>BCLH01000037.1:368739-438558 GCA_001602315.1 Zoysia pacifica | reverse complement strand
CATATAATGATGCTACAACTTAATATATTAACAGGACTATTCTATTTAGTGGAAATAATTTAATGCTAGTTTCATCATTGATAAAAGATTGATGACTATACTACAGATGCATCAGACGATCTATAACACTAGCAGGACCCAAAATACATCTAAATAAGGTAGATTGTTTCTAAGCTCAACGTATCAAGTTGCTTGTTATTCCATAATCCATATTCTTACAGAAACTCGATTCCCTATCAATAATAATAAAAAAGGCATATCATGACTAATGTGCTCCATGGTAACAACAGATTTCATCATTTGAAGCAAGGTTCATGCACAAAGAGTAAATGATTAGAATAAAGTTATCATAGAAATGACCCAAATACCATTTAACTGAGATATATGGAACAGCTATCTATGTCATGGCATTTCTAATATTTATCTATTAAACATTGATTTGCATGAAATTATATGTGAAGTTTGTATTACAACTACACTCATGTCATCTCGTGACCAAAATAGCATTCTCTAAAGATTTTATGTACTTTTCTTTTTTTTTTTCATTATATCTCATAATGTAACAAAGAGTGGAAGTATTAATAGCTGGAGGAAAAAAACATCTACACTCTACAGTTAGTCAAAATCTACTAAGTAATATAATTTGAAGCTATCTGGGTCTAGACTCATTTGTCTGGCATCTGAAAATAGAAAAATCATTTTAATATTGATTATTGAATGAAATTTCTTAGACAAATTTACAGATATATAGAGGCACTTTTCAAGATAGATAATACACTGCAATTTTGAAATGCCAATTTACACATTCATATGAAAACTATCGGTCAAATTCTATTGAACACATCGTAAGTGCCGCTTATATTTCCTTTACCATAGTACTGAGTCTTTTCATGTCCACATCAAGCTTCAGGTAGTAACTTATTGTAGTTTTGTTGCAATGCTTATGTAACCAGCAGTTCAAACATGGAACTAATATTCATTTAACAAGCCAACAGAAATACAACAAGCAAAAAGAGTCATATACCACCTATTACCATTAGACACCATTAATTTTTTAATTAATAGACCATAAGGAGTAGCAAAACTCAATTTTGTGAATTAAGGTTTATTATAGTTATCAGAAAAATGCTAACAAAAAAGAGAATAACGTTATCTTCTCAGCATGAGCTATGCAGAAAACAGCGAACATAACTTTTTAATTCATTATAATTCGACAGAGAGAATAATAACACAACATATGACTAAGATCAACTGGTGTCTACTAGCAATTCAATAATATTGCAATAATGGACAGAAGCATAAAAAAAAACAGTATGAATGCATCAAATATATGGGTACATACTTGATGTCAAACCTGCTAAGAAGAATTAGTGAATTATTTCTTTTCTAGAAAACAATCCATGCTAAAGGTTACAATGACATAACATGCCATGTGATTATGGCTGCTAAAAAGAATGAAATGAATTCAAGTGTGTGGATTATGGATTCACATAGTGCTATAAAGTTGATTTTCAAGAGAACAACAACAGACATTGTTTCTTTGTACATACAATAAAATGAGTGAAAGGGTGATATATTTTATAACTAATGACAGAGACCATATGAAGATAAAAATAGACAACTCAGAAAAAACATGATAGAACTTCAGCTTCGCAGAAACAAACACACAACCCTACATACAATTGGGAGTTGAAACCCAGCTGTATCAATAAACAGACAAAAAATGAAAAAGTAGATCTAAAGTACAAGGAAGATACCAATCAGATGCACAGGTAACTTCCACTGGAGAATGTATGGCCAGCCACATTAAATTGGGAAATGCCATCAGTGGCTGGGCATAACTTGATGCCAGACAATGTGAACGGCCCTTGGTAAGCAAACTTCACCATACCAACAACCTCTAGCTCACCATCCTTGGAGTCTTGATCAACAGGCATCCGAGCCCTCAGCCTTCCAGCTGGACCTTTAAGGGGAATGTCCGGAATGTGCCATCTAAGTTCCCTCTCAGCCCGGTTCAGCACAGCCTTGGGTGACACATTGAGCAGAGTCGGATCCACAGGAAGCTTAACAATGAATGTCACATTGCTCAAAGGCTGTGGCAACATAGGATTGGACGCATACTGTATCATCACTGAGAGTAATGTCCCACTGTGGCGCTTGACAAGCCGCATCCTCAAAGGAAGAGGTGAGTGCTTAGGCAGGAAGCTGTACTTCATGAGGGGAATGGGCTCCTCCTTCGAGGTTGTCCTGACATGGAACAGCCCATTCTGGAGGTTACTCAACACATTGGTCTGCAAAGCGGCTCTCTTCATTCCTGATGTGCCCTCCAGCTGGAATGAGAACTCTGTCTCTTTCCCTTGTGACTTGTTCAGTGGCAATGTCCGGAGGAAGACTGTACCCTTCAAACCAACCCGTGAAAGAACAGACCCCTTGAACTCTGCATTGATTTCTTCTGAAATGAACAGCTCCGGTGCAGTCATCTCTGATTTTTTGGTCACCAACAGATTCTCCAGAGTACCAGAAGCAGCATCTGACGGCTTTGTGCTAGTTGCTAGCAGTTCAAGACCTGTGATGGTCCTGTCCTTGTGATCCTTCTTTGTTGTGGTAACAAACTCGGAAGCATCCAGACCACCCCCAAATGGTGCATTCAGTCCTTCAAATGCCTCAGCAAGCGAAGCCTCCTCATTTCCAAACTCAATTCCACCATAGTCACCCTCAAACCCTTCAACACCGATAAATGTCGGCTTAGTTGCCTCTGCCGGTGGTAATGTTGTGACTTCCAATCCAGCAAGTGCAGCTGCCGGATCTGCAACCACAAGTGCAGTCTCCTTGTTCTTCTTGAACCCACCCACCAACTCCTCCTCTGGCTTGTTGTTAATCGTGTCGCTGGCTGCAAAGGGGTCCTTCTCCACAGGCTGCGCCTCCTCAGGTGGTGCCTCATCTCCAGTAGCGACTGTGGTCGCAGGGGCAATGTTAGAAGATAACTCATCACCTGCCGCTAGGGTCTCCTGCGGGAGCTCGAAGGAGGCGCCGGAGAAGCCGTCCCTGGCAGCATGGCGGTCATGCGCGAGGTGCTCAACGGTGGGCCAGGAATCCGCACCGCGGGCCTTAGCTTCAGCGTCAGGGGAGGAATTGACCATGCGCGCGAGGTTGTCGCCATGGATGGTGGCTAGGATCTGGGAGAGGCGGACGGATCCGACACCGTGGAGGACGAGGTCGAGCGCGAGGTATACCTCCGGGTACTTGCGGTGTATTTTCTCGGGGGTGACATCGACGCCGCGGCAGGCGGCGACAACGACGGAGACGGCCTGGTTGACGGCGTCCGCGACGGCGAAGGCGTGGACGGCGGCGGAGGCGTGGTCGGAGGCGGTGGTGACGCCGAGCACGTAGATGGAGTTGACGAGGCGGTAGACGACGCGGTACTGCGACTCGACGCCGACCACGAGCTGGCCCGAGGAGGCGGCGAGGGGGTCGTCGCCAATGGCGTCAAGCGAGGCGGCGGAGGCGGACTGCTGCTTGCCCCGGGCGAGCTGGAGGCGCGCGAGGCGGAAGGCGGAGACGGCGGCGAGGGCGCGGGAGACGGGGAACCAGGAGCGCGTCTGGAGGAGGATGTCGGGGCCGTTCACCGGCTGTAGGGAGATCGCGAGGCACGCCATGGCGCGGCCGCCGGCGTTGAGAGGTCCGGCGCAGCGGATCTGGGAGGGGGATCTGAGCGTACGGCACTGGGAGGAGGAGCAGGAGGAACTGCGGAAGGGCGGAAGGAGGAGAAAGGCGCCCGGTCCCAGCAGTGCAACCGGTGTTTTTTTTTTTTTTTAATCACCGGTGTTTTTTTTAACATCAGCGCAACCGGTGTTGAGACGGAAGGGGGCCAGCCGGCGGTTGAAACTTGAGCACAGAGGGTACAGTGAATGCTTCTATCTTGGCCGTTCAACCAAACGAGGACGGGCTGAGATGAACTGCTAGGCACACCGTGCATCATGTTCCTCGTCACCCATTGGAAAAAGTTCGAGTTTTTTATTAGCCACCATAAAATCTAAATTCTTTTTTAAGCATTCATTTAAATTTTTTTGTTACTTTTGTTTCTAAAATACCTTTTACCTATTGCAAATCAAACTCAAATTGTGAGCATCATTATTTAATAAATAATTTTGTTTCAATTTGTTTAGTAATTTTCTCTCATTTAGTGATTCTATATCAATTTCTTTAGTAAATTTATTTTGATTCCTTCAGTAATTTTGTTTCAGTTTTATTCAGTAATTTTATTTTGATTCTTTTAGTAATTTTTTTCCCCTAGTAATTATATTTCATTCGGTATTTTTGTTTCGGTTCATTTAGTAATTTTCAAGATTTGTTCTGTTATGTAAACCAAAACAAAATTACTGAATGCGTGAAATTACTGAAGGAAGAATCAAAACAAAAATTACTCGAGAAATTGATACAAAATTACTGAATGAGAAACAAATGACATTGTTTTCAAACTTTGAGAAGTTCAGACAAGTAATTTACAAAAGAGCTACAAATACATTAGCATCAAGATGTTTACGTTGAATTGTTGCTCGTATGTTTTTTTACTGACATAATTCAATAATAAATATGAAAAAAAAAAAAGATGAGCCATCAGGTCTCAGACCAGCAACGCCGTAGCTAGCTAGATGCACAACCTGGACACGCTAGATATTTGTTTCTGGTAAAAAGCGGATGCAAATTTTTCCCAAACTGTTCAAATTGTTCCTGGCCGTGCTCAGTGATGTTGGACTGCGATGTGTACATATACGGCAACAATGACCAGGGCTGTGGTACAAAGCCTTGGAAAGCTGAACTAGATCCGGACTAGGCAGGTGATCTTGATATCGGGGCAGAACCTGGAGGATTGCGACGAACACGGCAACGACCGAGGCCGCTGCAGTGGCATATGGCTGTGTAAGGTCTGACCAAGGTCTCTTTTCCCATTTGATTTCAATTTCGTCGTTGCCGCCTGATCTTGCCTGACCGCACTTTTTTTTCTGAATTTTTTTTTTTGAAAGAACTTTTCTGAAATTTTCTCTCCTCGTGTCCGAACCACAACTGTAAAATCTTTTTTCCCCTTCATACAACTACATCTCCTGTTCAATCAGCACTCATGATCAGAATCATATTCTGCCCCGACTCCTACAAAATCTTCACAACAGATACGAAGCTCCTGCGCCTCGACACCAACAGACTAGTAGATCGAACCAGCAGATCCTAGCAGCCACAGCAGCGACCGGATAATCACCACGAGCAGGTACAAAAAATATGCCTTATTTAATCATGCTGCTATTTCTATTCTTCGGAGGTGATTTTCATCTGTTATTTCCCTTTGACAATTATATCTTCAATTACAAGTTGTAGCATCGCTTTGGTTAGGGTGAGACCATGACATCAGTTGCTTTACATTTGATTGTTTAGTGCAACACTGTCATAATACATTTTTGTTAACTTTTAGATCTACGTTACTGAACTTATCGCTTCCTTAATTTCATTACAACATGTGTGCATAACCCTGGATACTCTAACCTTAATTTCTGTCTACTAATTTTATTTCCGTGGGCAGCCTCCGTAGGAAAAGTGCGTAGGAGCAAATGTTTGAATGCTGCAGGAAACGAAGGGTTGCCGAGTAGAACTTAGTAAATACATCCAGAATCAAACATCCCCTTTAAATTAAAATTTTCATTTGGCTGCTATATCAGACTGTTGTTATGACTGGGGATAATATGAAGAGGAGAAAATGGAAAGGTAATACAGTGATTTTTGTACTCAGGAAAAAAAAAAACTCCATTACACCTTTTTTTCTCTTGTGTCCAGTTGCAAAAGTGGCGTGGGGTTATGTAGGGCTATGCTTAGGTGCTGACTGTATTTCCAATTCTGTTGCAAATATTACCCTTGGGTAGATAATTACCTTCCCAGTGGGAAAGAGTTTTATGTGCCCGGTATTGCTGCCTTGTCTTGGAACATTTGGAAAGCAAGGAATAAAGTTTCCTTTTATCATAGTTGATTTCTGCTCCAAAAGATATTATATATCAAGCTTGTTTTTTAACATTTTGGGTAGCCCTGCTGAAGGATCTCTCAAAAGACGACGTCGTTAGGGCTCTTTTGCAATAGAGAAACTTAAAAGAATCAGTTTAATTTCACAGAAAAAAATATAGAAAATGAAATCTTGAAGTGAGACCTTAAAAGTGTGAAAGGCCTGCTGCGGACCTTTGCAGCTGTGGATCGGTTTTAGTGTGTGTGTGTGTGGGGGGGGGGGGGGTCCCTCATTCAACCAGAAGCTAAGTCTCACCTATGGTCTTGCGCCAGTTGAGGATGCGCAGAGCTATCAAGAAGAACCCAAGCTGGAGTTAGGAGTCACCTAATGTGGTTGGAGTTGTGCTGTCTGTCGCCATTTTTATCTAGTCTGTAAGGGCAGTCCCAATGGATAGTTTCTAGTACTAGTTTCTTAAGGAGAGAGAGAGCAATAAATTACTCTTTAGACCCAATTACTTCCAATGCATAGTTTCTATACTTAATTACCTCTTGCATGCTCTTTAATAAAGATAGGATCAATTGTGGCAAGACATGCTGATTATACCAGAACACAGTACCGGACAACCTGAGCCAAACGTCTATGACACCTCCAATTTGCACATGACCAGAAGGTTTGCAAAATCAAAATAACAAAGTCCATGACTGAACTTAAGATCCCAGAAATGACTCCATGATTGAAATCAAAATAACAAAGTTCATGACACAAGTAAAGACTTCAGATATGATTCCATGACATAAATAAAGACTCTATGATAGACACTTTTGAGAAAAGTAGTACAACTTCATCCTTCAAACAGCAAATCATCAAGACTCCACCCATCCATTCTCCAGACACCAGAACTTCATGTTTGCCTACAAAAAAGTACTGTATGTGAGAATAAAATGAATCAAATATAAATAACAGTCAACAATATCACGATTCCAAAAAACATAAACTATAAAAAACAGTAAACTATAACAGTGAGGTATTTGTAAATGTCAACAATACCTACTTAATTCAAATTTCTAAACTTGTGCCATATATGTTCAATCAAATCTGATTGAAGGTCTTTGTATGTTCCTCTATCATGAATAGTCGTATTTCTTTGTAGCACTTCTTCCATCTCTGAGTTTTGTCCATGAGAAAATGTTGCTGCTTGAACAGTCCATGTGCTTGCTTCCTCATTCAAATCAAGGGGAACTTGTTCTATATCCTTCTCATCTTCAATTATCATATTGTGAAGGATTATACAAGCAAGCATGGTATTCTCAAGATCCCCTTGCTCATATAGACGTGCTGGTCGACGCAAAATAGAAAAACGTGATTGCAAAATACCAAAGGTGCATTCAACATCCTTCCTTGCCCCTTCTTGCATTTTTGCAAACAGTTTATGCTTCTCAGTCTGTGAGTTACGTATTGATTTAACAAAAACAGCCCACTTTGGATATATGCCGTCCGCTAGGTAATAACCGGTATTATATTGCCATCCATTGACGTAGTACTGCACCTTAGGAGCTTCTCCTCTTAGCTGCTGGACAAATAAATCTGATTGGTTAAGCACGTTGATATCATTGTTCGATCCAGCAACACCAAAAAAGGCAGGCCAAATCTAACGATCGTGCAAAGCAACTGCCTCTAGAATAACCATAGGGACACCATGATCACCACGGGTATACATCCCTTTCCATGCATATGGACATTTTTCCCAATGCCAATGCATACAATCATTACTTCCTAGCATGCCAGAGAACCCGCATCGCTCTCCAATCTGCATTAGGCATTCAACATCTTGTACCGTTGGGTGCCTCAAGTACTCATCCCGAAATACTGAGATCACACCCTCAACAAATAACTTCCAACACTCCACTGCAGTGCTCTCTCCAATCTTGATATACTCATCCAGTTGGTCGGTAGGGCTGCCATTTGCCAACTGTCTAATAGCTGCACTTTTGAATTGGCGAAAGGTCAGGACAGTTCAGAGCATCTAATCTTAAAGTGAAAAATGGGGACCAGACGATGTGGGGCGGTGCCGATTGGGGCCAGACGAGGGAGGTGGGGCGGCGAAAGCAACAAGAAGGGACGAAGGCTGGACGAGGGAGTTGGACGGCGTAGTGGAGGCGGGACGGCGCGCCAGGATGGAGGCGAGATGCCGCGCAGGAGAGAGGAGGCATGCGCGGGACGCCGCCTAGCTTCTCACTCGCGAAAGAAGGCGAATGAGCGGGCGCGCGCATCGGCCTGGCTTCTCCCACGCGGGAAGAAGAACAGTCTGCATGTGGCAAGGGCGGGAGGAAGGACTGGATGCGCGGGAACAGCGAGATTTGTTGGCGCGCGTCCGGGGAAGGAGGTGGCACACCGGATCTGCTTCTCCGCCATGGAAACCTAGCCGTGTCTGTCCAACGTGCAGGAAGGAGTTTCTTCGTGCCTCGGTAGACTCCAAGACTTCGTTCCTTGCCTCAGAAATGGTTTCCTTCTCTCTCTTTGTTAAATTCATTGACACATCAGCAAAATGATGACATGGTAAAGTAATTAAGGAACATAGAAACTGCTCATTAATTAGCATTGGGGTGTCCTAATATAAAGCTAATTACTAGCATTTCCATTCTGGCTAGTAGCCAATTGAACAAATTGGCTGATTTTGTCTCATCATACCGTACCATCGCGTATAGCACACCACCTATCCCACCTAGCGATACAAGTATTTCTCATGGCTACGTCATAATGAACAATTTAATACCATGAAGGCAAGCATGCATACCTCACCTCGCAGAACTCCCATAACCAACATGGAAAAATGCATTGCTTTTATTAAGAAGGATTTGAGCAAGCAATTTCGTGAAACGCTAGGGGTAGATCTTAAAGGAAGAGACCGAATTTACCAAAAATCATATCCTAATATTTTGATTCGATCCCATATCCTAGCAGATGGCGTGCTCTTGATTTTGTTAAATTTAATGGTGAGGATAGTAAAACCACTTGGGAGTATATTAGTCAGCACAATGCTCAATTGGAGGAAGCGAGTTCTAGTGCTGCATTGAAAGTGTGGTTGTTTTCTTTGTCGCTAATCGAAAACACTTACTCATGGTTTTCATCATTGTCCTCGGGTTCCATTTACACGTGGGAGTCCTTAGAGCGTAGATTTCATGATTATTTTTATTCTGGAGATAATGAGTTGAAATTATCACATTTAACATCAGTTAGGCAAGGGAGAGACGATCCCGTTACTGATTTTATTTGAAGGTTTAGAGATGTTAAGAACCGATGTTTTAATTTAACAATTTTCAAAAAAGATCTAGCTAATCTAGCTTTTAGTGGCTTGCGGTCTTATCTTGAGGAAAAGTTAGAGGGGCATGATTTTCTCACTCTCGCCCAACTTGAAAAAAGCTTCGGCACAAGAAAGCCAAAGCAAAGAAGTGAAACATGACTATAAGATCCGCAACAATGTGTACGTCTTTGAGTATGATTCGGATAGTTACGATGATGACTCCAACGACATCTTGGCTGCCGAGTTTGTTTGGCCATCTAAGACTAAATCATTTGCTTGTGATTCACTCAAACTAGTTCATAAGAATCAGAAAGATGAGGAGAAATACACCTTTTATGTAGCTAAACGCGATAAAATATTTAATGAATTACACAAAAGTGTGTATAGCAAGATTGTATACACTTTGCCTCCGACGGATGAATTAAAACATAGGGCATATTGTAAATGGAACAATTCTTATTCGCATGCCACTAACGATTGCAATGTGTTTCTTCGACAGGTCCAATCGACCCTTAATGAGGGACAATTGAGTCTCAAGGAGATGCAAGCGGACAAGCACCTCTTCTCTGTTAATACCCTCGATATCAATACCAAAGTGTTGATTCGTTCGAGTTAAGTGGATACAACTCAAGAGAAGAATGTGATCGTGGGTGATGAGAGGCCTCTCCCAATAGGGGAAAAAGATGTTTCAAGAAAATTGGCTTTTGAAAAGTTCCCCAATGGCAGAGAATCTATCAAGTCACCATCAAAGGTTATGCATCTGGGGGGCAACCGCAAAAGGCCAAGGAAATGGTTGTTCCTACTGTCCAAGAAAAACCAGAACCTCCGATTTTACTTAGAAGCCCGAGATGATTAAACCAAGAAATCCTAAAGTGGGCAAATGAAAAGTGAACCAGGGCAAGGCTGTAGACAGGAAAATGGGGCCTAAAAGCACCTTTGACTGTCTTATGGGCAAATACAAGTGTCAAAGACCGATTTAAACAATCGTTCAATAAAGCAACCGAGGTCACCACAAAAGGGGGATAGTAGCCCGCCGATGAAGGAGGTGAGGCAAACGGTGGATGTTCATGGGCCTCCTCCTCCTCATGGGGTTGGGATGCCGCCATCGTGGATCCCTCCTATGCCATTCCCGCCGTTCTCGGTGTGGAGTCCTTATGCGAGGCCATGGACGTTTAGGTTGCCAATGCCACCTCCGCCTTTTTTCCGGGGTGGCACATGCCTAAGGAGAGTCTTTTTTAGAAGCTCTCTAGTTTTGTTCATGGCTGATTGGGAAATCAATCGGTCGATCATAGGGAAGACAGTACTTGTTTTGCTCAGCAGCAAAACAGGAAGTTCCGGTTTTTCCAGAAAAACTCGTTTTTCCTCCTAAACAAGAATGGAGGGTAAAAAATGAAAAGGTGGGAAGTAGACCTGCTATTGGGACTTCTGAAAATCTAGAAGTTACATTTAGAGGTGTCATTAAGATTGGCACCACCATTGTTAAGATTACAGAAACTTTTAGTGGACTGATTGTTATAGACGATTCGGTCCACATTGTCAAGGTACCTCTACAACCCTTGCACGTGGTGAGGGCAGTGAGAAGTAACTCACAAAGTATACTCATCTGAGGTGGTGTTCCTCCGGCTTGACCCGCACGAAAAAAAGAAAGCTACAAAGGCTACGCCTCCGCGAAATAAGAGAACGGAATTTGGAGAAATGGAGGGAGGATGTATTTAACGAGGTGAAGCCAATGATGCCTCACGATAAGCAGTGGAAAGTCAAGGAAAAGACTGAGTCTCCAGAGGAGTTAAAGATTCTAGTTTCAAAACTAGAGATTCTGGTTCTGCCAAAACTGGAAGTTCCAGATTCCAAACCGGAAGTTCTGGATTCTGTTGGTTCTGTGCAGGTCGAGGAATCTGCTGTTATTTCTTCTATAGGTGATATGAACATGTTGGAGTTTGATGATGATGATATTCTGGATTACGAGCCTACACCGTCTCGAGATGGTATGGACATTAACACTATTTGCTTATCTCTTTCCGATTATTCTCTTGTAGAAGAAGAAGAGGTTATGGCATAATTCGATTTTAGGTCAAAAAATACCGTTTTCAAAAATCCTAGAGAATCCAATAACCGTTTGAAGCCTCTCTATGTAAAAAGTCATATTAATGGTACACCAATTTCTCACATGCTTGTAGATGGAGATGCTATTGTAACCAAATGTCATATTCTTTGTTTAAAAAGCTCAGTAAGATCGATGATGAGCTTATTCTGACCAACATGACTTTAAATGGTGTGAAAGGAGGAGATCCTATCGAGGCTAAAGTAGTCGCTTCTATGTAGCTCACCGTTGGGAGAAATACTATGGCTACCGCTTTCTTCGTCGCCGACGTGCGAAGAGGTTATAGCTTGATCCTAGAGCGTGATTAGATTCACACTAACAAGTGTGTTCCCTCTATGTTACATTAATTCTTGATACAGTGGGTTGGTGATGATGTGGAGGTTGTTTATGCAGATGTATCGGCTTGTGTTGCTATGGCCGATTCATGTTCGTTGCCCCATGATACTGTTAAGTGCTTATCCAAATTGGATTTGACAGATTATGACTTTCTCAGTGTGACTAGAGGTGGTTTTGTACCCATCAACGTAAAGCCGATGGAGAATCGGCTCAATCATATAATGTGATTAAATAGAGTCCAATCTAGATTGGTTGCAAAAGGAGGTGAAACACTATCGGTCTAGCAAGAATGATTTGTGTGAGGCTATAGAAGAAATATAATACATGGATAAATTAGGATAAGGGTTTACGTCAGCCAATCCTTTATAAGAGGCTAATCTTGGAGATGATAGTAATACAAGGCCGACATTTATAAGCAAAAACCTAAGAGCCGATTATAAGGTGGAACTAATCGAGCTCCTAAAGGAGTATGTGGACAGCTTTGCATAGTCTTATAATGAAATGCTCGGGTTGAGCCATGACCTCGTTGAGCATCGGCTTCCTATCAAATCTGACTTTATGCCTTTTAAACAACCGACGAGGAGGTTTAATCCAGATATGCATGATCGGTTAAAAGAAGAAATTAACCGATTGCTTGATGCAAATTTTATAAGACCTTGCAGATATGCGGAATAGATATCCAACATCGTACTCATTGAGAAGATAAAAACGGATAAGATAAGAGTCTGCATTAACTTTAAGAACTTGAATAGAGTCACTCCCAAAGATGAGTTTCCTATGCCTATAGCCGATATGTTGATCCATGACGCTTCCGGCCATAAAGTGATTAGTTTCCTCGATGGAAACATGGGTTACAATCAAATCTTCATGACCGAAGATGATATGTCTAAAACCGTTTTTAGACGCCCTGGTTTTGTAGGATTGTTTGAGTGGGTTGTCATGACTTTTGGGCTAAAGAATGTGGGTGCCACGTAGCAAAGAGCTATAAATTTTATTTTTCATGATCTGCTTGGTGTCATCATGGAAGTCTATATAGATGATATGGTAATCAAATCGATTGCTCTAGACTCTCAATTAGATGATTTGCGCCTTGCATTAGACCGAATGCGTCGCTTTGGTCTGAAGATGAACTCGCTTAAATGTGCTTTTGGTGTATCAGCTTGAAAGTTTCTAGCTTCGTTATTCATGAAAATGGCATAGAGATAGATCGAAAGAAAATAGAAGCGATCAAGCAAGAGGAATTGCCCATATTTAAGAGAGAATTGAAAAGCTTGTTAGCCAAAGTAAATTACTCAAGGAGGCTCATTGTCAACTTGTCGGGGAAGGTTGACGCATTTACTCCTATTCTTTGGCTAAAGAATAAAGCCGAATTCACTTGAGAGGCAAAATAGCAAGAGGCTTTTGATAAGATCAAGGAACACTTGTCCTCTCCGCCAGTCTTAAAGGCGCCAGGAAGTGGAGCCTCATTTCATCTTTATATTGCAGCAGAAGACAATATGATTGAGGCTGTTTTGACACAAAAAAGGAGTATGTGATTATATATGTGAGCTGGAGGTTGATGGATGCCGAAACAAGGTATACTCTTATCGAGAAGCTATATTTTTTCTTATATCGTGCTTGCACCAAATTGAGATATTATTTACTATCTAGTAATTGTGTTGTTGCATGTCAAGCCAAAGGCATCAAACATATGCTACATAGGCCAATATCTAGTGGAAGGCTTAGTAAATGGGCATATTCTTTGATTGAATATGATTTGGCTTATGATTCATTAAAATCTATGAGGGATCAAATTGTTGCAAATTTTATTGTTGAACATCGGACTGATTTAGAGCATGATATAGAGTTGGGTTACATAACTTTTACTACATGAAAGTTGTACTTTGATGGATCGGTTTGTACAGAAGGTCAAGGTGTTGGTGTAGTGCTAGTTTCTCCTCACAATGATTATTTCGAATTTTCAAACAGATTAGAGCATCATTGTACTAACAATCGGGCCGAATATGAAGCGTTATTGTTCGGTCTAGAGATATTAGAATCCATGGGAGTAAAACATGTAGAAGCATTTGGTGATTCGTTATTAGTAGTGCGGCAAGATGCTAGGGATTTCCAATGTTTAGACGGGCCGTTGAATGCTTGTTTGGATAAATGCTTAGACATCGCAAAGAACATGGATGAATTCCACATGGGTTAATTGGAACCATACTCTTACAATTTTGCTGTTTAAGAAATATGCCCTTTAACTTCTAGTAATCGACCTGGTGCTATTATTATTTTGCCGAAATTGGTAATATGCCCATATGGGCATATTTTCAATTGAAAATATACCCATATATATGAAAATACAACTGTTGCAAGGCATATTTCCAATTATTTTCAATTAGAAATTTCCAATTTCGGCAGAATAATAATGGCACCAGACCAATTATTAGAAGTTGGAGGGTATATTTCTGAAACAGCAAAATTGTAAGGGCATAGTTCCAAATAACCCATTCCACATACACCACATTTTGAGGCAAATGAATGCTAGAGCTAATGATTTAGCTCAGCAAGCTTCTGGTTATGACGTCAACACAAGGAGATTTGTGATTGCTGAAGAACCAATGTGTAAAGAAGCCAAAATCAAAGTTCTGGAAAAATCTGAAGTTTTGGTTTCTATTTCTAGAAGTTCTGGTTTGTTCTGTGTTGAATGTGGAACATTGAAAAAACTGAAAGTTCTGGTTTTCGTAGAGAGATAGAGAATTCGACTATTAATGATTCAAGGCATGGAAAGGCCGAATTGGTACATTGGAGGACTCCTATAATTGGTTATATTAGTAACCCCAATCAGAGAGTTGATAAAAAAGTTCGGCACATGGCTTTCAAATATGTTATGATTAATAATAACTTATATCGTCGAACGGAGACGATTTGCTTGTGAAATGTTTAGATGATGATGAAGCTAAGGTGGCCATGGGAGAAGTTCATGAAGGCATTTGTGGTACACATCAATTGGCTCTAAAAATGAAACCGTTATTAAGATGAGCTGGATTCTATTGGCCAACTATGGTTACTGATTGTTTCCGCTACTACGAAGGGTATGAGGAATGGCAAAAGTTTGGGTACATACAAATGGCACCCCCTATCATGATGAATCCCATTATCAAACCATGGACATTCCGAGATGGTGCTTAGATTTTATGGGTGAAATACATCTTCCTTCTTCAAAAGGTCATTGCTTCGTGTTGGTTGCTATGGATTACTTCACCAAATGGACCGAAGCGGTGGACTAAAAAATATGACTCACCAAAAGGTAATTAAATTCATCACGAGAATATCATACATAGATTTGGCATCCAGTAAACTTTGACTACGGATCAAGATACTTTTTCATTTTCTGGTCAAGTTCGTGAGTTTGCCGAATCTTATGGAATTAAGTTGCACAATTCATCCCCATATTACGCTCAAGCTAACGGGCAAGTCGAGTCTAGTAATAAAACTTTGGTTAAACTTTGATTAAGCTAATCAAGAAGAAAATTAGGGTTATTCTAAGAGATGGCACGAGATTTTGTTGGAAGCTTTGTGGGCTCATCGTATTTCTAGGCATGTGGCCACTATGGTCACGCCTTATGAACTTGTTTATGGACAAGAAGCCAATTTGCCTATTGAGGTAAATCTGGATGCTTTAAAGGTAGCTAAGGAAAGTGACTTATCTGCAAATGAATATCAAAGCTTGATGATAGATAACATTGATGAAGTGACCGACAAGTGCTTGGATGCTTTAAGAGCCATAGAGAGCGAGATAAAGCCTGAGTTGCTAGAGCTTACAACAAAAAGATAAAAGGCAAGATTTTTCAAGTGGGTGAGTTAGTTTTGAAAACGATTCTGCCCGTAGGTTCTAAAAGCAACAAATTCGGAAAATGGTCCTCAAGTTGGGAAGGACCATATAGAATAGTAAAAATCATAGCGGAAGATGCATACATGGTAGAAACCTTGCAAGGAAGCTGCCTACCGAGAGCTTTGAATGGTAGATACTTGAAGATATATAACCCGAGTGTGTGGCAAGATGGTTGAGGGACGTTGGCCAATACAATCACTGTCATTTCTTAAGCGATGCTATGGCCGGTGTGTTCTCAAACCATCGTCCATAGGTATTTTTTGTTCACAAAGTGTTTTATGGTACACAAGTTTTACCAAAAAATAAGAGGCATATGTCAACAACCAAAAATTGCAGTCAAGGAAAAACAGAAGTTCCGATATTTCAAACCGGAAGTTTTGGTTTTCGCAGGGTAGATTATCCAAAAAAGGGCTAAGACCTCATCGGAGTGTCCAATACCCGACCGAAATGTCCGGGAGCACCCTTTTTGTGGTCGAGGTTCATTCCATCGGAGTGTCCCGTCATTTACCAAAGGGTTCAAAACAGTAAGTTCTGGTATGCTAAATCGAAAGTTCTGATTTTGATAGGCTCACCAGGAGTAAAATTGTCTACATCAGTGCTGACTCTAATTATTTCACAATTTTGGTGTTTAGACATGTTTTCCGGTTACAAATGGGCATTTTGACCAATTTTCATAGAAGAAATAAAGAAGTGATTAGAAATGGAAGAAGATGAAGCCCAATTCATGATTTGAAGGTTACAAGATGTAGCCCTCATCGAGATGATCGAAACGGATATACGGATGACTTAGTTTGGAGCCCGAACGAGAAAGTTACAGAGTTTCAAAATGAACATAGGCTGCAAAACTGAAAGTTCCTGTTTTTCTGATTTGCAACCCCGAGGAAACCAAAAGTTTCGGTTTTGGATTCCGGAAGTTTTCGATTTTGCCTGTTTTTAGAAAAGTGTGTCAAATTTGATTTCTTACCGATTTTTTGGAGTCACTGGCTTTCCACGGGGGCACACCACACTACCTGAATATAAAGAGAGGCTCACGGCCGATTGAGAGCATCCCAATCGTCATTTATAAAGTTTCCTTACATTTTCCAAACCCTAGCCCCCTCTCTAAACCCTACTTCTCTTCTTCTCCCGTCCGGACAGCGGTGAAGAGGGTCTAGCTGGCCTAACGAGCTGAGACCAACCCTAGCTAGGAAGCCCTCATCAGCACAGGGTCTCTCCCGAACTTGGGTAACCAGGTGCTGCTGCTGTTTTGCTAAGACCAGAACTTCCGGTTTGGCAAATCGGAACATTTGGTTTTCGCGATCTCTCCGTTCTGCTTCTGCACATGGACATGCGCACGTGTGTTGGGCCGATCTGAGCGTCAACACAAAGCGTGCACTATTGTGTCATTCTTGTTTGATATTCATAAGTTAGCCTTTCTGGCATGTGCATTTCATGTATTCATATTTCTCCTAACCTTCTCAAACAGATTCTAGGTTATCCTATCGTGTACAATTAGATCATAGTATTTGATTTTAAAACTGTTTAATCAGTTAAATTTCTTAACTAAATTTTGCAAATTTGTCATGACAAGATTCTCTGTTAATGCAGATATTTGATGTAGAGATATATGAAGCACCAAAAAAGCTATTCTTCAGAGGAGATTTTCTGAATCAGATCAAAAGTTGAACGATGGGTGAGAAAGTTACTTTAAAATGTTGAAGATAGTTCATCTTATTCTAACATGACAATGCTACATACATGAAACCAAAGGTGCTAAAAGGATCAGTAAAGTGACTTTTCTTAATTTTGATATATTTATCTTCCCATAATACTATGAAATATTTGTGCACATCCGATTTTGCTGACCCAGAATAATATTGTCTCTGCAAAAACACCTGTGAAATTTTTTTTGTCTAAATTGTTAAGGTGCCCTTTATGATTCTGCGGCATCTGTGAATTCCATAATTTTTTGTTCAGCCTTGTACTAAGCCTTCCAAAAAGGTGTTTCTGATATATTATTTCTGCGTTTGAACTTATTCTATGTAGTATGATGTTGCCTAATTCTAATGCTTATTGTGGGATACATGATTTTTTTTAGATTTTCACTGTATCATTAATTTCTTGTGGTGCAGCTTTAAACTCTCTTAGTTCTATTAGCTTAGAATTACTTATGTACTTACCGGAATCACCATATATTAGATGTAACCCACATGCATTTTCTGTAACCGCAATTTTCTGAAACATACGTTAGACGAATAGTGTGCTTTGCACTACTTTGAAGAAAGTCAACTGTTATGTTTTCTTAAGCCCTATGCTTTTCTGTGACCCTTGTTTTCCCAACAAAACATTTGGCGCGTGGGATTCTCTCGACTCCTGCAGGTCACCTCTTAGGTTTTTCTATGTCCTATCTTACTGATATGAAAGATGTTTTTTCTGATGACAGGATACTTCTTGAAAGAACCAGGAGCAGATAGGTTCAAGCCGTGTGCCTCACATGGGTTGTTTGGGTCAAGAAGTCCTTGCAGAAATAAATCATCGTTCCAGGAAGGCAATTAAGATGTTAGCTGTTTTTTTTTGAAGGTTAAAAGGGTGGAAGAGAAATCCCATAGCTTTGCATGTTTGTGGCAACCAAAATCTCTGGGCAATTTAATTGCCTTCAAAATCGACAACACATGATGGGGGGAACAAACTTTTAAACAGCCTGGAGTCTCTCTCCCTAGTCGCCATTGGAAGCTTGGGGTGGGATTGGACAGTTACCCTAGTTATTCTTCGGCCTTGGTGGAGGATTGCCTTTATAAGCCCGACCTCTGCCGACCCACCTCTGTACTCTTGCACCAACAGAGTATGCAGGAACTGCTCAACGCACTGGCAGGGAAGGGACCCATCTGTAGTCCAGGGTTCACCCTCTGTATCACTAGGGTCGTCTATTCTCTATAGGATGAGTCAATTAGTTAAGATTATTATATGTATGAAAACAAATTTTGAATGTTTAAGTGCTTACAATGTGGGACAGTGAGAAGAGATGCATAAAATGGATATAGAAAGTAGTGACCTTTACGCTGAGGCTAGACAACTGGGGCGTCCTCTGCAAAAATTGAATAAATTTGTGCGCCTGCTCCATGCTAGACATGTTAAGTGCTACCGAAAGGCTCCGCATATAGTAGAGAACCAGGATGTTTCTGCGCTGCAACTATCACGTCGCAACTGGATATATTATTGTTAGTTAGGAATAACTTAAAGGATGACAAGTAGTATGGGATGGAGAGAGTGCCTGAATGGCTACGTCACTGTTGAAACTGAGATGACGACGATCCATGTTGAGGAATTTGAGCTCGTTCAGTACCTGGGAGTGGGATGCCAAATGAAACTCGGCCAAAGCTTGCCTTGCATCCATCGAAGGTTACAATGATTAAGTTGCTGGCGTTTCAATGGTTAGAGTGGTGGCTCTGCACCGCGACAGCTCGAGTACTCTCAGATTGGATACGATGGTGAGCCCCTGTCCGCCATGTCCTGTGGTCAGGTCCAAACCGCAGATACAAAGATCTGTCAAAGCAGAGCAGCATCTAATCACGGTTGCTAGATCATTCCCATCAAAGGTACAACCTGCCAGCTTGAGCTTCTGCAGGGCGCCAAACGTTGTGCAAGCATCCCCCATAAATAACATCTGATGAAGGCCACTAGCAAGATCAAAAAAGCCCAGCGCAAGGCAGTTCAGGGTGCATTCTTATCATAGAAGGTGCAGAGGGAAATGGAGCTCACGAGGTTGTGTGATATTCATTAATGTTAAGCTGTATGTCCTTCTCGGCCAACTTCTCCAACCACTCTGCGAGGAGCTCCGTTGCTGGCTGGGCAGACCGAGCCCTCCAAGCTAAAGAATAGAACAGGGCCAGGTGGCAACAAAGAATCGTCGAAACTGTCTCGGGAAAGTTGTAGGGCGCGGCGGCGAGGTACTGCGGCTGTCAGGTTATGTCATTGGCTGCGTCCACTCGTCATGAAAGATGAGCGGCGTCTTCTTTCAAGCATTGTACATGGCTTCGGAACCTGGAGGCTCGAATAGGAATATATCATGGTAGATATGTCGGTCGCCGTCATCTCCAACACTGCCGCGGAGCGCCAGACGGACGGCGTCTTACAATACCTCCTCGCCCACCTCTCGGAGGACAATGCATGGCACACCGTACGGGTCAGCAGCGGACCAGAGAGTAGCTCGCGAACCTCGTGAAGGGACCCTGGAGTCCGCTCCTCCATCTCTGGCGCGCGCTGGTGCTCTTCGACCAAGAAAGCTGATGGATTCTTGATTCAAGAAAGCGGATGGGCGCGACGCGAAACAGGGGAAGGGGAGCGGAGACAGCCGTTGTGAATTATTTGAGGGTTAAGAAGAGGATGCCGTACAGCTGTGTTCATTGCACTACAAATGCCAGGCAATGAATTACAATGTGGTTTCAAAACAAAGTACAGGTTAGGGAAAAAGAATAGGAACATCGGTATGAACATGTAACTCACCAGTTAATATATGATCTAATGACCATCGTGACAAGAGATGATCGTCAGCACGTCTCTAAGAGTGAGTCGAGTGGAGAGCACATGAAATGGAGTAGCGCAAAGACCTTGTGGAAGAAGAAGGGAGACATATATATACCCGTAGTTGTAGGTTTATATTATTTTTATTTAATCAAAAATCTGGGTTATGGTCGTCTTAGTCCCAGTGGCGACGGAACTGGGGGCGGGAGGGAGGGGGCATGCCCCCCGCCCCCAGCTTTTGAAATTTCTCATGTGACCTCTTACTTTCCCCCCCCCCCCCTCTAATTCATTTATCCTACTAACAAAATAAGATACATCAAAAGAAAATAGAGCTTTTCACCAAATTTTATTGATCAAAATTTTATTTTTATTTGGATATACATTTTTAGTAACCAATGTGTGTGATCATTAGGTGCTAAATATATTTAGTTTCTAAGGGTTCTGTAGTTGCAATATAATTTTAGTGATCAGCATATACACTTCGTAATCACTATATACATATGGTAACAAGTTTCTAAGGATTCTGTGAAGCGCGTATGTGTCGTGTACTTCGAATTTTTTCTGGCTAGTGTAAATCGATTATAATTGCTGCCCCTCACAGTAACGAGTACCGCTTGTTCACTGCGTCATGTCGTAGTAATAATGTATTTTCTCTGTTCCCAAATAATTGCCAGTTCCACCAAAACACTTCTGTTCACAACTCTATCACTTTTCACTGCACATTCTCTCCTCCAAATGCACCCTTATTTCAAATGACAATTAATTGAGAATAGAGGCAGTACGTAAACCTAATCAATAATATGAAATGTTTGTTTACTTCATAGTCAATTGCTTGGTAACTATGTTTGATGTAGTTATAGAGCAAACTAAATTTACCTTCCGTGAACTTAATCTGCCGCAAAAATTTTAATATAAGAATTTACTATACTAGCGTTGGTTTTGCAAATGGCCATCCCATATGAGTCAGCCTCATCGTATCCTTGGAGTTGGCTGTAGTTGGCCACGTTGACGGGTAAGACATGCTGAGCATTTGAATGCTCAGGGCTTAGCTCTCTGTGGTTCTGTGCAGGTGGTTTCTCTCCCTCTCCTTTGGACCAACTGGCAGAAGCAACCTCAAAGGTAGCTATATCCGTTGGGAGCCCTGCTCACCGCTGCTGTTTGTGTGCTACTAAAGGATGCATCGTATGGGCTTAATGACATATTGTGCATAGTCTCTGGGAGACCCTAATTCAGATTATTGCTTCTGCGCTTTCAAAAATCTTGGTTTTATAAACTTAAGCAACAGTTTATACTATATTTTATCGTGCTTGAGTTGTACTGTTAGTGTAACATCTCGAATTTTTAAATTAAATAAAGTGGCAATTTCTCAAATTCTGTTCCAATTAAATTGTCTATTCCAATATTTCGTTCCATTCAAAAATCATTCGTTTCGAATTTCTTTCCGTCCAATTCAAAATCCGTTTATCTAAATTGATCCGATGCCGAAATAATTTAGTCCGCGTAATTTTTACTTTTGAGCTAAAATTATTTTCGGAATTTCCTTAATTAATTTTTCAGATCTCTAAATATATTCCTTAATTAATTTTTGAGCCTTTTCAATTATTTCGCGGTTATTAATTAATCCCAGATTAATTCTTAACACTACCCCTCATTCTAATCCCCTCATTCTTATCCTCCCCATTTCTCTCTCTTTTTTCAGAAAAATCCTTGCAACCGCCTCCCCTCCGTGCCGCTCCTCTCCTGCTCCTTCTCGTTTTTGCTGCCGGTCACGCTGGGTCGCCGCGTGCGCCACCGACTCTATCCTCGATCTGCGCGGCACAGGATGTCGCCTGACCGCATCGTCCTCGCTCGCCTCGGTTTTCTGCGCGAGCCTCGTCGCCCGTCGCGCGTCATCGATCCCGACGTCGCATCCCTGTTGCCGACGCTGTCAACCTCGTCTCTCGCGTCGAGTCTTCAAGCCGCGCGCACGCCGAACTCCAGCGTCGTCAGCCGAGTCGCCCCGCGCTGTAGTCGCCGTCCACAACGATTTTCGAGCCGCCCCAGCGCGTCGTCCTCCGGTCCAAAGATCGCGTCGCCGACCCGACTCGGTCCATCCCGTGTAGCGCCGCACCGCTTCCTCTCCGTTTTCCGCGCTGATTCTTCGAATCTCCGAGGTTTCGGTCTCCGATTCTCACATTTCGGTGAGAACAATTTTTCCTTCTCTTAAATTCCTTTTCCTTTCTGATTAATTGTTAGATTAATTGCTAATTTAATCTGCGATTAATTATTCTGCAATTAATCTAAATATTTGTGGTCTTGATTGTCTACAATTTTCGGGAACTCTATTTGATTTTCGATTAATCCCGAAATTGTTTCGTTTATTTGTCTCGTCACAATTGTCGTGTAGGGTGTTTCAGGAAACGTTTCACGCACGTTTAGCCTAGTAGTTTTAATTTAGATTTAATTTTTGGTTCTATTTTGTCGCGTAATTAGTGTCTAATCCTCTGTTTGTTTTGTGTTTAGCCGGTGTTTCAGAGGAGGAGTTCCGCGAGCCCGATCAGTTCGTCGATTCGGATCTCGACTACGATCTCGATTTGCCAGGCAAGCCGCGTTCCTTGATCATTTTATACCAGTATTTTAAACTGCATGTTTTGTTTGCAACCCTAATTTGCATGCCAACTATTTTAAAATGTGCTAGCAACATTACTAAGCCGTGCCTATTTACTGTTCCATAAATATGAACCCTAGGATTGCTTTAGAATATTTATTTTATTTTTATGCTTAGCCATACTTAGTCGTATTTATTTTTATCTCACACCTATCACTATAAAATGGAATTTATGTTAAATGCTTTTGCACTGTGCTTCAAATGTGTGAGGATTGCAAATAACTATACATAACTATTTAGCGGGGACAGGTTGGAGTATGAGAAGCTAGAGGACTTTTAGAAAGCCCCTGTGGGCGTACCTGTTGCGGGTACAACGAGAAGATCTGGGCTGAGATCTTTCCGTGAGACTTGTTGTTGGTGTTGAGGTTGGAGATGGTGCTTGCCCCGACAATTAAGAATCGAGTCTTTCGAGCTTTGTACACTTAGTTGACAACCATGCACACTACGTTACCCTGTATGGGCTGTTGGCTTGATCTTGAAGCTTGCTGAGACTGGTTGTTTACCCGTGGGTTGGCGGTGTTGTGTTAGTGTGGTGTAGAGCTTTGACTCCCTCACATGAGATCGAGATACCGCACCTGATCAGTGGTAGGCTCTTCACAGCTCCAGGACCCGATTGCGTAGGCTTTTAGGATCCCTATCCTGAAGGACGGATGACACCAGTTGAAGCTTGTGGACGGGTCTTATGTGTTCGTCGGGGCTACGACGTTAGTTTCTGATGACGCATCTCGTGGGTCCAAGTGCATAACCTCTGCAGAGTTTTTGTCGATGCGCATTGCCATGTCCTTTTGGATGGACACCCTCCTGAGTTGTGCTCCTCGTTCAGTAGTTTTATTTTTTTTTCCTTCTCTCCTTTTTCAAAATGTTTTTGACTCCAGCGTTTGAGCTGTGGCCATGTGTGGAGGTTACACCGGCATTTAAAATAAACCTTCGTCCGAGATAACGGAGATCTCTGCGGGGCAAAGATAATAAAATTTGACAAGTATGAAAATAAAGCTTTCTTGCATTTTTAAATAAAATAAATGTTTTATACTTATATTTAGCACTTGAGCCATGCCTTCACCCTTGAAACCATTTGCATGCATACATTGTTGTTAGGTAGTACGCGGTTTGCTGAGTATTCGTACTCACGGCTTTCTAATTTGTTATTTTTAGAGGATACTCTCAGCTTCGACTTCGAATACGTCTCTGACGGTCCGTGACGTCCGCTCCTGCGCTCAAGCTAGCCTATGTGGAGGAGGTTCGCTACTGCTGCCACGTTGATACTTTCGCTGCTGTTTTTGTTGGGTTCACGATAGAGATATATCTGCTCTGAGATATTTCTGGCCTGTGTGCCGATGGACCTCTTTGGAGGATTTTATTCTAATAATTTCACTTTGACCTGCTATTTTCCATCCTTGTTTCTTGTTTAATATTTCTATTATGGTTTCTGATTGATCGTTTGTGATATCGTGCTTGCCAAACTCCTAAGATTGGCAAAGTCACGGAAGATCGGGACTTATCGAAAGGTAAGGAAAACCCTGATCATTACAGTTAGTTCTCGCTTCGTCGAATGACACCCGATAAGATCCTGAGGTCGATGGATCGAGTCTTCTGTGAGGCGGTCTGTCACATACTAGATATGTTAGAGAGCTTAAACAAGTATTTAAACTATTTTTAATTAGTAAAGTAATTTTCATCTTTTTTTAGACTAAATATTAATTTTTGACATGTGAAGAGCAATATATACTTAAAAAAATTTCCAATCATGGGGGGGCCATGGTCCCGCCGGTCCCCCCTAAGTTCCGCCATTGCTGCTATCATCAACCCACACTTCACAAGCAACAAGGGGTCACAAAAGATAAAGAACTTACGTGCTACTGCATGCATAGCAGAGGCAAGCTCGGTGGAGACTTTGTTATTCTCTGCCCACTCCTTGGCGATCTCGTTCCGGGCCTCCCGGGCCTCTTCGAACGATGCCCAATAGGCATCCCGCGTGGAGTCGAGTTGGCGGTGAAGCTCGATGGCGTCCACCTTGGAAGCATCGCGGCCAGCCTGCGCCTTCTCAACTCTTCGCGGAGGGCGTCAACCTCAGCCCGTGACACGGTGTTGAAAAGCAGCTGACCCACGACCCGGTGAAGAGTCCCCTGCGAAAAACATGACTCACTTTCTCGACTAACGAAGGTTTGTAAAGAAAATTCGTAAAAACTGCGACTTACCCGGCATTGCAGGAGGTAGGGATCCCAGAAAACATCACGGTAGTCAGACAAGTTGTCCATCGCGCTACCGAGGCGTGTTAAGGTGGCATTGACAAGCCGCTTCACTTCATCGACTTGACTGTCGAGGTGCAGGCAAGTCTCCGTGACTTCCACTCCCTTGGGAAAATCGTCTCCCCTCTCGTGGGAGTCACCACCGGGGATCGGGGTCGGCTCCCTCAGCTCCTCGGAGGCGTGGCGCGGGGTCGGCATCCTCGTGTCCTCAGCGCCAGGTGGCGGGGCGGCCCCAGTGCTTCCTCGTCAACAGGGGGCGGTGTTGGCCTTCAAGCCGCGGAATAAGTACTTCCACAGCGCGAAATGGGGGCGATGTCAAGAGACGCCTCGCACAAGGTGACGAAGGCAGCGATCTGCTGGACTTCGTTCGGGTTCAGGTGGTAGAGGCAGACGCCGTAGAAGAGGAGGAGCCCGTGGAAGAAGTCAGAGCCAGGCAGCAAAAGCCCGTGCTTGTGAAAGTCGGCGAAGCTCACGACCTTGTTAGCCTCCAGCGCCGGCTCCCGAATGACGCCCGCCGTCCGCCATTTGGCGATCTCCTGCAGCAGGATCATGCCAGCCTGAACGAAGTGCTTGAGCACCGCCGCAGTGACGCACAACCTCTTCCACCTGGAGGCCATGTCGATGAAGATGATGACGACGATGAAGATGAAGATCAGGAGGAGAAGACGAGTGCGAGCGCAATGACAGCAACGGTGAGATCGAACGCGAAAGCAAGGAGAAGGTGAAAAGCGCAAGGAAGATGAAGAATAGTGCAACGGGTGGAATGGATTTCGAAATCCACCCCATACCCCATTTTTATAGGGCCGAGAGGGCGAGCGGTTTTGGCCTCCCACGACGCCCGATGCACAACGCGACGGCGCATTTGTTGCATCATGATGGGCACCCGGACACTCGGGTACCCACGGTTTTCGTACCCCACCCACTGACGGGTGGGCCCTGTTCAAGTCCTTGGCGCCTCCGCCAGCTGAGGTGACGTCTGCATGCCTGCGAGCGCCTGCGAAGGCATTTACTGACTGGCTGGCACCAGTTGGATGGGACACACACGAGCGAATCAGCACGCCCCAAGAGCCATTCAATCGACATGCTCTGACCTTCGGATCAGTCCGGTGGTTACAATTCCCAAACACAACATCTGCCATCCACGTGGACGCAGAAGAATCATCCGATCGCCTGAGCCGTTTCTGGTATTCTCTAAGGACACTGCAGGGTCGGAACCCGCACACACGGGCAGCTGAGAGTCGGCAATCAAATCATCTGGCCCGACTCCCACCATGGCACCGATCATGGAACACGGTCAATCCGTTTGGCCCGATCTAGGCGCGATACTGATCATGAGGATCTAGGCGTCTCTCTCAAAAACGTGACCAATAGTGAAGATTGGTCCCGACCTCCAGTGGTTGGGAAATCATTATGAAAATCCACCTCGAGGATTAAACCCCCGACCGACCCTTCGGACTGTCCGAGAGCTCGGGGGCTACGCTCTATAGGCGCGCACGCGCGCACCCACATGATTTCTTTCCAACAATCGAAAACTAAACCCCCGACTGACCTTTTAGATCGTCGAGGGCTCGGGGGCTACGCCCTATGGGCGCGCTCGCGTGCACACACCGGATTTTTTTTTCAAAGAACAAAGTTTAAACCCCCAACCGACCGTTCGAATTGCCCGGGAGCTCTGAGGCTACGCCTTACAGACGCGCTCGCGTACACCCGTCGGATCAATCGCTGAAAGATCAACGACCGAACGACGGGTTGAACCCCCGACCGACCCTTTGGATCAACTGGGGGCTACACCCTACGGGCGCTCTCGCGCGCACCCGCATGATCAGTTATCAAGGAACATCAAGGTTCAGCCCCACGTCGCCTCAAGGGAGATTGCAAACGGCACAGGACTCGGGGCCTACTGTCAGGATCGTGTACCCCGGTACCTACGAACCCAGTATAAATAAGAAGGCCCAGCTACAAATTTTGACCTACAAGCCAACTTATGGCCCACGAAGGACTTGATCGCATCAAGGCCCGAAGAAGTTAACCCAACCCCCCTAGGGTCGGGATTGCCAGAGGACGTCATCTGGCCTCAAATAGCCAGATTCGCCTGAAGATACCGACCCAACCACCTGAAGGTCGGGGCGAGTAACGACAAAATCCGACCACCGACAGTCAGGAACCGCCTTACGAGTCCGACCCCGAGGGTCTGCCACCGCCTCAGCGACCAACCACCAATACGCACAGAGATTCTTGATGCTGTGCAACAAACAGTAACGCAACTTTTGTCCCCCCCCAGTACTGGACAAAAGACAGACGAAGGACACCGACAAGATGATCTGGCGCCAAAGGATACCAGAGAATAAAATTTGAGATGTTCGCGGCCCCACCTGTCAGGGGTTGCCCAGTTTCGTAGGCTCTAAACTTTGTAACCCTAGTCCAACCTCTATATAAAGAGGGTACCAGGGGCGTTAGACGATAAGGTTCAAGTTCTCAAGACACATAGAATACACACCACACGGACGCGTTCTAGTGTTCTTACTTGTGCAGGGACTCTACCGCCATTTTAACCTCTTTCTCGAGCTTATACGATCCACTCTCTAGAAATAGGGTGTTACATCTTCGTGGTGGCCCAAACCAAGTCAAATCTCTGAGTTTTGCGTAGATCTGGCCATATTGGCCAGAAGAGCGCAGGAATCCCTCTCTGTATATGTAAATCGTACTGTGTCGGTGAACAAAACACTGACACATGTATAGGTATAAGCATTACTTGAGAGTAGGAGGTATCAGGGAGTAACAATGAAGCATGAGGAGTTTCCCAAGTGGTACGCATTGCTTTGGTCTGATCAAGTTGTAAGAAGATTTTTTTAAAGCAGTTTCAAGCAGATGAATAAAGTGACATGCAGTGCTTGTTATTTGGGCCTCGTGTGGATTTGTAGCACTTATTTGGGACTAAGTCGTGTGAAATTCTTGCCTTGGATCGATATTTTGATGGGAGAACAATTACTATATTATTTTTTATTCCGATATAATCAGAAGTTGCATCAAACTGGTATTTTTTACTGTACACTCAATTTATTTGGCTTTGATCAATAGGGAAGAAATTGAGAGAAACAGGATTCTTTGAAAAATTAGAGCACCTTTAAAATTTAAAATTTCATGTGGAACTTATATAAAGGGGTAGTATTAACAATATATAACCTTGTTAGACGTAACTGAGATGGCAATAAACAATGTTGATTTTGTACGGTGCATGAAAATATTGAGCAACTATTTTTTAGTTGTCATATGCAAGGTTTTTTGGGAATATAGTGCATATCACTTTTGGCTTACAACCACCGAAAAATGTAAGTGATATGTTTGGAGATTGGCTAGTTGCAGTGGGAACAAAACTATGACGATTACTATTTGTGGGTGGCTTTATGTTAGGCAATATGGCTTAGTAAAAATGACGTTGTGTTTGATAAAACTCCAACCAAATCTTTTATGCAGGTGCTTCACAGGGGAACATATTAGCTCTAATTTTGGAGTCAGCTTGAGAAGAAAGATGAAGACAAGGTAGCAATAAACGAAGCCTGTCGAAGACTGGAAAGAACAACGCTTCAGATGTTCACGGATTATGGATGGAGATTTAGCAATAGACTTTGCTTGTAATAGTCTTCCATTTAAAAACTATGTGTGGACAGAGAAGTTCTTTTTTTTTTTCTAGCAGCCGTTTGAGCTACTACCATTGTAATAATTGGCTGTAGCTTTGATAAAAGTCAAAGCCGGTAATTTTTTTTGCCATTATCTAAAAAAGCCAGTAATTTATTTGCCATTATCTAAAAAAAAGTGCTGGCAATGTGACAGCCGTAAGACCAAATAATCATATGACACATTATTAGTTGGGTAACTATATAATTCCAGTTACAAAAATATAGAAACATACTACATGTTCAACAACATTTTGTTTCTTACAACCGCCAACAGTAGTGAATTATCTCTTTCAATGTTTCATCTAACTTGTCCATATAATGCATCACGTTCTCCTATAATACCAGCATGCACATGCGACTAGAAGGCGATCTTAGTTCCATTTCATGGTTGGTTGGTTCGCATTAACCGATGAACTAATGAATCCCTCCATTGGGAACTCACATGATCGACTGCATCGAATAGTTATTGTGCCATATACACACCCATGAATACGTGAGCCTAAAAATGTTCCGGAAGGCCCCACGAAAAGTGGACTCACTTCTCTCTTAAGAATGTAAATGGTCCTACGGTCCTACCGCGTAAAACATCTGCTCCTCATTATATAATGCATATATGCACCTTCTTCTCATCATACTCTAGCATTTTCATTTCTCTTTTAACAAGGGAAAAACATCTGATAAAAGCATATACAATTACTTGAGTGTGAGAGACATCAGGAACAGACAGAATCAGATGGCAGTTCCTCATGTTTTAGGTCTAATCAAGCAGGAAGGGCAGGTAAAGGCGGTGTTTTACACATTCTGTAGATCTTTGAGGTGGTGCATCGCTTGGGTACAATCGTTGCACCAGAAACTAGCGTCCACGAATCATGAGAATAATTTGTCTTTGATACTTTGGGGGAAGCAACAGAAAGTACAGGTACAAGTACACTCCAGGACCCTGGTGCCTCTTAGGGCAAAACAGTAGTTCACATCATATACCTCATGCTTTTGAATTCCAAATGTTGATTTTTTAGTTTGATTTATCTGTTCAAATATAATCAAGAGCTAGTTTTAAGATATTACCATGGTTGATTTCTAACATCAACTTTGACCATTTGTCTTTTTTAAAAAATTCTTCAAATCTGAAAAATTATTAGTCACATTTCAAATACCACTAATGATAAGCAACTCATAACAAATAATATTATATTTATCGTACTTTTTTGAATAAAATGCATGGTCAAGATTGATGTTAGAAGTTCATCTTTTGGGCGGCTTTCTAAGGAATTATTTTGGAATTGGATTCATGGTGTCAATATCAAAACCAGGAGTATTTCACATGTTAGAGGAAACCTGAATTTATCTTCTACCAATGTTCTGCCCACATGTGAGGTTATCATCCCAAAAATGGATAGGTATTTTTTGACGTTCTGAAGCATTTCATTTGAACCAAAGAAGGGGCTCAGTATTTCTGTCTTGTAAATATTTTTACATGCCATGTGTTATACTGTTTATGTTCGTTCCACACAGCTGGTGCAAGTGATCTCGTGGGGTTGAAATGCCTCGGTATCCTTTGGGGTTAGGAGTAATTTTGAAGACACTATAGTTGTTCAGTGTTGGTAGCAACCTCCTGGTTGTAGTGCTTTTTTGGTACATGAATTCAATCATGCTAGTTGATCTGTGTGACCATGCATCGGAAACTCTAAATTCTGGTACGATGTAGGAACACCGAGCATTTGGATTAATATAAGTAGGTCAATGCATCCATACTGAAATTGTTTCTTGGTTGTACTTTAATCAACTGCTCGCCAAGCAATGTTCAATGCAACTCAGTGAGTTTAATTTCCAACAATGTGCGCTTCTGTGATGCGTGATCACAAGTAATGTTACCAAAAAACTGAGGCAATGTAATAGCTCATCATCCATGACATATAAACAGATGATGCTTCACACCACACATCTTTTTGTGCTACTGTCTCTCCAAATCAGTACTCCTGTGGAATTTGTTGTCGAGATGCAAGGACGCAGCTGGAAAATGTGGACCTGATTTCTTCACTCTCGTCGGTGTGATACCTGTAATGGTTGACATTTCGGACCAACTCCAGAAGAGATGAGCTATGCACCGAGTACTGATTCAGTACATGATGTGGAAGATGATGTTAAGACCCACCTTCTCAAAACTGACAGCGAGAGGCTTGCAACTGCTTATGGGCTCATTTGCACAGCCCCTGGCACTACAATTAGGATAAAGAACCTTCAGGTATATTGGTAGTAAACCTTTGAGGTAATTCTGAATATGCATTTTTATAACACGGGATTATGTGGCTCATTTTTATAAGATTAGACTAACAGATGATACGGCACGGATTATGTGGCTCAGATCATAAGAGCATAGATAACTATCATAGATTCTGTGTTTGTGAGGTTCAGAAATTTAGGACTAAACTTATAGTTATCTTTGGGTGAAAGTGAAACCACATCGATTGCGCGCATCAGTAATTTTGTTCCTGTACTAAGAAAGAAAACAAACAATGCTATTGTTACACCTTCGTTGATTTAGCTTGGACCTTGATGGATGCATTCTAGAAGTAAAGTGCTTCAACTTTTAATTTATATATTAAATTTGTTCCAGCATTATCATCTATTGAGATCCCAACTTTTGATCTGCGCTGTAACAAAATATTCTATCATTTGGCTGTTTGCTACCTGATTGCAGAAACACGTAATGTGTTTCAAATACTATTCGCAAAATATCATTTTGAGTTTCTTGTTTTTTTTTTGCACATAGTGATATTCATCTGTCTTTTGTTTTGACACATGGAAAATGGAATTGCTCCTTATATTATGTAGCCCAACTAGATAAAGCCAAGATAGTTATTTTCTGATTCTGCTATCCGAGTGTTCTATGTTCCTTCAATACCTCCAAGACAGATATTTTCTTACGTTGGCATTATTGAAGGTTGATCAGCCAAGTCAAGTCTACGCTGAGGCCGGTGCGGCATCGGCTGGAATCTTTCGGCGTATACCACACTCCAATCCATGCGGCAAACGATAGCCATCGTCATTGCGCGCTACTACCTCTCCTTGGAGCACCACCCATGTCGCAGTGGACGTGGCCGCTGTCCTGCGGCCGACACCACTCCCGCCTCATCCTCCTCGCCGTTGTTTTGGCAAGCTTCTGTGTGGTCCGTTCCTACGCGGCCACCCCGAACTCGTTCACTTGGCTCGACTGCCCGTCGCCGACACCTTCGCCGTCTCCCTCGCCGCCGGCGTCGTCCATCAACAGCCCGTTCCAGTCGAACGTTTTCGCGCTGCTGAGCGCGCTCCCGTCGGCCGCGTCGTCCGCAGGGTTCGCGTCTCTTTCCCGCGGCGAGGGCACCGACCGCGCCTTCGTGCGGGGCATCTGCCGCGGCGACTCCGCGCCGGACGACTGCGCCGCCTACCTCCAGAGCGCCGTGTCGGACATCAACGGCCACTGCAACACCAACCGCCGCGCCGCCATCTGGTACGACAAGTGCTTCCTCAGCTACGCCGATACGAACGCATCCACGGTCTACGAGGAAAGCTTCCGCCAGGAGCTCTACAACTACCGGAACGTCTCAGACAAGGTCGCATTCGAGAGGACGTACTACACGCTCATGAGCCGTCTCACCGCGCGCGCCGTCAATGGAACTCCGGAGTCGACGTCGACGGCGCCGATGTTCGCCACGGGGCAAGCGGTGTACGACCGCCGTGCTCCCAATGGTACCATGTACGGGATGGTGCAGTGCATGAGGGACCGGTCGGCCGCGGAGTGCGAGAAGTGCTTGAAGGACTCGGTGAAGCAGCTGCCGAGCTGCTGCTATGGGCATCAGGGAGGGGTGGTGCTCGGCTACAACTGCTACGTGCGCGTGGAGATCTACACCTACTATAGTCTCGCGCTCAACTCACCCCCTGCTCCTCCTGCTCCTGCTCCATCTCCGTCGAACACTAATGTTGGAAGCAAGGGTGAGATTAGTTCTTGCTTGATTTAAATTCAACCATTTGAATTATGTATTTACTTAATTGTTGTTTTTTAAAAAAAAATGCAAAACCGCATCTGAGTGTTTTAGATGGCTGGAACACCTGATCTTCTTTTTTGACATGGAAGAACCTTAAATATAGTAGTGGCATAGTATTGTCAACATTGGTGTTCTAGGTATTATATATAGGAGCATATAACACGAAAGAGAAAAAAAAATCTCCACCATAAGTTATAGATAGGGTGGTCTACGTAAGAATTCCAGTAAATACCCTGTAATGGAGTTACAATGACTTATTAGTTTTCAGTAACGAAATGTTTTTTAGTTATGACGTTATGACGGTGCAACAAAAATGCTGGTTTTACAACCCAAAAATTCCTGATTGTTTTTAAAAACCTAGTATCTATACTTTTGAATTCATCATAAAAAATAATTCATAATATATATTTTATATATATTAAAATTAATTTATATTTATAAAAATTATTAGTCAGACATATGTTTGATTATACTCAGATGGATACTTGTTTCGAGAGGGAGGACATGCGAACCTGTCTTTTCTTCTTTTCATTTATTGTGAGACTTGAATGTTCAGTCAAGTCAATCTCAATCTAGAAGTAGACAGCAGTACTACCAATTATGAAGGGCCAAGACATTTTCATAACTAATTACCGTATGGAGCACCACCTTTTTGCTTACGAGGAAAAGGTAAAATCCCATCTGAGGCCTTCTTTTGGATTGAAGAAAAATTTCCTATTTCTGTGTTTTTCTGTGAAAATGAACTAATTTCTGTGAAAATCCTGCGTTTCAAAAAGAGCCCTGAGTGTTTTACATGGCTGGAAAACCTGATTATTTTTTTTGACAGTGAAGCACCTGCTATCTAGTGGCTTAGTATTGTGTCAAGATTGGTTCTGTACTTATTATTAGAGTATACAGGCCAAAGCAATAATAATAATAATCTGCACCATAAGGCTACAGATAGGGTGGTCGACTTAAGATTTATAGTTACTTTTACAATGGAGCTACAATGACTTTTGAGTTTTCAGTACAAAAATTTTAGTCAGCACAACCCAAGAACCCCTGATTCTTTGTTAGTATAACTATCCAGCATATTTCTATTAATTAATATTATTGAAACACTGAAGGGACATGGCAAACTGGTCTTTTTTTTTCATTTTATTGTGGAACTTAAATGTTCAGATAAGTCAATCTCCTAGAAATAGACATCGTGACATATACGGCATGGCATATTTGGAATGACTGCAATAGAAGAATCTTCAACAATGTGAGGAAAGAACCAATAGATGTTGTTAGCATCCCTCATCAAGGAGGACATAGCAATGAGGCAGAGAGCACGCGGCCAAGACTTACCCAAAATAATGTGGACTTACCCAAAATAATGTGGACTGCTAATATGCTAAAGTAATATGTGATGTAACTAATCTGTAAAACTCTTATTTTCTTCTTAACGAAATCGCAGCACTCCTTACTTCAGTTACAAAATCAAGTACTAGACAGTAGTACCAATTAGGAATGGACGGGGCATTTCATCTTATTTAAAAAATATGGTAAATATAATATATTTTTTAATTTGTTTTATCATTATAGTGGTATATAAAACATGATTAATAGTTGTACATATTTGAAAAAATTAAATAAAATGAATGGTCAAAGTTGATGTTAGAAATAACTGTATCAATATTTTAAAACCGGAGTGAGAGTAATTGTCATATTAACTTTTCCTATTGATTCGGTTGGAGATGCAGGGATGACGAAGAAAGATGTGGTCCTCGCCGTGGCCCTTCCGGTTGGAACAGTATTTGCAGTCACCCTCCTTGTAGGCTTTTGCTTGTACAAGAGAAAGGTCAATCGAAAGAAAACACCACAGGGTACTTTTTCTTGAGATTTTAACTAATATATTTTTTTATGTAAATGAAAAAGTAAAAAACATTTTAAGGTTTGTGATAAAAATGTGTGGCTTGGATTGACTTTCTGATATCCATAATAAATAAATATTGTGATCACATTTACGGTTACTATTGATTTCTTTGATAAAGTTATTTTTGAGTTACTGCCTCCATCCCAAAAATAAGTTATATTTTTGACCTTTTGAAATCAATGGTTGACTATTTATCTTATTCAAAAATTTATAAAAATATAAAAATAAAAAATCATGCTTAAAGTATTTCTAATAATAAAATATTTTATAATAAAATAAATAATATTTTTATAAATATTTTGAATAAAATGAACTATTAAATGTTAATGTAAGCCTAGAAAGACACTTCTTTTGGGATGGAGGGAGTATGTATATAACTCCTTAATATATATTGACTGTTTCCTTTTCTGCAGATAACAGTGGCAACGAGGACATAAGCTATGTTGAACCGGAACAACTGAATCTACTGGCGCTAAGGACTGCAACAAACAACTTCTCAGAAGCCAACAAATTAGGAGAGGGAGGTTTCGGAGAAGTGTTCAAGGTACAAATTTTTTTACTACCTTTGTCCTTAAATTTTTGACACTTTTTACTTTTAGATGTCATGTTTGACTCTCCGTCTTATTGAAAAATTTGTAAAAATATCATTTATTTTGTTGTGATAATTATTTTTATTATAAGAGACGCTTTAAACATGACTAATTTTTCTTTATTTGTAAATTTTCTTGAATAAAACAAATGGTCAAGCACGGTGCCTAAAGTCAAGAATGTCATGAATTTAGGGACAGAGAAAGTAACACATATAATGAAAAAAATAGAAAACATTAACATTTTATTAAAATGCAAATTTTGTTTCACACATTGCATATGATCCGATAACGTGGTACCGGATCATCAGGTTTTTAATATATTTTAACTTAATACTAAAGGGTACTAATCCATTGAATGGTCGATGATCGATAATTAGAATGTGTTTGGTACTGTTTCAGATTCATAGAGAACAGAAACGTTTCAGTTTCTACCGAGAAATGATTCTCAGCATAAATCAGAATCACTGCAAAACCATTTGGCTGTGTTTCTAGATTCAGATTCTAAAAATAGGAAGAACACAAGGAATAGACCAACTGGCCTTTATTTTTTTCGGCACTTCTTAGCCACGCTAGACAAATGCTAAGAAGAGAATATGTTTTTCCTACAGCTGAAATGGACTCACGCCACTAACCAGAAAACCATGTAAGCCTCAAAAAGAAAACCTTGTCTGGAATGTGCTCTTTTTCAGCTTGGCCCACTAAGGCCCAGCCCACTATACCACCAACTTACACTGTTGATCTTCTTCCTCCCTCCCACGGAACACGAAAGCAGAGAATAAAAGAAAGACGGAGGGACAGAGGGGATGGAGGAATGGGGAAAATGGTCATCGAAAACTGTTTCAGGAGTGAGACACCGAAGAAGCCGATCCACCACTGCAGGTCAAAATAGAGAAACGATTCAATCGATTCTCTGTTGGATCAATCCAAAATTTTTTATGTTTGGCACCGATTCGCTATATTCGATGGTGAAACGAAACCGTTTCGACTAGCCAAATGCTCCCTTAGTTACTACCTCTTTAGAATAAGTATGCATCTACCTTTAGTCAAACAAATTTTTAATAATAATTTTTATAAATTTAATAATATAAAAATTAACAATTATGAAAGTATTTTTTAGATGAATTTAAAAGTACAAGTCTCATAATTTTATAGTTAACTAAATTTATAAAAAAATTACTGATTAAATCTAGATGACACGGAACTTAAATGTAAAATTATTTTGAGACGGCATATGTTGGTACCTGAGACCTGTATTATATAAAAAAAAATTTCAGGGTACATTGCAAGATGGAGAGGAGATTGCAGTGAAGAGGCTTTCAAAGAACTCTTCTCAGGGCTTCCACGAACTGAAAAACGAGCTCGTGCTGGCCGCAAAGCTGAAGCACAGGAACCTGGTGCGACTACTGGCCGTGTGTCTGCAAGAAGAGAAGCTGCTCGTCTATGAGTACTTACCCAACAGGAGCCTAGACACCTTCCTGTTCGGTAAATGTTAAAATTACATCCAGAGTTGTAGAAACCGGTCGCCGGTTGGTTTTGAATGGTGCAAAAAATCGATTGGCTAGATGAAAAAAACAGTTAGTTTTCTTTTTTGCTACAGTACTCAGTGTCAATTTTTAGTAACAACCGATCTGATGTCAGAACTGACTAGTTTCACCGTTTTTTTTGTGAAAATTGGATGGTTTTGAATGCTAGAAAACTGCACGCCCGTTATAATGTGTATTCTGATGCCATTGTTTTTTTGCAGATCCAGTGAAGCGACGGATGCTGGATTGGAGCAAAAGGTTTGCGATCATCTGTGGTATTGCCCGGGGACTTCTCTACTTGCATGAGGAGTCCCGCCTTAAAATCATTCATCGGGACCTCAAACCGAGCAATGTGTTACTAGACGCGGATATGAACCCGAAGATATCAGACTTTGGCCTCGCCAGGGCGTTTGGAGGGGACCAGTCCAGAGACATAACAAGGCGACCTGTAGGAACTCTGTAAGTGGCACCAGTATAATCCATCCATTTCAAAATTGTTGTAATCTGTTTTAAATTTGAACTAACCGGTGGCAACAATTTTAAAATAGAGGGAATATCTTGTTTGCAATATGACAATTTGTGATTGTTCTATGACGTACTTAGTGAAATTTGTTTTGCCTAAATAATAAAATGTTTTTCAATAAAAAGGCGTGGTAGTATCACTGTCATGCTGTTCTTCAGTACCTGTGACCTGTAAAAAAAAAGCGCAACAAAGCTCTCACTTAAGCACGGTTAAGCGCTGAGCGGAGGTCATCCGCCCCGCTTCGGAGCTTAGGCGTGCCATAGGCGGCGGCTGTGGAGGGAGGCAGGTCAGAGAGGTGCAGATCTGGTGGTGAGGGAAAGGAAAGAAGAGAGAAGGCGACAAGGGAGGAGGGGGATGGGAGAGAAGGTGGCAACAGAGGCGGTAGTTGCGTGGGAGAGATAGAGGCGGCGGCGGCTGTGTGGCAGAAGGCAGCCAGGGCTGGAGGATAGTGCATGTGTGGAAGAAGGCTGCGTGGGAGAAGAGATGAGTAGGATAGTGCATGTGTGGAAGAAGGCTGCGTGGGAGAAGAGATGAGTACAGGGGCTGAGGGGAAACTTGGGCTGGAAGTAGGTGACTTGACAAGAATTGGGCTGGAAGTAAGCTAGCTGGATGGGCCATTAAACTGTCTTTTTTTTTTCTTTTTTCATTTTACTTGTGGCTGCATAGGATATCCTAGAGAGTGTTTAGGGAGCACTTAGGGAATGCTTAGATAACGTTTAGGTAGTGCTTAGGTGCGTCTAAGCTCTAGGCGAAGTACATCAACGCTCGTTTAGTGCTTAACGCTTAATTTTTTATAGTCTGTGACTATGATAGCTACATTAGAGAATGCCGACTACTGACTCTGAATTTTGGCTCTGAACTTCACAAATGATTTATGTAGAGGGTACATGTCCCCTGAATATGCCTACTGCGGGCATGTCTCCACCAAGTCAGATATGTTTAGCTTTGGCGTGATAGTCCTGGAGATGGTCACCGGGCGAAGGAACAACAGCACGTACGAGTCCGCCGACTCCGTTTCTCTAATGAGCTATGTGAGTATTTGTACTTCATTAACCAGAAAAAAATCTTCAACTATAATCAATTGAGACAGATTAAGCTATTTGTATTTATATATAATTTCTCCCTCCGTCTCAAAATAAGTGTCTTTCTATATTTTCAAACATCTCTCTTTGATCATTCGTATTATTCAAAAAATTTATAAAAAAATATTTATTTTATTGTGAAATAATTCATTATTAAAAGTATCCTAGGCTTTGACTTGTTTATTTTTGTATTTTTGTAAATTTTTTAAATAAAATGAATGGTCAAATATCGATTTTAAAAAGTCAAAAACATCACTTATTTTAATACAGAGGGAGTAGTAAATGTATATAGCTCGCTATAGCCTAATTTAGCTCCTGCTATTAGCTGTTTGAGATATTATCTGCTATATATCCTGCCCATCTTTTTTTTTTTTCTCATTAGAGAAGTTTCAAGCTGGCAGAAAGAAAATGATAAATTGGATCTGTTTTCAGCCGTAAGATTGGAATATAAATTCTGTTTCCGAAATAACATAGCTAGCTTCTTACAGGCTACGAAAATAAAAAATGGATATGGTTTTGTTGAACATGACATAAAATTCACTCCTCCCCACCTCCCCCCCCCCCCAAAAAAAAAAAATTAAAGAAGCTGACAGAGAAATTGTGCAGGTATGGGGGAGGTGGAGGGCGGGATCGACGACCGACGTGGTGGACCAGTTACTGGGCGGGCAGTACCCCTCAGACGAGGTCCTCACCTGCGTCGAGGTTGGGCTGTTGTGCGTCCAAGAGAACCCAGCAGACCGGCCGGATGCCTCCGCTGTGGTGCTCATGCTGAGCAGCCGCTCCACGACCAACGATCGACAGCCCCCTTCAAGGCCGGCCTTCGTCTTTGGCACGGGACAGTACAGCGGCACCTCGGATAGCGTGCCGGAAGGAGCATGGAGCACGGAGCGTGCCCAGACTGGCGACAAACAGTCATTGAGAGCACCAGTGTCGGAGAATGACGTGACGATCTCGGACCTTCAGCCGAGGTAGGTGTGCATGACTCAAGGCGCCGATCTGCGGCTAAGAGCCAGTGCCTTTCAGTTTATTATAAGAGTTTCAATAATGATGCGAGTCTTAGACACATGCTTACCAGAACACCGATCAAATGGAGATCAAACATTAAAAACATAGCAAGGGTGATGAGTTATACTGTTAAGTATATCAAAAAGTTTTAGCCCTTAGACAATGACACCAAAGCATTGTTGGCAGACGTGGTATAAAATTATGCTTGGATTTATTTTTTCGTTGCTAAACATATATCTATCACCACAATATGAGTCATTGCAATAGATAATAGATGCCAAACTTGATATTGTGGCAACAAAGGGTGAAAACGGCAACTAAGTTGTTGTAATATGACCTTTTGTCACATGTGTTATATCGTTGCAATATATTTATTTACCATGTAAAATATTTTGTTAGGGATAGAAATTATTACAACAAAACATAGTGTGGCAACAAAATTAGCACCTCAATCCCAAGAGGCAGTAAGACGTGATTCGATCTCAACCGTTAACTTAAACAGAAAATACAAAGAAACAAAATAATATCAATCGGCAACGTGTCCCTGATTACCATTGTTGACGCTTGACCTGTGGAGTCGGATCAGCAGATATTGTGATTAGGGTCGAGAGCGCGAATGGCGTGAATCTGATCTCCAGGTGGATGACACATAAATTTAGACTGGTTCAGACCTTCCATAGGATAATAGACCTACGTCTAGTATGCGTGGGTGTTCGTCGCCTCGTGCACCCATGATCATGCAGTGAAGGCAACGTCACGTCTTCCCCAGTTATAAAGAGTGCGCTCAGCTGTTGCCTTCGTCTTCTTCCTCGCGCTTTTCGCTTTTGTTGCTCTCGTGCTCGTGCCACCATCGCCGTCATTCTCTTTGCCTGCACTCACGCTCGTGCTCGCTTCGCGTTCATCTTCGCCACCTTCTTCTTTGTCTCTGTCTCCTTTCCTGCCATGTCAACCAGGTGGAAGAGATCTCTCACCACTGAGGCGATGCTCACCAGCTACGACTACGCGGGTTTCCTCCAGGGGAGGGCTTCCAACAACTGGCAGCCGGCGGAGGGCAAGGAGATGCCGGCGCTGGCGAGCAACCAGATCGTTAGCTTCACGTACTTTCACAAGCGCGGGCTCACGCTGCTCGCCTCCAACTTCTTTCGAGAGCTCCTTACCTACTACGGCGTCTGCCTCCACCACCTTAACCCGAACGGAGTGCTTCAGGTCGCCACCTTCGTCACGCTGTGCAAGGGCTACCTCGGCATTCCGGCACACTTCACGCTGGGGAGGTTCTTCTTCTACGTCACGCGACAAAGTGCCGACAGTGGCGCCAGCCGGCATGTCAGGGGTGCCGGCATTTGTCTCCAAAGCCACCACGCATCGGGGTACATCAAGGTCCCCTTGAAGACATCATTGAAGGGGTGGGACGACGAGTGGCTCTACCTCGACAACATCGCCCCAGGCTGCCGGCATTCCGTGAGGAGCTGACCGAGATACGGGACTTGTGGTCCGCCTCCCCATCGACCGCCGAGCAGGAGGCGCTGGCGCCGCTCCTTCGACGGGTCGCAGAGCTTCGGGATGCCGGATTGAACGGTGCAGCGGTGGTGGCCATGTTCATACGGCTCCACGTCCCGCCTCTCCGTCTTCGAACCGGCTCCTCTTTGACTACACCGGGCCCCTTGACGACAACCGCATCATGATTATGCAAGAGATGTCGGAGGTCAACCTCGGGCACCGAGTGGCGCGTTTGCTGGAGGGCTACCTCCACAGGGACCTCACCAGCGGACCAGCGCCGCTAGATAAGGATCACCCGCGCCCGCCCGTAAGTTGATTTTTCACAAGGTCTTCGTTGTTGAAACTTTTCACGCAGCTGTAGTCGTAACCGATCATCATTAGTGTCATAGGTTTGAAGTTGTTGTTAGCGTTGTTGCAGATAGACATTGCCTCGCCGCCCGCGCAGGTAGTGCTGACCCCGGCCTCAGTCGGTGTGGGCCGAGCCGGTGGGTTGGGTGCAGCCCCACCGAGGAGGAGGAGGAGGCCCGCTGGTCGAAGCAGAGAGGGCGGGATCATTCTGCAAACCTTCGGCCCGGCACCGCAGCCGACTGCCCAGGAGGTGGCTGCCTTGGCGGCGAAGGTGCTGGCCAAGGGGTCTAGAGCGGCCCCATCTGCAGGGTCGGCTGCCGTGGGGAGCAGGAGATCGAGGAGCCCGACCCTCCCTGCGGTCCCTGGACAAGCTGCGGCGCAATCAGGCGGCGCCATCATACTGGATGACTCCGAGTCCTCCAACGACATGCCGTAGTTGTTTCGTCGCAGCCGCCCAAGGACGACTGACGACACCCCCGGGTCCCCGAGACCCCGAGTCACCCAAGAAGAGTGGCAGGTACTGGATGGCGAATAAATCATCCGCTCCCTCCCCCCTCGGTAGGCGAGGTGGTAGTCTTCGAGGCAAAGGGTTGGATTAGACTCACCATCGTACTTGACAATATTAGTCCGTGCGCGGAATCGAGATGAAAATCTCGCTTAACAGATTTCCGTCCCAAACGCCCAGGGCCCGACCCCTTCGGGACTGGGGCTTCGGGAGTGGTCGTAGCTGCACCAGCGGTCGTAGTACTCTAGAGTCCGTTCCAGGCGTGACTCGGCGTGGTGGTTGCTCTTGGTTTGCCTTCTGGCATCGATGATGTAGCGCGCGTCGCGGTTTTGCCACTCGGCGTTGGCGAACCGGCGGAGGTTGCTGTATTTCCCTTCGGCCACTGCAGCTGCTGCGGACCGGGCTACGTTGCTCGGCATGCCGCCGTTGGCTGCTGCGTACCTCAGACTGTTGTGGCCGCGTCGATTGCTCTTGCTGTTGAAGCGCACCGTGGAGCAAGGCGCGTAGATGATTGTAGGTTTCGAGGAGAATAGGGTTCTTCGGCGTGACGGCTTCATCGAGGACGATGGTTGCTGCCGCCACATTCTCAATCCGACAGTCGAAAAGAAGAGTGCCGGCCGCCATGATCTGCTCGTAGGTGGCACATGCATGGGCTCGGACGCTGTTGTTCGCCGCGTCTTTGTCAGGGCTTGCTTAACGGTGATGGTGGCACGATGATGTGGAGAAACATCACTGGCCGGCGTGCAGCCAAGAGGTGTTTCCTCCCCGACCTTGAGTGCCTAAAGCATGAAGCACTCGCATGCCGGGTCATGACCCAATGCGATGCGAACTGAAGACGAAGCTCGCCGCCCTCGTCGGCGACGAAATTCAAGCTCCCTAAGCAGAAAGCCTGGCCAGTACTGAAGACGGAGACGCGCTACGACTGACTGTCTTGAACGACGGCGACTGTGAAGCTCTCGAAGCGAAGGTGGGAGATCAAAACCTCCCCCACCTTGCTGAAGATCGAAGCCATTGACAGAACGAAGCGAAGCGCACAACGAAGTCCCCTTACTGGCGCGCCAACTGTCGGTATTTCGCTCACCGGCACAGTACGATTTACGTATATAGAGAGAGATTCGTGCGCTCTTCTCGTCGAGGTGGACTAGTCTACGAAAGACTTAAAGATTTGACCTAGTTTGGGCCATCACGAAAGTGTAATACCCTACGTCCAGGGTGGAGCGTGGATGGTATAAACTCGAAAAGAGGTTAAAATGGCGGGAGAGTTCCTGCGTGAGCAAGAATCCTAGAACGCGTATGTAGTGTGTATGTCTCGTGTCGTCTAAGATCCCCGGTGCATCTTTATATAGGAGTCGGACCAGGGTTACAAGGCTTAGAACCTACGAAATTGAGCGGCCTTTTGACGGGTGGGGCCGTGAGCATTTTGAGGTTTATTCCCTAGCGCCGCCTGGGCATCAAAGCTGCTTGTCGATGTCCTTCGTTTCGTCTTTTGTCCAACGCAGGAGGGACAAAAATTGCTTTACCACCTGCTGCACAGTGTCAAGAATCAATGTGCTTGTCAGGGGTTGGTTGCCGAGGCGGTGCCCGACCCGGGGATCGAACGAATAAGGCGGTTCTCTGACCCTCGGCCGATCGGGTTTTGTCATCACGCGGCCCCGACCATTGGGCAGTCAAGCCAGATCTTCGGGCAAATCTGATCATCAGGAGTCAGATGGTGTCTCCGGGCAGTCCGACTCTTCAAGGTCGGGTTAGCTCTTCGGGGCTTGATGTGGTGAAGTCCTTCGTGGGCCCTGACTTGGCCCGTGGGTCATAATTCGTAGCTGGGTCTTCGTATTTATCCTAGGGGTCGTAGGTATCCGAGGTATATGATCCCGACAACATTGAACACAAGCGAGCCCTCTGGCGTCATTCTCAGCCTCGGCGACCACTTTCTGCGCATAGACCAAATATGAATACTCGACGGCCTCATTCATGTGCCCGTAAGAAGACGACCTCATTGTTTAAGTATAAGTAGTTTTCCTTTTCCTCTTTAGTTTAAACTTTTTGGTGTAACTGATTGGTTTATAGTAGTTTAACATGATACAGAGTTAGAGGTCTTCAGTTTGAACCTCACTGTGCTTATTAAAATAAACGGTCTACTTTATTTTACATTTGCGTCCTACACGTGTGGAGTTGTTATATAGGTGAATGATCTACCTTTCTTCATTAAATTAACCTTCTGTGTGCGACTGGTTAGTGTATAATAGCTTAATAAATGCTAGGTATTGCCTCACCCACGCTGCCACCCGCCGATGGAGTACGTTCACCACATACCTTGTTCTTGCTTTACTGCTTAATTAATCAACTTCCACCTCGGCAAATACAGTTTCACTGGCCGCTGGGAGCACGAGCCCATCAGCACAAGGCACATACCCAAATCGTTCCAGATTTCCTCCCCCGGCTATCTGGGAGTAGCATGTCATACAGTGATTCGACACTCCATATAGCAATCAACAAGGACTGTACGTTTGCGTCTAGTAGGCAAAAGACAGGATACTTTCTGTTTTCTAAAAGTTGTACTCTATTTTTTCATCTTTATTATCACAAGAGCTCTACATGAGCCGGGCTACGCATCAACGCCCCCCCGCAGGTGGTGTGACTAAAGAAACCAGCCAACCTGAACCAGTCTACCTCGGCTGAAAATCGGAAATGGTCAACACGTTCCCCGAAGACGGTGCCGATGGCACCTCTCCGTCTCCCATCAGCGCATCTCTGGAGCTGGAAACAGCGGCTCCATCAAAGAAGAAGGCTGGCCTAGCGGGCTCCCGGCGGCCTTCATCAGGCGCAGAGCTCGAGTAGTTGCCGAGCATGAGCACCACCGCGGAGGCATCCGGCCGGTCCGTCGGGTTCTCTTGGACGCACAGCAGCCCAACCTCGATGCAGTTGAGGACCTCATCTTTAGGGTACCGCCCGCCCAGCGACGGGTCCACTACGTCGGCCGCCGACCCTGTGCTCCATTTCCTCCACACCTGCATGTACAATCAATCGCCTCATCGCGTGCAGTTAAATGTTAATTTTGCAGATTCAGTCGAAGCTGAGATTGACACATACGTAGCTCAGCAGAGACGTGGTGGCCTGGTAGTCGTAGGTGCTGTTGCTCTTCCTCCCAGTGACTATCTCCAGAACAATCACACCGAAGCTAAACATGTCGGACTTGGTCGAGACATGCCCACAGTAGGCGTACTCCGGGGACATGTATCCGCTGCATGTATGCATAGATATACTTAGAAATTTGCAACAGTTATTAAGAATGTCTCTATTGAGAAGTGACAGCAATGGCCTGTCGGAGACTCGGAGTAGTAACAAAGAAAGAAATATATAGTATAGTAGGTACGGCATCACCACTTACAGGGTTCCAGCGGGCCGTTTTGTTACGTCTCGGGACTGATCACCCTCGAAAGCCCTCGCAAGGCCAAAATCTGAGATTTTAGGGTTCATATCTGCGTCAAGTAACACATTGCTTGGCTTCAGATCTCTGTGGATGACCTTGAGGCGAGACTCCTCGTGGAGATAACGAAGGCCCCGTGCGATTCCGCAGATGATCATGAATCTTTTGCTCCAGTCCAGCAGCTGCCGTTTCACTGGATCTGTACATACACAGTAATGACATAAGCTGACGGGGTTTGTATAGAATGAGTAACGTTTGTGTAGCCTTAAGGGGATTACCAAAAAGGAATGTGTCCAAACTACTGTTGGGCATGTACTCGTAGACGAGCAGTTTCTCTTCCTGCAGGCATAGTCCAACGATAGGGGCCAGGTTCCTGTGCTTGAGCTTGGCAGCTAGCACCAGTTCATTTTTCAGCTCGTGGAATCCCTGGGATGAGCGCTTTGAGAGCCTCTTCACTGCTATCTGTTCGCCCGATTGTAATGTACCCTAGAGCAACACAAATCCGATCTGATCAGGATAATTAATTAGTATTTAAAGTGATGCACCTTTACATTTAAATGAACTAGTCCATTTCACTTAAGGGCCCGTTTGGCTCCCATGCAAGAATTGAAACTAATCTATGAATCATTTTTCAAGAATTGAATTGGCTAGAATTGAATCTGGTGAAAATTAATTCATTTCTAATATTGCTGTTAGTCCGTTCTGAATTTGATTTCAAGAATTGAAATCCAACTAAAAATAAATCCTAACCACTAGCGCTAGATTGAGAAACACAAGGAGTGGAAACACACATATTAATCAAGAGTCAGGCAACGAATTGGTAAGGCAAGTCCAGGCCATAGCCCTGCGCCATCTTCCTGTCTACAATGCCAGATCTAGTTAGGGGAGGAGGAGGTACCTTGGTCAATGGCCACCGTGTTCCAAAAGTGACTTGCATTGCATATTCAAAATCGACGCCACAAGAACAAATTGGCAACGCCGGACGAACACTCTGATAGGTCGTGAACAAGATGAAGGATGGGGACGGAGGATGGGGAACCTACCATTGGTTGGAACAAGATTGGAGAAGCTTCTTCATCGCGGCGATAGAGCATGGGAGAGGATGGACTCCAAATGACTCGCCGTTTTTTGGCTACACTCCTAGATCTTAACAATTGTAAAGTGCTTGAATCCACAATTCATTTCCATGTTTGAGCCATACAGACTGGCCCATGGAAATGGATTCAATTCGGCCTAATTCTAAGGAACCAAACGGGCCCTGAGTGCATTCTATAGGGGCGCTATTTTAGTGTTCTGAATGTATTTTTGCAGTTAGGACATTTTTATGAATAAATTTTAGCTAAAGCATATCTCATGTATTAGGAGGCTCGGGTAATTTCATTCACCATTGTATCATATGTTATTAATTTGCCTTCAATTTGTGTTCTGATTAGCGCAACAACTAGGTTCCATAACTGCGTGGTGCATCAAGAATCTAACTACGTACGGGAAAAGGCCGTGGATGATGCCAGACAAGAGGTGCAGAATGTGGTTGATCTCCCCAGCAGAAGAGTGATTCAAAGACACCACAATCACTGTTGTCTTTTTTTTCTTTCCCCTAATTTCTCCATGATTTATTGTTTTTATACCTTTTATGATGTGACATCCCAACCTTTAGGCATGTTTAAAAATGTGTAATTTTTTTTAAAAAAATTTCTAATTATCACCCTAACCATTCTCTTTCCACTTCCCACCTCTTCTTCTCTTTCTTATTTCAAAAGGCAAAAACCTCACTAAATTAAAACCTAGCTAATTTGTAAATTTCAAAATATTAAAATTTGGAAGTGTGACAAGTGAATGACCCCGTTTGCCATCATTTCTTTCCGTTCGTTTCCAGCGTTTTTAATTCTAATTCCCTAAAGCCTAAATCTAATCAATTATCCTGAAATTCAAGTCCGCTCACTTCCTTTGAACTCAATCATTTTTAATTTCAAGCCCATCGAATTCCTTAAATTCCAAACACATCCAGTTCTTTTGAACCTTTTGACCCCGTCCGAATTAATTTACTCTTTTTAAATAGCCATTTATCCTCCGAATTTTATGAAATAAAACCTATTCCGAAATTGGAGATGATCCTAAAACAAAAGTTGTTCATCCTGAAAAGTTCTTCAACCCTGCAAAATTTCATATTCATCGGAGCTCAGGAAGTTGATCTTTTTGGGGAAAAACAGAAGACTGTCGCTGAAATTCGTGAAAAATTAAGAAAATAGAAAATCTGGTGGGCCCACTTGTTAGTGACTTTCTCCCTTTTCTCTGTCTTCTTCCACGGCACGCCTGCCCAGCACACCAGCACGTGCGGCGCCACGTGTCCTGCCATGCGCGGCATATGAGCTTTCCGCTGCCATCCCAGTGCCACGCAGCCGCCTCGCATACCACGCCGCCCGCTCAACTCTCCATTTCCCTCCTACAGCTCGCGGACGCCACGATGCGCGCGCCCCTCAACGCCGCGCCGCTCGGCTGCCCTTGCTGTTCCGGCCGCCGGAGTCCAGATCGCTGTCGGCCTCGGCCTCGACCTCGGCCATCCTCACTCTCCCACGTGAGCCCCGGCCTTAGCCACCGCCTCGAGCTCCGATTTTCCCCCATTGCCGTTCGACCGCCCCTGCCCGTCATGCCGGGCGCTGTCGGAAATTCGCCGGCGTTGAACACTGATTGCTCCTCCAAGTGACTCCTTTGGCACCGCAGCAAGCTCCTCCACTATTCCCCAGTCATCTCAAGCCATTGCCAATACTGCGGGCCGCTGGCGCCATGCTCTGCCTTGTCGCGCCGCCTTCACCGTCGTCGGCGCGCTACCGTGCCTCCCCGTCCCCGTGGCGCCCCTGGTCAGGCACACCAAGTTGACCTCTCGCCTCCGCGCCTGAGGCTCAAGCTCCTCCGGCCATCTGGCACCTCGTCGCCATGTGCCAATACCGTGCCCTGCGACCTCAGTGTCGACAGCGCTCCTCAGCATACCCTCGGTTGGACCGCACCCACAGGAAGCTCCCCGGTACCGCCCTTGTGCTTCGCCGCCTGGGGCTCGAGGCCCACTGGCCGGCCAGCCGCCTGGCCGCCGGTGAGGACTACGGCGCACGCGTGGACAGGAACCTGGCCGCCAGTCCACAACTCACGGAAACAGGCCACCCGATCCAGTAAAGCCCCTTTTTCAGAAATGCCCCCAGTCTTCTTTGAAATCTATATTTAACTGATATACAGTGGCAAGGATTCCTCTGATGTTTTCTGTCAAGCCACTGGAAGTCCGATTTTCTCGCATATCAGTCCCTGCCGCATTCCGTATGGTAATGACCCCTTTACAGAAAGCTCACTGATAATCTGTTTTTATTACAAAATAGTCTTATCCATTTTGCACTTAGATTCTCTGTTTTCTGTAATTATAAAAACACTACATACACCTGAGGGTCAGACACGGTAGTCGGCACGTGTCTCTGTCACGGTAGGGACACAGTAACCGGCTGACCGATTCACACGTGTCTTAGAGCACGGTCACGGCCTCGTGTCCTCGGACACTGTCACAGTCGCGTGTCCATGGCCACGGACACGGGCGCTCACTCGTGTCCACGGCTCTAGACACGGGCATAACCCCAATCCACCGTGAACCCAGCTGGTCCACAGCCGCATCACGGTAAACCACGCTGACATGCTCCACCAAGGACATCTGGTTGATGAAAATCTTAGGTTAGACATGATTCTGCATGATTGTCTTGGACACGGTCCACGCCTCGTGTCCTGGGGCCAAGGACACAGACACCTCCCAGTGTCCGCAGCCCTGAGTGTCCCCAGAAACGGACACGAGCATCCACCAGTGTCCACGGCTTTGGACACGGGTAGAGCCCAGTTCACCGTGAACCTTGGCCGGTTTATGAAAACCTCACCGTGAACCCTGACCGGTTTACTGTAATATCTCAGTAAACCACACCCGGTTCACGATCACTCTACCAAAAACCCTAACCTAGACACAATAAACCCATCGTGAACCTTGATCAAGGACACGATGACAACACCGTGAATTTTAGCTTCGGACACGGTGACCACACCGTAAACCCCAACCCTAGACACGGGTCCCTATCATGAACTCTAGACTGGACACGGCAGTTTCACTGTGAACTCTGTCTAGAAAATAGCCGAATTACAGTGAACCCACCCAAGTTCACAGTAATTTCAGTAAATCAAACCCAACTCACCACAAACCCTAGGATCTACTGTGAACCCCGAATACCCGAAGAACCTTGATTTCCACAGTCACATTTCCAAGTGCCTCCCCACCGCTACACCTTAACTAAGTTTTCAGTGATCTTGACGCCATTGGAACCATTATCTCAAGCTCCATCACATCAAGTCCTCCGCACCTCAGCCAACCTCCGGTCTTGCCGATTCGCTTCAATAGTAAGTTCTTCGCTGAGTTTCATCGTTGTTCCTTCTTTTGGTTTTAACTTTGTTAGTGCGAGTCTTTAGTTATGATGCATTCTAAGCATAGATTTATACTAGCTAAGGCATGCCACAGCATAGCATAACCTCATTATTTAGCACACATTAGTATGTGCACCCATGTTAGCACTAAATAACCTAACTTAAAATTAGAATTAGAGAATTAATAGTTAAACACTAATAACTAAATACTAGGAAGTAAGTAAACACTTTAGTTAGCAGCCCATAAGCAACCTGCCATGAGTCACCCATGTAATGGCACTTTTTAGCGCTTGTGCCACTTGTTAGTTTTAGTAATTTAATTATATAAGATAAGTTAGATAATTAACCATTAAGCACCTAAAGTAGTACATTCATATAGGTATAAACTAAATAACTAACAGTAGCAATATACCTATCACCACATCACAGTTAACGCCATTTATTTAGTGTAGGAGTTCAATTGTATAGTACAATCAAGAAATATTCACTAGAAAGCCCGTGTAATATATTGGCATACACTAGTGCACGTGCCACCTATTAGCACAAACGATATAATTATTTAGTTAATAGCTCTAAATTAAGGTATGCACAAAATGACATAAGCTACACACCGCGTTCTCGCTCGTACTAGCGAGAATGCATGTTAACCCTTCACTGAACCTCACTTTAAGTCAATAGGCACCGCAACATGCATGACTTGCCCTAAGTTTTTCTCGCGGTGTTATCTGGTTCTTAGTTGGAGTTCTTTGGATTTTATCGCTCCTTCTTGAGTTTTGTTTCCTTTCGCAGTAGTTTTATTAGGCTTTTCCTTCGCGTAGATAACGTTGAGTGTAAGGAAGAGTCAAGCCTCAATAGGAACCAGAAGGTCTACATATAAAGAGAAGCTCGTAGTTTGAGCGCAAAGCTAGAGATTGAAGATTGAGATTTTGAAGAAGAAGCCTCCAACCTCAATCTTGAAGATTCAGGAGTTTGCAGGCAAGCTCACCTCATATTGGAACTTATAATTTGCTAATGCTCCTATAGTGCCTATTTATTCTGCTATGCATGATATTTTAGATTGAAACATTGTGTTAGTCATAATCCTACTTGTTCTTAGGTATTTATATTTATGTCAGTAACTTGCTGCATAGATATGAATACCTTCCTTGAAAACCATTGACGACGTGTCTTTGATAACCATAGAGATTCTGTTTCTAGATAGTTTTACGGAACGGATATTATCTTGTTACTAGATCTGCTTCGGACCCCATTTACGGTGCTCCGCACCGCCGCACCATATACCATTAATTTGCAAAATAAATTAAAAGAGTTTGGTGGTGTGAGTATAAATAAAAGGGGCGGGATTAGAACAACTGGTGCTAGGTGAAGAGGGGATGTTTCTGGCCGTGGGGTGGGGCTCACCTGAGGTGATGGTGATAGGTGTGTAGGCTTCGCTGTAGTCCACCTGCCGTGGACGAGACCGTCACCCCTACCATATAAAGACCGGTTCGTTAGCGCTCGACATAGTAATTTCCGTACAACCACAGAACCTATATATTTTGGGCAGGACCTATTCCCTCTATGTATTCTTTCCACATCGAACCACTAGGGGGTCAGTAGTGAAGACCCAAAGGAACAGGAGAAGAGCGTGAGACGACTCGCTGCCTGGCCCTCGACGGTAATTGTCCGCGTCATGGGAGCGTAAGCCCACAGATATAGCCTCTGGTTTAGTAATACCCGGGATTGGAGGGGACCAGAAAATGGCGTGAGTGCGGTGGATATTCAAGACCCGACTCCGAGAATGTACCGACGCATCATCGGTGGCCTGGAAAACCTCGAGGGATGGCCCCCTGTTTGCACCTTGGGTGGAATCTGTGAAAAACTGCGTAGGTGTGGGATAGGCGTTATGCAACTCTAATGATCAGGAGTAGCATAACCTGTGGGTACAGTGTACAACCTCTGCAGAGTTAAAAATTCTTTCAGATAGGCCGTTGTCACGGTATTGACATGCTATTGTTCGACTACCATATGATTAGATTTTCTATACTGCCTTGATGTGTGAGTGGGTGTAGCTACCTGTGTTTTAAAAAGTGTCTGGAGGGGATAGTAGAGGCCCTTCCAGTTAAAATTTAGAAACTGGCGGGAATGGTTTATACTCCTCTAGGTCCAACTTATTAAAATATGGACAATAAATGCTTTCACTCCCTTTTAAAAATCTTCTGTAATAAACCTTACATAAAACTAGCTTTTTGCAACATGGACCCTGCTGCCTCATCCTTGCTACAACCAATGTGCATTTATAGTTATACCTTTGCTTAGTGTTAGAGCTTGCTGCGTACCTTATGTACTCACCTGCCTGTATTTATGATTTTAGACAGTGAGGATCGTGTAGGTGACGTGCTGGTTTTTGTTCTGCTTCTTAAGTCTGCTTGTGGATTTGGGTCCTGATGTTTCGCTGCCTGCTCTGCTTTTTAGTTGAACGACCGGTGTAGGATCGTAGAGATCCTCACGGTGTTGCCGCTAAAAATCCTGTCTCAGGTTAGTTTTTCTTTTCGAAGTATGCTTTTGATATATATTCTGTTGTGTTATGCGTATCAGCTGTTGATTTAAGAATAGTGTATCTAAAAAATGAGGTGCCCACATATGAGTTTGGAAATGAAATTTTCTGTGCATGTTTTTCAACATATCATCTACACTTATGTCTAGTTTCAGCATTTTAAATATTGTACCGAATAGGTGCTTTTCACTGAATATTTCCACATCCAAATGCTATGAAATTTAGAATGGAGGCTGTGCGTCATCTAATGTTTTTTAAAAAAAAATTCAACAATTAATTTCTCTCCAGTTTTGTTAGTGTACAGTGATATACAATACAAAAGTCTTAGGTAATTATAATCTAATACAAAAAAAAATTCCATGCGCTTCTGCTCAAACATCAAACAACAGAAAAAGGGAAGGGAATAAATATATACCTTAAAGACTTCTCCAAAGCCACCCTTTCCAAGTTTGTTTTCTTCCGAGAAGTTGTCTGTCGCTGCTCTTAACAACTGTAGATTAATCTGATCTAAGCCCACATTGCCGATGTCGGCCTCCTCCTCGTCACAGCATTCTGTCAAGTTTCATGATAAAAAAAGTTCTAAATAGTCTAGTCTAGTACGTAGTATTAGATTACCAAGTGAAAATTTAGCCATAGTACATTTTATCATACTAATTTCCATGTTATGAAGTTAGGTTTTTACTTAAGAGGACATTTACGGTCCAAAAATACTAACTAGTATATTACATTGAAACAATAGTACCTAGTATTTCTTACTAATTCGTTTAGGAACTGAAATATTTATTTTGCTAATTTATACACTTTTGTCGGACCTGCCTAATCAGGGTAACTCAACATCAATTAAGTGCCACCAACGGAAAAAGAAAGGAAGAAGTCAATCAGTATGGACGGATTCTGGTAATACTAATATTATAGACTACAAGGGCCTTTTCGGTTGCACGGAGACTTAGGGATTGGATGGGATTGAAGGGGATTAAATATTCTTCAAATAAAGAGCAATGGATTCAATTCCTTCTATCCTCTCAAATCTCTGTCGGTGAGCGAATAACCGAACAAGCTCTAAAGGTATTTTGCTATGATTAAGACGAATATATAAACCATGTGAGTAATAAAAAGCAACGTATTACATTAGTAATTAGCATTGACGTTATATAAAGACTTTAAAAACAAACTAATATTCTTGCCCTAACGATACAACATCAAATGCTATGAATCAAATGTGAAGGGCTATGCAATGTACCTGCAAATGGTGTTTGCTTCTGCCCCGCTTTCCTCTTGTACAAGAAAACCAAGACAAGGATGCTGATAACAAAAAGTACAGTTCCTACAGGAAGCGCTATTGCAAGAATCACATCTGGTCCTTTGTTTCCTGCATCTCGGTTAAAATAAAAAGAGACAAATCATTCATAGCGCGCATTGGTATAATTCAGTAACTACTAATTAATATAGGGTGATATAATTTGGAACATAAACATTTTGGATTACTAATTAATATTTTGTTAAAATGCCTTCTAGAGTTACAGGTCATATGCTTCCTTAGAACATCTCAAACAAGTCCCTAAACAAATCAGCTCAAAGCATTATTTGGGGTGTCACTAGCCAAAACAGCCCTCCAACAAGATGCTTAATCCATTCCCTTAATATACAAAGTCCCAACCTTGGCTAACTCTATTACCAAATTTGGAGACCACTTCGGCACTCCATATATCCGAAATTCCTCTGTTCCCGCACACTAATCATGCATGGGCCTAGCAGTTTAGTACTCTATTTTTAATACACTACTTACATATTTTGACTATATAGTTTAATACTCTATTTTAAAATTCAAGGTATAAAAATAGCAGAGTAATGAACTGTTCTCAAGATTAAAATAATTCAATGAAAATAAAAATAGCCAATTCATGGGCCTTGCTTTATGGGCTATAGTGCTTGCTTCATGGGCTATTGCGTCGTCCTTTGCCCAACTCAAAGCCGTCTATGTACAAAAAGTCATGCCAGGATGCTGGATTGCCGAGTGGCTTCGATGGGTCCGACAAGACCAGATGCCGATAAAAAGAGAGAGAAAGAGAAGAGACATCCTAACTGAGTGCGTTTATACATAATATAATTAAGGCCTTGTTATTATTTTTGAGTTAAAAAAACTATGGTTTTTAAACGTATTAGCGAGTAAGAAATATTGTAGAAGTTTTATAAACCATAGTATTGACAAAAGTGCAATTATTTGTTTTAAAAACTCCACTCCTAAGCCCTGTTTTGTGTGTTACAGTTTTTCTAAATAATTATAGTTTTGAAAGCCAGTGTTAAACGAAACCATAGTTTAGAAAAAATGGTCAGGAGGAAAGTTTCTAAAACTCCTGGATGGTTACACTTTTATCAATACCATGGTTTCTAAACTATATTGTTACATCCAAACACCTCCTTAACTTTCAAACCAAATTATTTTACAAAACTGCGGTATTCTTCTAAATATTTTGTATTCAAATAGGGTTGTGGGCCATAACTTTTTTCCCTAAACCACAGTTTTACTTGACACTGGTTTTTAAAAACCATTGAAAAACCTGTAACAGCCAATCAGGGCCTAAGTACGTTGTGTGTCAGAGCATTAAGAAAGGTAGCTCACCCTGCCTCTCCCCGTTAACCGGAATCAAGCTTGACGGCGGCGCGTCGAGCGCGAGATCATAGTAGGTGTAAATCTCCATGCGGAGATAGCAGTTGTAGCCGACCACCACCAGTCCCTGTCTCCCGTAGCAGCACTTGGAAAACTCTGGCACCGAGTCTTGCAAGCACCGTCTGCACTCCGCCGCCGTCCGGTCCCTCATGCACTGCACCAGCCCGTACATGGTGCCGTTTGGGCTCGGGGCGGCACGGTCGAACACCTCGTGCCCGGTCGCAAACAAGGGCACCGGCGCCGCCGACTCCAACGAGCCGTTGACGGCGCGTGCCACCAGGCGGCTCACGAGCTCCTCGTAGGTCCTCTCGAAGGCGACCTTGTCGGAGACGAAATATCGGTTGGTAAGGTAAGACCGGTAGGCTTCCTCGTGGGCGGTGGACGAGTTGGTGTCCGCGTAGCTGAGGAAGCAGCCCTCGAACCAGGCGGCGGCGCGCCGGGAGTTACATTCGCCTTTGATATTCGCCGCGGCGTTGATGAGGCAGCCCTGGCAGCTGCCCAGCGCGTGGCCGAAGCAGAGGGCGCGGACGAAGGCGCGGTCGCCGCCGTCGCCCATCGAGCGGGAGGCGAAGCCGCCTGCGGCGGCGGCGGCGGCGGCAGAAGGGATGGCATCCAAGAGCGCGGCGAGGTTGCGCTGGAACATGCTGTTCTCGGTGGCGTTGTGCGACGCCGCCGGCTGCGGCGACGGCGCTGCTCCTGCGGATTGGCAATCATACGATGCCGGGATGATATCTGCTCTTGTGCGTAGGCTTGCGGATAAAGCGATGAGGACGACGATGCTCAAGCAGCACGACATAGTGTGCGGCGACATGGATGCCGTTCTGGCTGCTTCACCCTCTGGACGCTGGATTTGTGACGAGGTGCAGACCAGCAGTGCGATACTTCCCTGTACCAATCACCACCGTCATGGACTTTGCGTCGACTTTTAGCAAGGAGTATTTCGTCGCCTGACTGTTAGATGTGGCAGAACGGTCTAACACTGCGACGGCTCGTCAGGATCGATTTCAAATGATATTAAACAATAATATTTAAATAGTACAACACGAGTGATAATATAAAATAAAAAATTGATTTAAGTTTTATAATAGAGTTTAAGTAGTTTTAAGAGAGATAAATTTAAAACAGAGTTTAAAACATAGCGAAAATGATACAGAAGAAATACGACGATTTTTTACTATAAAACATATCTTATCCTAAACATATTTTACTCCTCATGATCGAAGTTCGATGAGGAGTGAACCAGTTTACAGAGCAGTTCGCAGGAGCCTCACCTTTCTATACTCTCTGGTCGCAACAGCCACACCAGCTACCTACAGGAAAATCTACACACGACAAAAAAAAGAAAAATAACGTACCATAAGTACTAATTACTTAGCAAGTCTTACCTGTCAAAATGCCTAACTACAACCGACTCCTATACATAAGGGGCTAACTCATAGTGATGACCATTTGCATAAAACATAGCTTTAACCGTGAATCTTTACCTTCAACTTTTAGCGATAAGTTATGTTCACGAAATGTAAATTTAATTTGCACTAAAAACTATAGTAGACATGGTTACCAAGCAATTTTCTATAAACTAAGCAAATAATTTATAAAGTTAATTAAGTTTAGTTATTACTACGACGTGACACAGCGAACAAGCGGTACTCGTTACTATGAGGGACAAGGATTATAATCGATTTACACCAGCCGAGAAAACCTAAAATACATGACACGTATGCACTTCTCGGAAGCCGCACGTGGGCACCTTTCGCTCAACCCACAGGGTCGGTCCGAACAGGTGCACCTCTCCCGAGTATAGGGTCCTCCATGTGATCACCACATAGGACATATCCATAGTTAGACACAAGGCTCTCCTCCGCCACCGCCAAAAGAGAGGTGAGGGTTGTCCAATCACTACGGTGTTTTGCTACATCACTTTTCTGGGTTTCATGTCTTTAGTATGTATTTGATATGTTCGAATTTGCTCAACAGGGCCACACTCAAATCGGTCCTTAACCGACATAGACGGGGCTACCACTACGGAGGCCCCGCCTTCTCAGACTTTCAGCAACAAGAGTTCGAGACCGCCGACTTTTACTCCCAAGAGCAGCAAAGCAAGTGTCTTTGACCATCTTGTGCCTAACTTTCAAAATATTTATCTTGTAGATTACATGCTTGTGTCAAATTGACTGCGAACCTATTAGTAGAAATTCTTAGTTTTCCACATTATGCCTTGTCGCCTTAGTTTACTTTACTGTTGGATAGATCACATGCTTAGATTGCTACTATCGGGTTGGGTGTATTTAAATTGATCATTGTACGTGCTTCACGAGGATTAATGGAAAAATTAATAGCAACTTAGATAGTGATGATTTGAGCGATATGGTTAGTGTAGGACTAAGTGCAGAGTTACTGGCACTGTTCCTTGGCAAGTTATCTTCTCAAATCTAAGGACCGGTTCGTAGAACGACCACCCATGTGTTTTCGTACAGCCACGATACCAAGAGTGGGCGTGGCCTGGCGTAGTAAGTGATGAAATCTAGTTCTGTGCGTGCCAGCTGGTGAAGCGGGGAAAGCGGCTTACGCCTAGATCCGCCTGGAGCGAGATGTGTAGGGAAAGGAGCGTTACTCCCAGGAACCATTCGACACAAGAGGGGGCCTCTCGGGTTCTGGTTAATGCTCGACGGGTGAAACCTTAGTGGGCACGTACAAGCTGGCGGAAGTCATAAAAATCCCTTGTAGTGATCTCTTTGCCCTCACACCAAAAGAAGTGTGCGAGTGCGACGGCACATACATAATAGAGATTCTTTTTAGTCACCTGGCAACAAGAGACGAAATCACTGCTCCTGGGGAAATTTGTACAACCTCTGCAGAGTGTAAAACTATCATGACAGCCGTGCTCATGGTCACGAGCATTGCATGGACCCTCACATGATTAGCAGGAATTAGTATTGGTATTGGCTTGGTTTGGTGAATCACAGTGGGAGACTGTGATTTAATTCTGTTACTTATTTTACTGTTCATAGGTACGGTATCTTTCACTTAGTAATTAGGTGCTTAATAGAAATTTTGTGTCTCTAATGGGTGCTTTTATGCAATTAAAACTTATATTGCTTGTTCTTTGATAATTGCTACATGTCATATGCTTCTCACACTTGCTGAGTACATCCTGTACTCAACCTTGCCTTTATAATTACGGCTCAATAGAGGTAGAACTTTGAAGACTCTGGAGCTGACGTCTAGGCGAGCTATTCGGTCAACTGCCTGTGGAGCCTAGAAGCTTTCGTTTTTGTTTCCGCTGTTTGGTTTGTAATTTAATAAGACTCTTAGTCTATTTTTGTAATAGTTAGTTATTCGAGACATTGTTCTGTTTTACCATTTATGAAGTCACTTTATATATGAAACTTATTTCTAGACATACATAAAGAGTCATTCGATTTTAGCCATAAAATCGAGTGTGATAGAAGTGGTATCAGAGCCGACTCTCGCGGTTTCACGGGCGTGTACGTGCCAGGGGCGCGGGTACGGTGTGCATGGCGTGTGGGCCCAGCGTGGACACGGCATGACACGTATACCGGCACTAGACGTACAGACGTGGCTAAGAGAAGAGATCCTAAATACATCTATCTCGAAAGGGTAAATTGGTCCACTCCTCAACAAAGATGTTGAGTCTTAAGGGAGGAGAATGTGATATCCTGGGTCAAGTGAGAAAAAGGGTCATAGTGGCTAGTATGAGTTTAGTACCACCTTGAAAGTTGAGGAAGGTGGAGACCAATTTAAATACCCGCTCGTGGAATGTGGTATAACTCGAGTTAACCCTTTTATGCGAAACGAGGACGAAAGCGTAAGCAGTTATTCTACGAGGTGAGATTTGCACGACGTGTGAGCAGGTCTGGAGCCGTATTCCGAGACTGGGATGTTACAACTGGCTCAGGGGTGGCTCAGCCGGTGGAGCTCGAGGTCGCCTGGCAATGGCGACTGTTCCTGTGGTGACCAAGAGGCAGTGACGAGTGAGGGAGAGAGAAGGAGGAATCCGATAGGGAAATTTGCGACGCGCTATAATTCGGCCAGGACACGTTGAACAGCGAAGTGGCGTGCATGCATCGAGGAGGAGCGCGAGGCACGGGCACGTGGGGAGCGCGCTGGACGCGCGCGGTTGGAGAGGAGAAAGAAAGAGAGAGGGTGGGCTGATTAGGTGGGGCCCACGGTTTTTTTTCTTTTTCCGGAATTTTTCTCAGATTTTCAGTGCACCTTCTTGTTTTTGACCCGAAATGCACCCTTTCCGAGCTCAAAAATTCTGAAATTTGGTAGGCTGATAGATCTTTTGAAACGGAACAACTTTTAATTTGGGCATAAGTTCAAAATCAAAATAAAAAAATGATATTTAATTTGTAAGACAGTTTAGCTTTTAAAGGAAAATAAATTATTTGGGACAAAAATTTCAAAAAAATTCCCCAAAAATTTCAAAAAAAATTCAAGGCTTCACAATATCCTTCAAAAGAAATTTTTTGGCTCACAAAATTTCACTGAAAAAGTTTGAACTACATTTGGAACTCTGAATTTTTGCTTTGAAACTGGAAATGCCACTAGAATTATTTTTGCACTTTTGGGCTCGGATTTTTGGGAATTTCAAATTCGATAGGAGCACTTTATTATTCGTAAACACGAAATGTTACATTAGCCTCTTTGATTTATGATTATTCAAACAATTATTTATACTTTGAATTATTCATAAAAATCACTTAAGTAAATTTATGTGCACATTCTATTTTTTCTGTTAAAATTGTTTGTTAGAAAAGATTATTCAGTATAATTATAGGTGGTGGAAAGTTCTAAGTAATAAAAATTACCATTTGTAATTTATGAGTACTAGTACAAAATATAAAAAAGTAGTTGTCTACAAAACATTACTATAGTTGTGCTATCACACCGTACTGTCCGCATATATAATCTTGTTGCTACTTCCAGCATGCATCTGCCGTCGCCGGTCAGAGTCGTCGCTGTCTACAACAGCGTGCTTGGGGCGTCGCCATGGATGCTGTTCTGGCTGCTTCACCCTCTGGACGCTTGATTTGTGATGCGAAGGTGCAGACCAGCAGTGCGATGCTTCCCTGCGCCAACCGCCGCCGTCCGTCAGGGACTTTGCGTCCCTTGACTTCTAATTTGGCTGCTGCTTCGAATGCGCATCGCGCTGTTCGTCACCGTTCCCGCTGCTTCCAGCTTTGGATTTTTTATTTGCGGCGGGAAGACGCAGACCGGCAGAGCAGTGATTCCCTAGACCAAGGCGCCGTCGTGGACTTGCCGTGGACTAGTCTCAGTGCTCTGCGTCGCGTCACTCGAGGTGGGGATTCTGATTATTCTAAAAATAATTTAAACAATTTAAATTATTTGTAAAAGACTAGTAGCTAGTATAACACTTTCGTAGCACTTCATCCAGATGTCATATTATGATTTTTTTAACTAAATTTTACCACACTTATGGTTTCAAATTTACTTAGTTATATTTTTTGTGGTAGGTCGCACTGAACTAATTTTCTGCGTAGCAAGATTAGTCGCCAACCAAACCGGCGTGTCCCTACAAAATTAATACAAAACTAATTAGGGATCATTATATTATACATAATCATTTATGTATTTTAACTGTGTGGTAGAGATAAAAATACACGATGCTATAATAATCGTTACCACGAAAGTAGCCCCACAAGCTTAATTATCTAGTTTATCCGCGTGTATATAATCTGGTTGCTGCTTCTAGTGTGCATCTGCCGTGGCCGGCCGGTCAGAGTCGTCGCTGTCTGCAACAGCATGCGTCGGCGGTCGACATTTCCAAGATCATGTCGATAATCACGGCACACCCTCTCGCTGTCTCCAATACTATCGCTGATGAGCTGACCGTTATCTGATGGTGACGTGACAGCACAAGACATTTGAATTTTTATATCGGCGAAAATTCAAGGTTAGGATGGCGAGATGCATCGCCAATTCGCCATTACATTGGGAAAGGAGCTAAATAGGAGTAATGGTTACGCCCTCCCGCCATATTATACTTGATCGAACCTAGGAAGATCGATCGTTGCGTATCACCTCTGCCACAGCATGGATCGTCGATGTTTCCAGGAATTTTCTTGACCATGTGTTTAGGACCCTGATCGCTTGAAGAGAATTGGGGAAGGGGGAAAGCAGGTCCAAGTCCAGTGGTGAAGACAGCGGGAGATCGCCGGGGTTGGGGAAGAACGCAGCCAGAACGGGGGCGTCATTGTTTCATTCTCGATCGACGCCCTGTTTTCCAGTAGTACAAACTCTTCTCGAATCCCCTGCTCGGGTGCTCCCTCGTTACAGAGACGGCCCCAAGTCCCACGGCACACACGATACGGAAGTCCCGCCATCAAAACGCCTCACGCCTTTACCCCTTGTCCACTGGGTTGTCTTGCGGCTTCCTCCAGCGCCCTTGCTTGCGAGCTGGGATGGACTTGGTCGTAACACCTTGGAAGAGGCAAAACCGGCCGAAACAAGCGTCGGCGTTGTTGCCATTACAGGCTAGCGGCAGGTGTCTTCGCCGTTTCTGAATAGTAATTGTGACTGGTTTTCAGGAAATCGTTCCCTCTGTGAGATGGCCGTCGTGTGGTTTCAGGCCTTGATTTTTTTTTTTTGGATATTTTATCAGAGAAGACCAAGGTTGAAGCGAGATAGCGATTGGCTAACCTCCGCTCAGTGTGCCCTGTCGAGCCATGATTACAGACATGATGTGCCTAGTCGTCGGATAGGAAACCACTTGAGAACTACTGTACCACCGGACCACGAGCAAGTCAATTCCTCCAAGCATAGCGAAAGCGAGATCCGATACACCGATCACGGGCCAGCGGCAACAGCGCCAGCGCAGGCCGCGCCCGGTGGATTTGTTGGTGCCAAGCCCAGTCCATACAAGTGATCGACAGGAGCCCGGAGTATGATATGGCATCGGGTAACACTGCCATCGATCATAGTAATTCATTGGCTGTACACCGCTGTACGCACGCCGACCCTGCCGTGGCGCTCCGCAGTGGCGGAGCCAGGGTTTGGTTATTGAGTACTTCCCATTGTAAGAGTTGTGATTTGGGGTTTATTTTTATTCATTTGTAAGCTTTTAAGCTATCTGGTTAGTCTATTTTTAAGATATGACATATATAATTGGGTATTTTATCACCAAAGCTGAGTATTCACTTGAATACCTAGGCATAATAGTAGCTCCGCCAGTGCCCCTCCGGGCATAATCAGCACCCGCTCAACGCCGTCATGCTCAAACATCGGCGGGCCATCGACAGCATGCACCGAGTGGCTTCTGATGAGTTTGTAACGATAACAATTTACGAACAGCGTGAGTATTTAGTAATTAGAGGATCCTTTTGAGACCTACAGATTAGTTGCTGGAAAAATACAAGAAATTCTGAAAAAAAAAAAGAAATATCCAGCCATCAATCTGAATCTCTGACACGTACTTCGATTATTTGCGATCCAGTGGGATCATACAAAATGTTAAGTTGCAACAACATAACGGAATGGAGGCAATTCACAGCAAAAGTACTTCAAACAGTAGTTACACGAAGAGATCGAACAACCGGTGCAAATGAGGGACGTCCCGACGACTGCTATGTTGGAATTCAAACGACGATGCCGCAAAGGTGTAGAATTAATTCAGACCGTGTAAACACCAATGGAATGAATATGCTGACGAGATCTACCATGGAACCCCACGATGCTGCTATCCTTGTCGGCCTTGAAGCTGAAAGGGGAATGGCACGTTCTGATGACGCGGGTTTCCGTACGGTCCATAGCTTTTGACGTTGGTGACAAACGTAAGCGACGTAATAAGAACATCATCGAAGTGACTCCCGTATGCTCCCGATACCTCTTTCAACACCTCGGAAGGGCCAAAGCCGATCTGCAAACGACACACCAGTAGAAATGATCAAAAGGCTCTGAAGTAACGTTCCGGTTTAATAATTATATATGAAAAAATAGCTATAGAAGTTGACCAAACGACTTCTCACAACTAAACTAAACTATACTATACTATACTCACCGTTTCAATTTTATCGTAATGGTATCCTTCGCCCCAGGGACCTATGCTTTGCTTCCTCCCAGATTGGTCTGTATAAGTGAACGAGAACGCATCGACTAAACCCAAATAGCCAATCGTCAGACTGTCCAAACGCCAGGGCATGCGTTCAAGGTCTCGAGGAATACCCGCATTTCCACCGATTAGTTTACTCTTAGTGGGAGGGGGCAAACTCTGCATAGTCCCTGCCATTTTACACGGAGGACCATGAACTTTTTAATGCCCACCGAGAAGTGAACAAGGGCCACGGCTTCAACCCAGCCGCATGGTAAAACCTTGTTAGAAAGCTCCTCAGTTTCATGTTCATTTACAGTATAGTTCTATTTATTGTTACATCAAGACCACTGTTTGTTTCTGTAATTACAGAAACACCACACACACCTGAGGGTTGGACACGGTGGTTGGCACGTGTCCTTGACACGGTAGCCGACTGACCCGTTCACACGTGTCTTAGAGTACGGACACGGCCGATCACCTTTCTGTGACCTCGAACCGAGTCCAAACACAGTCACGTCCCTGTGACCACAAGCCAAGCCGTGGACACGGTCACGTCCACATGCCCACGATTCGAGTCACGGGTCACATGATTAGTTCATGATCTTGAGTTCGAACACGGATGGATCCCAGGGACCACAACCCATAACTAGTCGAATATTTCGGCACCTACTGAACCCTCACGGTCCACCTGACACAAACTGGATTAGGACAGTGGACACTGGCCGAACCATGTGCCCACGAGGTTTTCCTATTATCACCAGATCAATGCCCACTCTTGGCTCCACACTGCATCACACTGCGCCCTGGCACGCGTGCGCAAGAAGAGGCGCGGTCTTAGTCTCTGACCAGTGGGCCGCATGACCCTGCGAGCTGGCCACACACACGATCACGGCTTACGTGTCCCTGTACATGATCACTGCTCACGTGTCCACGGACACGGTCACAGTCCACGTGTCCACGGACACGATCACAGCTCACATGTTCACGTGTCCATAGGATTTTTCTCGATTCTAGACACGCAGGTGTCCAGAGGCCGTGGACGCAGGTTGGGCCGTGTGTCCCTGTAGCCTTTTCAAGTTTTCTGTCACAGCCTCGCGTCCACAAACACGAACACAGACTCAGTCACGTGTCCATAGGCTCAGACACTTTGTCTACCATGTGCCTCAGAGCTGGGTCACTGCCGGGCTTTACACAAGTGTCCTGAAGCCTGGACACGGCACCGACAATGTGACCCACAGCACGATCACAGATCACCGACAATGTCACAAAACGGCCGAGATCACTGGCCGAACTATGTGACCATGAGGCATTTTCACCACTTTGCGCCCGCACGTGTCCAACGGTGGACACGGACCGGGCAGCGTAACCATGAGGTTGTCCTCTGATTCACACCTGCATACACCCAACAGCCGTGGACACGTGTCGAGTAACGTGTCCACGGGGGATTTCCTGTTTTCTATCATGAACACCTTGTTCACCTCACCACTGCCACACCTCAACTCTGTTTTCAGTGACTTAGGCCCTATTAGAACCGTTGTCTCGAACTCCACCACATCGAATCATCCAAACCTCAGCCAACATCCGATCTTGCTGGATGTTTTAATAGTAAGTTTTATTGGAGTTGGTTTTAATGCGTGCCTTTTATTGCGACCTATTCTTTAGCATAGCTCATATTAGATAGGTGTGCACTCCACCTTTTCAGCATGATTTTATAGCATCATTAGCATACATAAGTGCGCATATCCATGTTAGTTTTAAGTACTATAGTTTAAAGTAGAAACATATATTTAAGTAACTAATTGCTAGTTGCTGGTGATGCATGATTTTATTCTGCGATAGTACATATTAGCCACATACCACTTGCTAGCTTTAGTAGATTAATATCATAAATTAAACTAGATAATTAATTGTTAAGCACTTAGGATGATGCACTCATGTATGTATAAATGAGAGAATTAACAATAACATTAAGCCCTTCACCGCACTGTAGTTGATGTCACCTGCTTGGTGTGATAGTTTAGTTATAGATGTAAATTAAGTAAATAATTACTAGTCACCCATTAATCACTAGGGTCACCTACATATTAGGGAGTAAATATTAATTAGCCGCATATGCATTGCACTTCATGTTAGCATGCATTGATAGGGTATTATCAATTAATTAGAATAATTTGGTTGTGGAAATAAAATAATTAATCTCTAATCACAATAGATTTTCATGCATATTATACTACAATAGTGCAAGTGCCACCAGTCAGCCCCACTAGTTTAACTATAGAGATAAAATATGGTAGTAAATTGCGAAACAATAGGAACCACTTGCATATAGAAGTTAGGCAACAAAGAATAGCACACTGTGTACCTACTAACCCAAGTTGATGTAGTGCCACAGACAAACATAGTCATAATCACATACTTATCACGCACTTGTACCCATATACATATAGGTACACTTACACACGGGATGTGCATGCTACATTGGTCGTGCAATGTCACATAGCATATTGGTATATAGCAACATTAGGAAAGCCCTAACGATGATCTAATACTCATAGTGCACCCACGTAATCATCTCAGTAATAAATAAAAGTGTTTAAAATAAATTAGAATGCAATAGCAACCAACTCATACAAGATCTTTGTCATCTGCCTTCTTTTGAGATTTTATTTTGTTCTTATTCGGAGTTCTTTGGATTTTATTGCTTCTTCCCGAGCCTTGTTTCTTTTTCGGTAGTTTTATTAGATGTTTCCTTTCGCGTAGATAACGCTGAGTGTAAGGAAGTGTCAAGCATCAAGAGGAGCCAGAAGGTCAGCGTGTGAAGAGAAGCTCGTAGATTAGGCGCGAAGCCAGAGATTGAAGATTGAGGTTTTGAAGAAGAAGCCTCCAACCTCAAGCTTGAAGATTAAGGAGTTTGCAGGCAAGCTCTAACCTCATATTGGAACCTATAATTTGCTAATGCTCCTATAATGCCTATTTATTCTGCTATGCATGATATTTTGGATTGAAACATTGTGTTAGTCATAATCTTACTTGTTCTTAAGTATTTATATTTATGTCAGTAACTTGCTGTATAGATATAAATACCTTCCTTGAAAACCATTGACGACGTGTCCTTGATAACCATAGAGATTTTGTTCCTAGATAGTTTTACGGAACAGATATTACCTTGTTACTAGATCAACTTAGGACCCCATTTACGGTACTCCGCACCGCCGCACTATATACCATTAATTTGCAAAATAAATTAAAAGAGTTTGGTGGTGTGAGTATAAATAAAAGGGGCAGGATTAGAACAACTGGTGCTAGGTGAAGAGGGGATGTTTCTAGTCGTGGGGTGAGGCTCACTTGAGGTGATGGTGATAGATGTGTAGGCTTCGCTGTGGTCCACCAGTCGTGGACAAGACCGCCACCCCTGCCATAAGGACCGGTTCGTTAGCGCTCAACATAGTAATTTCCGTAGAACCACATAACCTGTACATTTTGGGCAGGACCTATTCCCTCTACGTATTCTTTCCACATCGAACCACTAGGGGGTCAGTAGTGAAGACACAAGGGAACAGGAGAAGGGCGGGAGCCGACTCGCTGCCTGGCCCTCGACGGTAATTGCCTGCATCATGGAAGCGTAAGCCTATGGATATAGCCCCTGGTTTGGTAATACCCGAGATTGGAGGGGACCAGAAAAAGGCGTGAATGCGGTGGATATTCATGACCCGGCTCCGGGAATGTACCGATGCGTCATCGGTAGCCTAGAAAACCCTGAGGGATGGGCCTTGTTTGCACCTTGGGTGGAATCTGTGGAAAACTACGTAGTTGTGGGATAGACGTTATGTAACTCTAATGATCAAGAGTAGCATAACTTGTGGATACAATATACATCCTCTGCAGAGTTAAAAATCCTTTCGAATAGGCCGTTGTCACCGTATTGACAAGCTATTGTTCGACTACCATACGATTAGATTTTTTATACTGCCTTGATGTGTGAGTGGGTGTAGCTACCCGTGTTTTAAAAAGTGTCTGGAGGGGATAGTGGAGGCCCTTCCAGTTCAAACTTAGGAACTGGCGGGAACGGTTTATACTTCTCCAGGTCCAACTTATTAAAATATGGATAATAAATGCTTTCACTCCCTTTTGAAAATCTTCTGTAGTGAACCTTGTATAAAACTGGCTTTTTGCAACATGGACCTTGCTGCCTCATCCTTGCTATAACTAATGTGCATTTATATTTATACCTTTGCTTAGTGTTGGAGCATTAAAATATAGATAATAAATGCTTTCACTCCCTTTGAAAATCTTCTGTAGTGAACTTTATATAAAATTGGCTTTTTGCAATATAGACCTTGCTGCCTCATCTTTGCAACAACTAATGTGCATTTATATTTATACCTTTGCTTAGTATTGGAGCTTGCTGAGTACCTTATGTACTCACCCGCTTGTATTTGTGGTTTTAGACAGTGAGGATCGCGTAGGTGACGTGCTGGTTTCGTTCTGCTTCCCAAGTCTGCTTGTGGATTTGGGCCTTGGTGTTTCGTTGCCTGCTCTGCTTTTAGTTGGTCAACCGGTCTAGGATCGTAGAGATTCTCACGGTGTTGCCACTAAAAGTCCTGTCTCAGGTTAGTTTTTCTTTTTGAAGTATGCTTTTGGATATACATTCTGTTGTGTTGCGCGTATCAGCTACTGATTTAGGGACTGATACGTGTATCACAGTGCAGTCCGAAAACGGAGTGCCGACATAATGTACAATAATAGTGGGCTGCAATTTATTTTAATAAATCATATCTGATAGGATTCGAACTCGAGACATCAGTCTCTCATACCATACTGTGCTATTATCCACCAACCAGTTACACTTAAGTTGGGAAAGTGGGCAATTCACTTTAACATTTTTCCAATGATCAATCTGATCACAATCACCAAAACTCATGGAAATTGTTAGAAATAAATCCTATTCCTAAGTTTGGTGCTGAAAGTCATCATTTCATGCAGGAAATTTGATGGCAGATATTAAATTTAATGACCGTCCACAACTGAGTGCAAAAGTTGTGTGTGTTTAGCGATTAGAAAAAAGTACTGCCAAGTGGGGCTAGGAATGATTTCTTTTTATAAAAGCTTGGCCAAAATACTTGGCCATTGGATTTGTATTGGGCAGAGGAGATTTGATATAAGAAGAAGGTTATTTTAGGAATGTAATCTCAGCCGTAGATCTGAGGATGGGCGGCTGGGATTTAATATAAACCGAAGGGATATGAATCTTTTAATCTTGGCCTTTGCTTGTGGATCCAATGGTGGAGGAGGGACCAGGAGGTCCGGTTGCGACTAGAGCTGTTGAAAATGGCACTATGAAGGATCTTTGCCGGAGATGGCTTGATCACTTTGCAGCGATCAAAACATGATGGGGGAGAGAGAGAGGGAGGCAATGGCGACTTCACCTAGGGTATTATCGGTGTTGGGTTCTTGCCCAAAATTGCTTGCGCCAGTGGAGGGAGGCACGACAAAGGCGGAGCTCAGTGATAGGCAACAGCGGCGGTAGAAATGGGCCAAAGTGACCAGGGATTGTCAGAGGAGCGCGTCACAGATCTGTATGGGAAGGAGACCAGAGAGAGTGCGCCGGAGAAGAGAATCACGATGGTGGCTGAGGTGGTGAAGAACTGGGGAAAAGTTGGAATTTCTTGGCTTGGAGCATCGATGTTGCAAGCGGATAGCACATAGAGGAAGGGGAGGTGCTTGTGGTGCTGCTTTATAACAAATCATGTTTCTTTTATCTAAAAAATATATAAATTTGTCAGAAGCCGGGAGGCCAACCATCGTCATGAGCTCACATTCACTTTGTTCATCAAGCACAGAGCTAAATGTTGCAGTTCCATCAGCATAAACGGAGGCCAGGACTCATAACCATCAATAGGCTCCAACCCATCCTTCCTTCTAAATTGCATCTCCACAACATTTTAGAGTAGGATATGGGTGAGGGGCGTGGATTCCCGCTGCATTGGCGTTCTCCGTGCCTGGGTGTGCGCGGCCGCATGAGATGGCTCGTCGGGTGTAGGTAAGGATGGCGGCCTACTGGATTAGCTGTGGCGGAGCAGATGACACAGGTGTAAGCGGGTCCTGAGCTGATATCTGTACTGTTCTTTTTTCAATAAGATGAGTAATCTTTTATGGCTGATAACAAATGGTGTTTAATATATAAAGTTATGATTCTTCACCAAGATCTAACTGCCAAATCAACAAACAGCCTTCGAGATTTAAGAACTGATTAATTTGATGAACTTGATCTGTTACCTTTTCTCGTAAATAGCTGCCCTGTTTGCCAAGTTAAAGACTATAATTTTATTCATAATGCCTGTTAATTGTAACTATTTAAGTTTGTAATCTAAATTTCACCAATTAATATGTAATGAAAACAAGATAAGTGCGGCAGCGCCATGCATATTTTTCAGTATGGACAATATTATAGGAAAACAAAGGATACATGTGCCGATTGGCATGATGCTTGTGCTAGTCGGCACCACGAATTATCCAACCAATCCTTGCCTGTTTCAACTAGTAGGTCTCTTCCTGCACAGGTACACAATCTAGTACTGCCATCTTGCGAAGACATTTTGAATGCGACAATTAAGGGCGCCCCACATGGAAGCAACATGATCAAGACTCCTGAATTATTGATGAGCCAATACAGAGCAAATCTATAAAAGATCTGGTTGTGCCAGCCAGCACGGACATGTGCCAATGGCTCTACGCCCTTGGATTTTTGTACTCCGTAACAGCCGTGTTTTTGGGCCGGATTTTTCTTCTCTCCACCGGCCAAGTTGGCCTGCTAACCTCGCTCAATCCTGGCCATTGATCTCCCTTCGATCGGACAGTTCTCCTTCATCCCCACCAACCGCAGTGCCCCTTAAAAACCAGACCTCCAACCCTAACCGTCACCCAGCCCCCAGCCGCCTCGCATGCCTCTGCCTGCTGCACGCCGCCATCCTTGGACTCCGCGCCAGGCCCCTGCCCCGCGCCGTCGCGTCG
>BCLH01000037.1:333513-368652 GCA_001602315.1 Zoysia pacifica | reverse complement strand
GTCGTGCCCCGTCAAGTCCATCGTCGCTCGACCCTCTCGTCACCAGTCGTCTTCAACCCGGGCGCGCATCTCCGTCCTCGTCCCCGTGAGGCCCAGTCCGCTAGCAGCTCATCGCCCTCGTCGCCGGGAACACGCCATCTTCGACGCGCGCCACTTCGTCCCGTGCGCGTCACCTGTCCGACCCTGCATCGTTCTGCACCGTCCTCTTCTCTGACCGCGTCGCCCGTCCTCGTCGCGCGTCGCTCGGCCCTCTGCACCGCCGCGCCCTGTGCTGCGTGCCTCCCCGCCAGCAGCAGCCCGGCGACCTTTGTGCGCCATCTCCGACGTGCGCCCAACCCCGGCTGCGCCCTTTGTGCTCGTCATCCCGGCTTCGTCCTCAACCCCATCGTCCTCGTCTCTGCCCGATCCTGCCGTCAACAGTGCGCCGTCTCGTCGATCTGCTCCGCGCACGTCGTCCCTGTGCATCTGCGTCGTCTCCCGTCCTTGAGCCGTCCTTGACCGCGCGTCTCCGTCCCCGTCGACCTCATCCTTGTGCTGCGTCCCGGTCGTTATCTCGTCCACCTTTGCGCCGCGCCGTCCCTGGCCCCGGTCGTCTCCATCAGCGGCGTCCTGCTCGTCAGGCGGTGGCTAGAACACCTTGCGGGGTGTTGGGGTCCACATCGGTGCTGGTTCTCCCCGTGTGCTCAGTTGTCTCCGGTGAGCTTCCTTTGTTCCTATCGTTTCCTTGGTTATCGTTTCTGTGGTTGAGCTTGAACTCTATCTATGTCAAGAGGACCCAATCGTCAGAGCGTGAACACGTCTTGGTTGCCAAGAAAGTGGTGCAATCGTCGAGGTGGAGCTGCCACCGTCGTCGTGGTCACACCGCTGCCGTTTCCTTGGTGAGACCATGTTTCTTGTCTTCATTTTCGTGTCCTGTTGGTCTGATGTCTTGGGAATAAAGCCATGTTGGCATTTTTTTTCAGATCGGTGGATCACCGTTGTTCGTGTTCGGGCGCCCAAGATCTGAGCTACGCTGTCTTCTCCTTGGCCTGTATTCCCACAGTTTCCCTTTGGCTTTTGCTCAAGTCTCGGTGAGCATCTTTGTCTCTCTGTTTAGTTTCTTTTTGTTTCGTTTCAATCTGTGAGTGCTGACTTCTCCATCTCTTTCCTTCTTTGGTCGGTTTCACTTTGAGCCACCACTTCGAGTGCAGGTTCAATCGTCCATGTCGTCGTTCCTGGGGTGAGCTCAATGATCGTTTCGTTGGAGAGCTTTTTGTGCCCTCGACGCTGTTGGCTCTTTGTTGGACCTAGCTATGGTGAGCTCTGTTCCTTTGTTCCTGCACCTTTTTGGTTGCTTGGTAAAGTACGCAACTCGTGCCTGTGAGTTGTTGTTAAAGTCTAAGTTTACCATTGTGTGCAGAGATCGCTCCTCCTTTAAGTCAAGGTCACGCAGAGTCGGCTGTGACCGAGCCCAAGTTTGGGGTTGTTCGGTCATGTCGAGTTCCGGCGCCGCTTTCGCTTTCGGTCATCATCCTTACAGTCTTGCTTCAACCTTGGCTCAAGTTTTGGTGAGCACTTCTGTCCTTTTGTTTTCTTTTCTGTTGGTTAGGTCGATCCGTAGCTCGTCCAGTGTCCAGTTCAGTTTCAGGGTAAAGACACGCTGAATCGACTGTGTCCAAGCCCCAATTCGTCCTCTAGTCGTGCAGCCGGTGACCATCCCATGGGTCACGTGGCAGGCATCGTGTCCAAGCCCTTGGACACGCGTCCACAGTTTAACTGTGACTCAGCTTGTAGTCACATGGCTGTGACTGTGTCCGAGACTCAGCTCTTTCCTGTCCGAGTCAATGTATGACTAGAGCCTTGGACGCGTGCCGTCTACCGTGTCTGAACCCCGAATCTCATGCGTTCGACTCAGTCCGTATCTTTCCTCGGGACATGATCGGGAGACTGTGTCCTGGAGTCAGTTCTTGTTTGATCCGTGTGTCCGTTCGTAGAGTCTCTTCTAGTAGTTTTTTGTCATCCTTTTCAGTCTCTCACTCGTTTTTTGTGTCGTTTGTCCAACTGGAGGTGTTGCTGAGTTCCTGAAGACCGTTCTGCACGAGGACCTAGATCCTGGATTGTATCTTGACTCATAAGGCAAGCCGCGTTCTTTGATCACTCTTGTATCCAGTATTTTTAAATTGCATGTTTTGTTTGCAACTCTAATTTGCATGCCAACTGTTTTAAAATATGTTAGCAACATTTCTAAGCCGTGCCTATTTATCGTTTCACATATTATGAGCCCTAGAAATGCTTTAGTACTATTGCTTTACTTTTATGCTTAGCCATGCTTAGTTGCATCTATTCACAATACTTCACACCTCAACACTATAAAAATGGAATTTGTGTTTAATGCTTTTGAACTACGGTTCAAATATGTGAGTTTTGCAAATAACTCTATACAAACTATTTAGCTAGGGCAGGCAGGAGTATGAGATGCTAGGTGACTCTTGGGAAGCCGCTGTGAGCGTACCTGTTGCGAGCACATGGGAGGTTCCAGGCTTGGACCTTCTGAGAGGTTTGTTGGTTGTTGGCGTTGAGGATGGAGAGTGCCTGCCCCGGCATATGAGGTCCGAGTCGTCGTGTCACGTGTCTCCAGTGTTTTACCATGCACACCACGTTACTCTGTATAGGCAGAGGCTTGATCTTAAAGCTTGTTGAGACTAGTTGTTTACCTGTGGGTTGGCGGTGATGTGTTAGTGTGGTGTAGAGTTACGACTCCCCACATGAGATCGAGATACCCCACCTGATCAGTGATAGGCTTTTCACAGCTCCAGGACCTGGCAGTGTAGGCAACTGGGATCCCTATCTTGGAGGACGGGTAACTCCAGTTAAAGCTTGTGGAAGGGTCTTGTGTGGTGATTTTACCTGGGCTGAGGCCTTAGTTTCTTGTATGGCGCCACATCTCGTGGGTTCAGGTGCATACAATCTGCTGAGTTAAAGTCAATGCGCATTGCCATGTCCCATGTAAGGACACCGCCTGAGAGCTTCCACGATGATTAGTGTTGTTTTCTTCCCTCTACCTTCTATTTAAAGTGTTTTGGACTCCGGCCTTTGAGCTGTGGCCGAGTATGGAGATTACACCGACATTTAAAATGAACCCTCGTTTGGGATACCGGAGATCCCTACGGGGTAAGATAACAAAATTGGACTGTTTTAAAAATAAAACTTCTTGCATCTTAAAAATAAAATGTTTTAAACTTGCATTTAGCACTTGAGCCAGCTTTCACCCTTGAAACTATCCTTTGCATGCATATATTGTTGCCAGGTAGCGCGCGGTTTGATGGCATTCATGTACTCACAGCTTTTCACGCCCTTCTTTTTCAGAGGTCAGCTAGAAGATCGTTCTCGTCTGCTTTCCAACAGTGGTTTGAAGTTCGGTCCTGCACTCGAGTTGCCTGTGGAGGAAGAGGATTGTCTTAGTGCTTGCTCCAGCCCGTTATTTCTGCTGCTGCTTCAACTCTTGGATTCTCGGTAGTCTTGTCCTGCTTTGAGAAGTTCAACAAGTTCTATGGATGATATCGTTGATTTAATTTATCTTATCCTTGTTTACTCATTCTGTTATGGTTTTTTAATTGGTCACTTGTGATAAACGTGCTTGCCAACCTTCTGGGATTGACGAAAGCACGTGAGATCGGGTCTTATCGAAAGGTAAAAAAAACTCGATCGTTACATACTCCTATGTTCTAGTTTAAATAGATGGTGACAGATGGCAACAAGAATATGCAACTAGGAATATTAGGATATAGTTTTTGATTGTAGTGATGACAAAGCTATGGTTGAGTAGGCTATTTAATGACAGGGGTTGTGGTATGCTTAGTTCTCCTCAGCTTTTGCATCAATCAAATGGGATCCTGGGCTTAATAGAGCCATAAAACTTTCTGGTTAGAACTCAAAACAGTAGAGGTGACGCATTTATCTATCTGCATCATTAAGCTTTCGTTCCACCTCTAATCCTCTGTATTCCGACAGAGACAGTCTCCCTTTTTGCATTATCACTTAACGAACGAAGTAACAAACCACAGTAAATAGGGTGTTTATTAAAACTTGCATCGTTGTACCCTAATATGCGATAAATCTTATGGATTTGATATAAACCTTGAAATACTCTGAGGGAGAAGCTACAAAATGACTTGTGCATGCGCTTGTAGTTAACACTTAGGGTCAAGTCACCAACAGTAATGTCCATTTAGATGTACTCATATGTGGGAATATGGACTGATGAGCAATATCGCAGAAGCCATCGATCTGTATTAATATATTTTAGAGAATTCTAGCCTAATAAACTTGTTTCCGGTGCTGTACAATATTGTAAGATGGAAGAAAATAACAGTAAGAGGTACTTAGTAGCATGCCTCTCAGCCTAACATTTAGAAGTAACCAATTACTGACATAAATTACATGATTGGAACAATATGGTTACAGAATTGAGAAATGTTTCATTAAATGCAAATCATGATCGTTTCATATGGAAACTACATGAAAATGGTATATTCTCTGTAAGATCAATATATAATAAGATGCCCCTATGCTCCAGTGTTGCTAATCGCGTAGGCATAAAGACTCTAAGGAAGATCAAAGTTCCCCGAAAAAATCAAGATTTTTTTTTTGGTAACTAGAAAATGGAGTCATCCTAACTAAAGAAAATCTGATAAAAGCACAAATGGAAAGGCAATACTTTATGTAGTATTTGCAATAAAAACGAAACTATACAACACTTGTTATTTCGGTGTCATATTGCTAGATCCATTTGGAACATAGTTAACATTACCACAGGGCTTCAGAAGCCTAACAATATGGAACACATTCTGGATGCGGTTGGTTAACTGCTAAAGGAACTAAAGAAAAACAATTAATTCTTATAGGATTGGTAGCCATGCTCTGGTCATTATGGATATGCAGAAATGACATTGTTTTTCACAAAAAAACAACTATGATTTCATTGATACAGGTTATTTTCAGAGGTGTACTGGTTCTGCTTCTTGAGTGATAGGACTTGGAGTACCCAATATTTAGGTGAGATGATAACTATCGATTTGGTGAAGTCGACCCTCACGATCCGACTACAAACAAACCGGTCATATTGGTACGAGTGATATGAAACACGTAGCTAGGGCACAACAAAAAGTTATCATGTTTCATGAGCTACTCTTGTTAATAGAATGCACAACTATAGAAACTTTGTAAGGCATTGTTAGTGTTAGTGCATAATATTATTTGATTCTATTTTTGCATTTCAAAAAGGTATTTCAGATTTGTATATATAAATATTTTAGACACTAAGAAATCTCCTACATCATCATATTTGCTAAATGCATGAAAAATACAGTAGCTAAAATGTTGCAAACTATAATTCTGAAATAATCCCTTCTTCAAATAATTTAAGTTATAAGGAACATCAAATTCAATATAACCTAAAGTAGTTAAAGAAGATTTAAGCTCCAACTTATGCCTCGTTAATACCAGTGCAATGAAAAGACCTATTCTCAACATATGTGTACACAACATTTTCAACTCTATGCACTAGTTGTGTTTTTTGGGAATAAAAAAACTTGTGCACACAACTTGTCATAAGCAAAATGTGCAGTTCATGACAAAGCATAAGTCACTGGAGGCTCTATTGAGGATTGCAAAATACTAGCGTGAGCAATGGGCAATTGCAATTCAGGGGGCTCTATTGAGGACTGTAAAACACTATTATGAGCAATGGGCAATTGTAATTCTGCACGAGCAGCCTGAGTATGCAGAGATGGGGTGTGGGGCTCACAATGTGTATCATGTTTCTTTCTCTCCATTGCTGTACTGGGCGGCACACAAGCATCATTATCCATATCCTTTATTTGATCAAGTAGCTCAACGTCCCCTTTAGACTTGTTCTCACTCTCCTACAAGATGTTAGGCACAGGACAAGAAACAAAAGAGTGCTCTCTATCTAATTGTGCTATTTTAGTAAGACATATAGTATCACACAACTTCACTTTACCACATTGTCCTGGTGACAAAGTCACATAAGCAATACACTCCAAAAATAGATGATGTTGATTATTCTTGCTTGTATCCTTAGATGATAAAAGTTGATTCTCTACATTACAAGCAAGCAAAAACAAGTGAGATATTGAGTTGTAAGTTTTAGAGATGAGCAAAATTTGGATTTTAGAATTGAATCATTTCATAAACCTATTCATTATATCTTCCCATCATTAATGTAAGCCACCAAACATGACACAAACCTTAAAGTCATGAAAGTATTTTTCAACAGTCATACTATCCTGCTTCAAGTTATCTAATTTGGCAAGCAAATAATCAGCATAATATACAAGAATAAAAAAATCAATAAAATGTTGTTTAAAGTCTTTCCAAGATTCTAGAGCTTTATTGTGCCTACAAATATATTTCTATTCAAGCAAAGCACCTTCAGTCAAAGCATTAGAGGTAATATAAATCTTTTCTATCTCAGACAAGTCATATTCATCAAATTTTCTATCTACGTTTAGCTCTCAATCAATGTATGCATGAGGGTCAAATTTTCTAGCAAAAGATGGCATTGACGAACTGACTACATGCAAAATATTATCATGTACATGAAGTTGATGTGTTGTCACATATTGTTGAGGATGTAGGCCATAAGCTTCCTTTTTCATGGTAGAACCTATCATGGTTAGCAAACAGCAAAATAATTTGACAAAGATCTAGGTTATGTCCAACTCTGCTTCTCTCAAGCCTGCTTAGCCAAGTTCTGACATATTCTTACCGAACCTACAGGGGTGACTTGCAACCAACGGTGTCAAAGAGCGGAGATTGGTGGAGCCATTGCCAGGACACAAACTCTATTTTCTGTACAATTTGTAGCAAAGATTAGCCCAATCAAATCAGTAAATGCAAAGTTGAATACGTGTTTAACGATGGTACAGTGCTGGTCCTAGCTAAACCTCACTAGAGACGCGAGCTTAGACACAAAGGTAGTCACCCAAATGATATAAAAGGCTCAGGACAGCAGCAATTATAACTCTCACTTCTTCTCTCTTTTTTATCATGATTCTTTTATTTTGTTTTGATGCTACTTCCTTTTCTTTTCCTTTCCTTTCTTCTCTTTTCTCTTTCTTTCTCTCTCTATCTGTTTTTTTTGCAAGGATTGAAAACTGAGACAAAAAAAACTGCAGACGGCAGATGTCAGATCTCTTTCTTGATTGTGACGTGCTTGGGTGAAATTTTATGGCAAGGTTGGATTCGTTGGAAAGATCATGCGGAGATCTTTCCAGATTGTGTGAAAACATTTCAAACAAACAACTGATCGTGGAGATATGATCGTTTCCTTCCACAATAAAATCTAGTAACTGAATCTGTTATTTACAACAAACTCGGATCTAGATTGGTTTCTTCCTTCTATTGTAGATATGAGCCAAGGACGTGGTAAAAACTCAAAACTCTAATGCATTAAACGCTAAGACTAGCAATACGACATGATAATGCAACCACGAATTCAACAATGCAAATTACCGAGCACAGGCTCAAAGGTCTAGGGCAGCAGGAACAAATGAAGATTCTTTATCGTGGTTTTTATGTCGACAGTAGGATTACAAATGAGAGGGGTAGATCTCACCGAGCAACCTGAAAGCTGATAACACTTGATAGGACTTGGAGTGCCCAATCTTTTGGTGAGATGATAACTATCGATTTAGTGAAGTCGACCCTCACAATCCGACTACAAATGAACAGGTCGTATGCGCCTTAGCAATTGCAGAACCAACTCTAAATAGTTATTGACGTTGCTAGATCAGCAAGATCAATCTGAGCACGAGGTTCAATTCCTGTGAGCAATCAAAGAACAAGAACAAAATGTAGCAAAACATAAATCACTCGCGGTGGGCTTCCCAAATGCTGTCTAAAAGGTAGTCGTCGGACATAACTAAAGATCAGTGTTTCCACGATGGCTGAACTAGAACAAAAGAAAATTTAAGTATTTTTGGCGGCGGCTAGGGCCTTTTAAATAGGGTGGAGAACGACTAGAGTGTGCTGGGGTCATTCTGAAACCCTAGGACATGCCTCTAATAGCCTTAACTTGATACACAGGCCAACAGTTTAAATTGGGGTGACGCAGCACCTTCTATATTAAAATTAGGATTGGCACTAACTCCGATGTCATACGAAGGTGTGGACAGATCCATTGGAAAGTAGACGTGAGGAGTTTTCCAGTAAGTACTTGCACGTCCAAATCAGAGTTCATATGAAGTCGTGGCAGCGAGTACAAGTTGGTGTGGACAGATCCATTGAAAAGTAGACGTGAGGAGTTTTCCAGTAAGTACTTGTACGTCCAAATCAGAGTTTATATGAAGTCATTGCAGCGAGTACAAGTTGGTGCTGTTCAGCAGTCTAAATCATACCGGTGGGAATATTGCCATGAAAGTTCTCATCAGAAGGTATGATATCCACATTATTGAAGTTATTGATCAAGGAACAATACAAAGACGAAACGATGAAGGTGTATCATACATTAGTGGTCACAGCGATGTAAATTTTGCCCAAGCATGGATGGTCCCAACATAATAGAATTTCTACCCCAATATGATATCGAGTTGTAATAGTCTTGCACTTGATTCTAATCTCTTTTTATCTTCATGACGTAATAAGGGCAACTAGGCCGTAGGCAAAACATTACAAAAGTGTTTATCGGTAATTTTGCATATTCACGGGCTCGCAGGGATACCAGTGCGCGTAGGCTTGACGGACATGATTATCACTCATGCCGTGCATTGGTTGTTAGTTGAGCAGTGGATTGTCACAGCTCGGCCCGCTGCATTGTTTGATGTCCATGCATGCTTGCCGCGCGATGCTTGATTAGCCCGTTTGGCCAACTATAACTGGCACAACGTGATCTCCAGACTTATTGGCTGAAGGATACGACAAAACACAGTGAGTCCAGTAACGACTGCAACACTAGCTTTATTTTATTGCACATGGTTGTTAGTTGCCACGGACTTACTAATGAGCGGTCACAGGTTGATCGCCATGCTTATTGGCTAGAGGATGTATCGACATCATATTGGGCCTGTAAAACAATCGTCCATCGATATTAGTCTAAGTAAACATACGTCCGAATTCCGATGTTTTCATTTAACTGCACATGGTTGACTCAGATGAACGGTGATATATCGATCGGCATGCTTATTGGAGAGAGGATGTGTCGACATCATATTGGGCGAGAGTTAAGTAAACATAGTACGACCGATGTATTCATTTCATTGCACATGGTTGATACGGACTTAGATGAACTGTCTCAGGTCGATCGGCATGCTTATTGGCTAGAGGATGTCGACATCATATAGGGGCCTTCAAGAGAACGTCCGATGGTATAGACAAGTAAACAAATGTCCGATGTACATCACTTAATTTGCTACTACCAGTTTTAAAACGTTAGTTCGGGAAGCCGACGTGGCCCGCCTCCCTAGTTAGAGAGCTGCTAGATACAATCCTTCTCGTCAAGGAGCAACCATTTGTTACCTGCAAAGGGCTGGCATCCAGGTAAAGGCTCCAACATTTTGCTTAGTAATTTCGTCTACGTTAGGTCTACAACGCACTTGATAGAATGTACATGCCGCTAGGGTATTATCATACAAGTTTATATAGCTGGACAGCACGTATTCATTTCCTTCTTAATTTGTTACCATCTTGCAAACAAACCATTTGATAGATTTCCCTCATCCGTCTTCCCACATCCCAGATGACTGCCGTTTGCTGGTAAAGCCATTTTCATATGGCTTTACCTGATTTGGAAGCATGATGTTTGCTACCTTATGCGCAACCATTCCTAACATTTTTGTTGTGCCAGTTAGTGCCTGTTTGTTTTCTCTAGAGATTTTCAAAATCAGTTTTTGTATGACAGATTTTGAATAGCCGGATTGTGAAAATCTATGAGGATAAAAGTTAGTGTCTGTTTGTTTCTCTGAATTTTTGTTGGTGGTTTTTAATGTTTTTTATGGTGGGATGACAAAATCTGTCCAAAAGCTACCCTTTTTGGATTGTGGGATTGTGAGAATCTACTATCCATATTGTAAAAGTCGACTAGTAAAATCTCATCGTTTGTTTCCACTATAGGAACAAGCTTTTAGTACAACCTTAACATCCGGCCTTGTAGATGGTGCAGCTTTTATGCCCTGTTTGGTAAAGCTCTGACTTCTCAAAAATAGTTTTTGCTCTGGATTGCCTAGAAAATCAGCTTTTCTAGATCTGGCCCTGGCTTATCTAGATCTTACCAAAGACTTTTCTAAGGAGGAAAAAGTTGGTAGCGGTGGCTATGGAGAGGTTTACAAGGTACAATGCTATTATATTAATTACATCTGTTCTTTTTTTAATGGTGGCACCTCTAAAAAGTTAGCTTTGCTTGTTTATTAACAGGGGCTGCTCAATGGGAAGGAGATTGCTGTAAAGAAGCTTTTTCCCGTTTATGGACTTGATAATGAAGTGCAACAGGCTTTTGAAAATGAATTTAATAACCTTATGAAGGTTAAACATAAAAATATCGTACAGTTAATTGGCTACTGCTATGAGATAGCACATGAACATGTTGAGGTAATGGCAAAACTTACCTTTGCTCAAGTTATAGATCGAGTTCTCTGTTTTGAATATATGAAGGGTGGAAGCCTTGTCAAGCATATTTCAGGTACGGTTCTTGTATACTCTATTTGGCTTTAGATGAAACTGATTCTGGCATGTTGTGTCTAAGGTGAGGCAGACTAAGATCAGTGTTTCCCCATGTGCAGCTGATTCATGTATACATGACTGGCTCAAGACTTACAAAATAATTAAAGGGATTTGTGAGGGTCTTCACTACCTTCATAAAGGACGAGGTGAAAATGATTATATATACCATCTAGACCTAAAACCGGACAACATATTGTTGGATAAGAACTTGGTGCCAAAAATTGGAGATTTTGGGTTATCCAGGCTCTTTGGTGAATCAAAAACCCACCAAACAAGTACTGCAAAAGGGACAATGTAAGTTTGTATAATTTTTTTCATGTTTATGTAGCACGTCTTGTAATTTTGGTGTATAACATTTTAGTCAGCATAATGTTTCACCAACTTTAAATACGCGGTGTGTACTTATGATGTCTGCAGTGGGTTCATGCCACCAGAATACATACGCAATGGCATGACGTCACCAAAACATGATGTGTTCAGTCTCGGTGTTATAATTTTTTACATAATGGCTGGACAAAATGGCTACTACAAATATTGTGACATGGTGTCAGATAAAGAGTTCAACGGTAAGAATCGTCAGGTGTTCATTGAGAATGTAAGAGTTCCTCCTTTTGCGGTATTATAATTTTCCAATTTTTTATTTATATGTATGCACACTTTAATTTATATATAATTCCCTTTTGTAGGTAGAAGAGTACTGGAAGAAAAAGACTCAGGAAACTGCTGGCTGTACATGGGATGCAACACACATGCTAGGAGTGAAAAAATGTGTTGAAATTGCAATGAGTTGTGTACAGAATGACCGGAAGAAACGACCAAGTACAGAGAAGATTGTCGATGATCTCAACAAACTAGACATTCAGATTGATAATATGTTGAAGAAGGATCGAAAGTCAAGTATAGATGAGGTATATGCTCTTATATATTCTCATCACTAGAATTATACTCCATCCATTCTAAAATTGTTGCCACGGCTAGTTCAAATTTGATATTTGGTAGTTCTTTTTACAATGAATTTAATATCACTTATATTCAATCAAATTTCATGGTTTTTTTCATAATTTATATTCATAGTTAAAAATAATTTTATCTACCAAATTTAGAAATGCTTATGTTTTCTTTGACTTAGTGAGTACTTGCTTGAAGTGTCCAATGATAACGTGCCTTTCAGAGAAAACACGATGTTGTAGCAACTCCAGCAAATGTATAGTGTAATTTTATCAATGTCGTGAAAATATAAACATGTAGCTAGCACTGTGAAACTTCTAGTCACGCATAACCGTGTTATATCTGTAATAAATAATATCTCTGATTTTAAAATATTGACACAGTTGGTTTTTAAAGTCAACTTTGCCAATTTGTCTAATTAAAAAAATTGTTCAAATGTGTAAAATTTTATTATTGTTTGATTTATCATTAGTGTTATTTAAATCATGACTAATAATTTTACATATTAAAAAATTTTTTGAATAAGACAAATAGTTTAATTTGATGTTAGAAGTTAAATGTGTCAATAATTTAAAACCGGAGAAAGCGATAGTTCTTCCTCTTATTTAGCAGACAAAATACTGATTGCAACTGGGATTTTTTATTTACATAAATGGAAGGTCTTACATGGTGAGGGGCCATGTTTGTCCCGTCTCCGAAATGCACTGGACACCTTCCCAAGATGCATAACAACCATAAACTGCGGACATGTCCCTTGAAAGGAATTTGGGTCATTTGATTACTGAATTTTGGTCTACGCGATAAACTTGTGCAGCGAACTCCTGTTTCGGCCAAACTAAACTTTCACAGTTTAGTGTAAACTGTAACGATCGACTGAAAACCTAAAGAGTTATACTTACACTAGTCATTTGTTTCTACAGAACTCAGATTTCAAGAAAGACATCGCGGTTGATCCGTCGCTTGAGCTGCGTTTCGTGTTTCAGCCAAAAAAGGGACACATCATGCTGCCTGCAGCTATCCAACAAGGCAGATTGCTTCATTGCGTTCCATATAAGGGCTGACAAAAGTACGTATTTGGTACGGCCAAACAAAGGAATCATGTCGCCATGCTCAAGGTGTTACATCATTATAACATCGCCAGCACAGGAGAAAGCACCAAGCTCCCTTGACTTGATCATTGTACGCGGACCAAGAGCGACAGAAGAGTTCACATCCGAGCAAATCACTGAAGATTTCCTAAACAACGCAAATGCTATGGATGAGGTCGCATTGCCCATTGTTTACATCTCTACTTAAGGTATTTTCCCCTGAAACTAGAAAATTTATCTTCTAGGGTGATAAATTATGTGACCTCTTTTGTATGTTTGAGAGTACTGTAGCTAACATCGTTACATGTTTATACCTACGTAGATTATTTCAGTCTTGGATGCATAGGAATTGGTTCTCAAGGGTCTAACTGAAAGAGAGGAAATTCAATCTTGTTGTGGAATACAAGGAATAGACTGCAGATAGTAGTTAATTATAATGCATTGTGTGGCCACATATCAGTTTATTTTTTTAGCTACTTTAGTTTTATGATAATTTAATTAATGATTTATATGCTGTACGGATTTGTGAGATGAGTGAATTTCCGGTCCCAAACATAAATAAACACGCTTGAGAACATACTACTATGTGATACCATGTACTATTTGAATACATTGTGGATAAAGCGGTCAGTTGTATTACATTCTGCCTACCAGCTGTTATAAATAAAGTACCTAGATGTAAGACACATAATGGTACATATGATAGTCTACTACTGAAACTAATATCTAAAGTAACTAAGTATAACAAGATGGCTAACCTTTTTTAGACCATTTGACTATTGAAAAAAATTGGTCTCTGACAATGGCAAATATATTTCTCTTGTGTAGGATACTTTAAGGAGAACTGCAAAGTGGATGATCTAGTTGGTGAACGTATCATTGGAGACTATTGCAGTGGAGTGTTTCGCAACGATGGAAATTCAGTAGTAGACTTCTCCCGTTACAATTTACACATTTTTCGAAACTGGACTTTAATTATTCCCTGTTTTCTCCATCATTTATGTAATGCTTTGTTTCCTATATTCTCTAGATTTTTGTGCAATCACCATACATGAACCTTTTTTCTGGAAAGTAATCACTGGAAGGATATTCAGCTGCGCATTGTAGCAGGCCTCCGTCATTGCTGTACAAGCCTGGTCTCCAAGATGGACCTACTATCATGATGATTCCAAGCCCGCCGTGGCTTGCAGCCTTAGACAAGGCAGTACTACTTTCGTTTCAAAATATAAGTATTTTTTGATTTAAATAAAATCAAACTCTTTTAACTTTACTAATAATATCTAAACAAATTACATAATTTTTAATGTAAAAATATATTTTTTATAAAAATTTATTTTATAATAAATTAAAAAATATAATTTTTATATAATAAAATATTTGACTTTGACTTAGATCTAAAAATACTTATATTTTAAAACAGAGAAAGTACAAAGACACGTAATTTCACGGGCAGTAGGCTTCGCGATAGATGAGTTTTCTGGTACCCTTGTATGATGTTTACTTCCATGACAATCTCAGTGGCTGCTGAAACGTAGTGCTGAACAAAGATTGTATGCATCATATATATACTGCAAAGCGCCCAAAACCTTGTGCAAGGAAAGGAAAGCTTTCTTGGACCCAAAAACATTCCTACGAGCCCTAAATAATGAGCCTAATTAACCACCCTTTTTAAGCGGATGATGAAGAATCATGGGATTTTTTTTAAAAAAAACATACATTTATTATCATGGCTATCCTTCGAATCCTTTAATTTGCTCATGAAACTGCTGGAACTCTTTATAGTTCCGGAAATGAAATAAATCATTTATGTAACAATGAACATGATTTCAACCTTTTCTTCACTGTAATGTCAACTGACACTGAAGTTATGTGACAATGAACAAGGGACCTTGACCGTCTTGTGTAGGAAAAAAAAGCCCAGAGACATTACACATTTCCTACAGGGAAGTATTTTTCGTCATCAATTGTCTATGAGCTCCACAAGTGTAACCACAAAGATCAAGCTATCTCGGCTGAAAATCAGAAATGGTCATCAAGTTATCTGAAGAGGGTAGGGCCGATGGCGGCCTTCCATCTCCCAGGGCAGCGCTGGAGTTGCTTCCAGCGGCAGCTTCCACGGAGCCTCTTCCGCCTGTGCCGAAGAAGAAGGCTGGTCTGGAGGGCTCCCGGCGGCCTTCATCTGGCGCAGAGCTCGAGTTGCCGAGCAGGAGCACCACCGCGGAGGCGTCCGGCCTGTCGGCCGGGTTCTCCTGCACACAGAGCAGCCCGACCTTCAAGCAGTTGAGCACCTCACTCTCGAGGTACTGCCCGTTCAGCGACGCGTCCACAACGTCTAACGCCGACCCTGAACTCCACTTCTTCCACGCCTGCACCAAAAGAACTTGTACACGAATTTAGTTTTTTTTTTAAAAAAAAAAACAGCACAGCCTTGGTCGAAGGCTCGAAGCTGAGACGTCAATCCAGGCCAGCACTTACGTAGCTCAGCAGGGATGTGGAGTCCAGGCACTCATATGTGCTGTTACTCTTCCGCCCGGTGACCATCTCTAGAACGATCACACCGAAGCTAAACATATCTGACTTGGTCGAAACATGCCCGCAGTAGGCATACTCTGGTGACATGTATCCGCTGCATCAATTGGCAGGCAAAATAGAGTCATTAACAAGCATCAATGAAACATCTTAAATTGTTGATATTTAATACCATCTTTGATATGAATAATATGAATAGTAAAAAAGAAATAGTAAAAATTAACAGTAATAATAATTTAAGGGTGCGTTTGGCAGTACGAAATGATTCGGTTTCAGACTTGAATCGGTTGGAACGGAGCCAAAGGCCAAAACCACGAATCGTTTTAGCGTCGAATCTAGTTGAATCGATTCGATTTTTTGGCCTGCAACGGTGAATCGGCTTCTTCGATGTTTCGACCGTGAAACAGTTGATGATGACTATTTTACCCATTACGACAGTTAATCTTTAGGAATTCAACAAAAAGTTCCCTCATGTTTCTAAATTTTTCCAAACTTATTTCGTTAGGTTCTCGTCGAAGACTTCGTGTAGGTGCCTTTCAAGTTATTTTTAAAGTTTTTTAAAGTTGTTTTATTAGTTCTCAAAGTTTTTTAAAATTGTTTTATTAGTTTTCAAAATTTTATAAAGTTGTTTCGTTTATTCTAAAATTTTCTAAAATTATTTTAATATTTTTAATATTAACACAAAAAGGGTATATTGGTCATTTCAATCCTCTTCTTTGTTTTACTGAATCTGAATCACTAAAATTTGCCAAACAATTTCTAAAATGATTTTGTTTTTGACTAGAAATATTTCTAGACTGAAACTGATTTGGAGAATCGGAACCGTACTAAACGCACTCTAAGATTGGAAGATGCACATCTCTGAAACATCTACATTAATAATCAAATGTACAACAGGATTTGATTCCAGGTGGTTGAGGCCATGCACCTAAGACTAAACAATGTAGATGGTGGGGTGTATTATTGTTGCCTTGTTGGTGATAGGAGCAAGGGAGATTCGACATGGCAGAAATAAAACTTTATCTATTGAAACATGGAGTGGGTATTTGCAACTTACAGTGTTCCAGCAGGCCGTCTAGTTACATCCCGGGACTGATCTCCCCCGAAAGCCCTGGCAAGGCCAAAGTCTGAGATTTTAGGATTCATATCTGCATCAAGTAACACATTGCTTGGCTTCAGATCCCTGTGGATGACCTTGAGACGTGACTCATCATGGAGATAACGGAGGCCCCGTGCAATCCCGCAGATGATCATGAACCTTTTGCCCCAGTCCAGCTGCAGTCGTTTCACCGGATCTGTACGCAAGTAGGCTCACAAGATTAATATAGGCCCGAGAGAGTACCCTTTAATACTAATTGCTAACACAAATGAGGTTTTTCTGTAGTCCCTCCGGTTTTAAAATATTGACACCGTTAACTTATAACATAACTTTAACCATTCGTCTGATTTAAAAAAATTATTCAAATATGAAAATTTTTGCTATTATTCATTTTAGTGATATTTAAAGCATGACTAATAATTTTACACATTTGAACAAATTTTTTAAATAAAACGAATGATCAAAGTTGATATTAAAAGTCAACGGTGTCAATAATTTAAAACCGAAGAGAATAGTTTTTAAGAATATATACCAAAAAGGAAAGTGTCCAAGCTACTGTTTGGCATGTACTCGTAAACAAGCAACTTCTCTTGTTGCAGACATACTCCAACCAGAGGAGCAAGGTTCTTGTGCTTGAGCTTCGCAGCAAGCACCAGTTCATTTTTGAGCTCGTGGAATCCCTGCGAAGAGTGCTTCGAAAGTCTCTTCACTGCTATCTGTTCTCCATCCTTTAATCTACCCTAAAAAAGACACATACGTACCTCCCATTCAGATTAGTTGAAATGGTCAAATATAATGCTAGAAGTCAACAGTCTAAAACTGATGTGAGTACACTATTGTACCCGAAAGACTTCTCCAAAACCTCCTTCTCCGAGTTTGTTTTCTTCAGAAAAATTGTCTGTTGCTGTTCTCAACAACTGTAGATTAAGCTGCTCAAGCTGGTCAACAAATCCGAGGTCCTCTTCGTTACTAGGATCTCCTGTCAGATTATTAAAAAATAAAATAGACACATAAGACATGGCAGACTAAGTGAAAATGCTTGCCATAGAATCTAGTTGACCACATATTATATCACTCCTACTTTCGTTTTTCATGTAGAGCATCAGTAAGTAAGTCTAAAATGCTAAACGCAGGTGCAATGGTACACGTTTGAGACTAAAATTACCACGAGACTACTCACGCACCACGGTAAACCTTACTGCTTCAATGCAGCTCACAAAATTATTTTTTGTCATTCCAAGAATTAGGAGAGAAATATAATTATAAAGAAAGTGAAAAAAGTTATTATATGAATTATTTTTAAATAAACTATATCGAATTATTATTCATACGAAGGAACAAATAAAGATGACACCAATACATTTATCGTAATGCTACAGTTGTCATCTCTCCAGTACATCATAAACAAAGCGTTGGAAACTCGCAGATCATTGCCATAATGCAAATTGAATTATGTGAGTAGAGAGCAAAAGTGAGTTGCGATGAGCTTGCTCAGCTTGCAAAATACAGAAAATATACAGCGTGCGTTTGCAAGCTTCTATATGTGTTGAGCACTTGGTGGCTCAGAAATGTAAATTTATTGATAATGAATGAAAAATTAAGAATAGGATGAAAAAAAATGCTAATGTGAACGAGGAGAGTAGCGCGCGCCGTATACCTGGTGTTTTTGCCTTCTGTGCCGCCTTCCTTTTGTACATGAAAACCACAGTAATGATGCCGACAGCGAAAAGCGCACCTCCGATAGGCCCTGCTATGGCAAGAACCACCGGTCCCTTTTCCTTCTTTTTAGTATCTATATAAATCCAAACAAAGAGAAAAATGGTTCAAATTTGGAGTTACTTATTAAAAAAACTACTCTATATTATTAAATTGTTGTTGACTTTGACTTCAAACATTATCTTTAATATTCATCTTATTAAAAACAGTGTGTGACAAATATTATAGATTTTATTATAATTTACTTTATAATTACAATTATTTGAAATACTATTTATAATTTAAACATTTAAACTAATTGTTTGAATAAAATAAATGATAAAAATAATATTAAAAGGCAACGATGATAACAATTTAGGAAGGAAATAATGGAGTACTCCTACATGCTAGTATGATATACTAATATCTATGTAGCTTGGACGATTTTCTTGACCAGCCAAACAGGGCACAACCCGCCTACCTGCCCTCAAAGATATTTTGCGGGGATCGAAAAAAATATCTAGCTACTCAAAATGTAGGAACATTTAGTGGGCGGGTTTTGATCATAAAACATTCATGACCATATTGCAAGTGTCTAAACACTTCTTTGATTTTTAAACTGTTGTCATTAAGGTAATTAGAGTAATCAGGAGTGTTTGCGTACTCAGAGAAAAAAAAAATAGTAGACTAAGATATTTAACGGACAGCATCTCAAATTACTAATAGTGGAGGCTAAGTGAGACTAGAATGGTTAAATTGTCTATAAATACAAATTGCTTAACATGTCTTAAATCAACTATAACGGTCTATTGTGAAAGTTATAGCCGGAGATTTTTGTTTTTGTAGAACTTGTGGCCGAAAAGAAAAGGACGTACAAGTTACAACTACAACCGGAACAAAGTGCAGAAAGCTCACCCGTTCCTTCTCCGGTAAGGGGTGGGACGAGACTTGCCGGAGCTGGAGCTGGAGGTGAACGCAGCGAACTTTCGTTTGCATCGAGCGCGAGGTCATAATAGGTGTAGACCTCCATGCGCAGGTTGCAGTTGTAGCCCAGCACGAGCCCACCCTGGTGGCCGTAACAGCACTGCGGCAGATGCGGCACCGAGTCGTTCAAGCACTGTCTGCACTCCTCCGCCGTGCGGTCCCTCATGCACTGCACCAGCCCGTACACGGTGCCGTTCGGCACGTTGGCGTCGAACACCGCGTGCCCGGTCGCGAACAGAGGCGCCGTCGACGGCGACTCCGGCGGGCCGTTGACGGCGCGCGCCGAGAGGCTGCTCATCAGCGCTTCGTACGTCTTCTCGAACGCGGCCGTGTCGGAGACGCTGTTCACGTTATGCAGCTCCTGACGGTACCTCCGCTCGTACGCCGTGGTGGCGTTGGAGTCGGCGAACACCACGGAGCACTGCTCGTACCAGATCGCGGCGCGCCGCCCGGCGCTGCAGTTGCGGCTGAGCTCCCGCCCGGCGGCCAGGAGGCAGGCCTTGCAGTCCGTCATCGCCGCGTCGCCGCGGCAGAGGCCGCGGACGACGGCGCGGTCGCCGCCGCTGCCGCTCGAGAGGCTGGCGAAACCGCCGGCGCCCGTGGCGGACGCGGAGGACGGGAGGGTCTCCAGGAGCCGGGCGAGGTTGGCCCGGAACGTGCTGTCAGCGGCGGTGCCGTTGGCCGACGGCGGAGGAGGCGCCGTAGCCGTCGGTTGGCAGTTGAGAAATTTCGGAATGACTACCTGCGCGGAGGCGAGGCTTGCTAGCGTGACGAGGAGGAAGAGGCGGAGGCAGCACGGCGAAGGCGGCGGCATGGGTGCTCTGTTCTGGCTTCCGGCCAGGCCGTGGACGCTTGATTTGTGAGTCTAGTGTAACAGCAGCTGCGAGATGGGGCTGAACACCGACGCCGTCCACCGCGGAAGGCCGAGTCCGTGGACTCGGCTCGAGGACTTGACTCGGCTCGAGGACTTGACTATCCTTCTTTACCTTCTGCCCCGGCTCCAGTCGCTGTACGCATCGCAACGATGGTTACTGTATTAGGCAGCTGGTCCGACTCCCGACTCCCGAGCGTCGCGGCGTTAGGATCTGGACCACGTGCATTCCGTGCCACTGACGTCGCCGGTCTTTCCATGCCGGCCGTCGCTGTTGCCAACCTCCGCTCAACTGTCCGTGCAGCCTGTGCGGCAGAATTGTCAAAGGATGTACCGTTAGTCCTTTCAGCATCAGATGACGTTGGAGCAACAACTAGGACCCATTTGCAGAGCTCTACGGAGATGATTCTCAGACCCGTTTGAAACTATTTTTTTTTCCAAAGCGATTTTATTGGAATCCAATGTCCTGCAAAAGTGGCTGTGAAGAAAATCTTCGCTGGAAGAAGCTCTGCGTTTGGCAACCTGCTTTTCGTTCCTTCGCCATTTCTCGCTGCCCCGGTGACCGCAGCAAGCAGCCACGGTGAAGTGACAACGCAGAGGTTGGAGTTCATAGCGATGTGCGGGGTAGACGAGCTTTGCTGCCATCTACGAGCGGGCGAGCGAGGAGGAGAATGGGCGGCTGCCTTCACCGCAACTTCGAATGGCGGCTCCAGCAGCGGAAGCAAGGATGGAAGCGGGGGAGGCGGGGTGGGAGGTGAGGACGGAGGCGAAGGTGCAAGCGGCAGGTCTGGCTCAGGACAACGACAGCGGGGGTGAGGAAGATGGTGGGAGGCAAGGAGCGGAGGCGCGTTCAACCGAAGCACCTCAAGTGGTCAATTCTACATTCTAGGCTAATGAGAGCGTTGGAAAAAATTGCTTGCGTTGGAAGCATAGAAGGAATCGAGATGTTTGGCTCAGTTCGACGCTTATTTCCAACAGAAGCAGATGATAATTGGTACCATACGGGGCCTCAGAATAAGAGAAGTTGTGCCTAATGCTATTTTTAAAAAAAGATTATTCACTGATTTTATGAAGTAATTTTTTGAAATGAAGCAGAGGGTTGAGAGCTGGGAAAAAATAGTTTTTTCTAATTTTATCGAGTGATTTTTTATTCTGATTCTAAAAGTTATTTTAAAAAAATCGAAGTAAGAATTTTATAGTTAATATAACAAAGAGAACAAATATATATTACAAGATATTTTACATGAACCAGTTCAATGTTAAGTAAAAAAGTTGGATCGAGAAAAATCCCACATTCTAAATGGAACTTAAATAGTAGTACAGCCTGGACAAAAATATTAAAGATTAGATTTACTATTGCTTATTACGACCATAAGTTCAAAATTTGTCGTATAAAAGATTTTAAAAACAGTTCACTAGCATAGAAAAAATGATAATATAAAATGATGTTTGTTTAATTATCTTACAATAAAGCATATCATTCTCTTAGACAGGTTCAATTTTTTTTTCTCATCCGTAGGAACCCATTTGACGGACCATTCTAAGACATGCTTGGTGAGTTCTGGGTCGAGGAGTTGCAGCTTGCATCGGTTGACAGGCAAGGAAAGAAATTATGGGTGGCTTATCCGGCCGATTGGGAACGGCCGGAGGATTTGGTAGCAAGGGAAAAGGGTTATGGGTCGCTCCTTCTCACATAATGCTTTTAAATTAAGCTAGTATCATGTTTTCACATTAAGCAACATTGTAATGGCACCAAGTCGATACTGTGAATTTTAATGTCACGTTTCGAATCTAATTCAGGCAGCGGTATCATTATGTTGCAGTTTAATTTGTCTCCCATGTTTTGTTCCCTAGTTTCCTCATTTCAATATTTTCGAAATTAATGGTTCAGATTCACTCCTACAAAGACAGTGGAGCCTGTGAACAGTAATTTTGTTAGTTACTCACAAATTCACATACCGTAAAGTATCACACATTTTATTGGGAGGAAGTAGAGAAACCCGATGCGTATTTCACGTTTCGCAACAGTTTGACAAGGCTCACTCGGTAATCTTTCCCTAAGAGCATCTTCAACGATCTCCTTATTAGTCCCTTTAAATCAAATTATAAATAAATCATAAAAAAAAATCTCCCTCCAACATCTTCTTAAACACCTCTTTATTTCTATTCCCCCTAAAATCCCCTTAAACACACCTAGAAAGGGGGGACTTTCTGGGCGTCCCTTTCCTCCTCCCGCGCGTGAAAAAGAGGCGTGCAACGAAACCTCGAGCCCCTCTTTCCCCGCCACTGGCACCCCACGATTTCTTCTCCATTGCTCGCCGCCCCTGATTTCGCCGCCACTTCTAGCTGGGCCGCGTCCCTGCCTTGGCCACCGGCGCCGCCACCGATTCGCCCCTCCACCGAGTCACCCTGCCACTGCTGCGCCCCATCACCGAGTCGCGTGTCCAGCGAATGCCGTCCTGTTACGCCCCGCCACTGCTCGGCGTCCCCAGTTTCGCGGCCTCATCTCTCCGTTGGGCTTCCCTGCATCGCCCCATCGCCATCAGCCGGAGTCTCAACTTCGAGTTTTCGCATGCCCTTCGGTTGTTTCGTTCTGTACTGAGCAGCTTCGCACCTCCTCGACGAACAGCACGGTCCTCTCTTTGCCTATCAGAAGCTGCCGGGATAAAAAGCACTAGCAGGTATTTAACAATATTTATCTCCATGTAACAAGTTAATGCAGATCTATTCTAGGGTTTACGATTTTGTCCATGTCATGTTTAGTGTTCAGTCAGATTAAACATGTTATGAAATTCTCACAATTGAATTTGTGTAGTTATGTATGAGAAGTTTTGGTTGTCATCTTCATTGAACCATATTCAGATGTGCAGTCAGATGTTCATATGTCAGTGTATCTATGTTCATTGTTCAGTCTATGTTCAGTGTTTTTATTTTCTTTTTCTTGAAATCCTTTCTGATCTGACTATATACAATGTCAAGTCCACGAGTGGTTCAGTGGTGTTCGTTGATTGAAATGGTCTCTGATATCACTAATTAGAATGTCAACTTGAAGTGTTTCAGTGGTTCATTGGTTAACTATTTTCATTGCTTGAAAATGTAAAGGAAATTTAGTGGTTCCGTGGCGTTAATTGATTGGAATGCTCTATAATATGACTAAATAAAATGTCAACTTTGTCTTTCATGAGTGGTTCCGTGATTCATTTGGTTAATGTTCAGTTTTTTTTCCCTGAAATGCTATCTGATCTGTACTCTTTTACTAGGAACTTTCTCCAATGGAGGAACAAGGATATTACACCGGTTTATTGAACCAGAGTCAAGAAAATGCCAGAATGGAATGAGATGGCACAGGAAGCCCTGCAGAAGAGCAACCAGAACCTACTCCCACAACAAAAGGAAACAAGAGAAGTAGGAACAAAAATTTCAGCAAAAAGGAAGATATAATACTCGTGACAACCTGGTTGAACACAAGTACAGATCCAATTTCAGGAACAAATCAAAAGCATGCCCAGCCAAACGCTCGACCAAAAAGACACACCACCCCTGGCCTGTTTTTTGTCTGGAGCGTGTGCTCTAGGTTAGCTGTGTGGACCTTTTTTTCCCGTGCGCGCTAGCCTGATTATTTTTAAAAAATATTTCTGTCTTTTTTTTTTGTATGTCTTTTTTTTATTTCACCCGGTCAAGTTTTTTCATTTTCTAGATGTCGCTTCTTTTATATTTTTATTTTTTCATTTGTTTACATCTCCATCTATTTCATGCATGCATCCATTGAAATATTTAGAATAGTTTCATTTTTCATTACTAGAACAATTAATTTTATAACTAAAATAATTATTAAATTTATTACTGAAAACATTCAATTTTTAATAATTTTTAGAAATAACAACTATTTAAATTGTTTCAAAGAATGAATTACTGTTTGAGAGAAAATCAATTCAAAATTTAGAAAACCAATAAAATCTCGTAAGATGTTTAGTCACGTCACACAAGTGTTTAGGCGCGGCTCACTGGTTGGTAGGTGTTGACACTCAATTTGCAGCCTGTCAGAGTGTTTGGCACAGTGCTGGAGTGTCCGGCAAATCCTCTCGAGTCGGGTATTTTGCCCACCGGAGTGTCTGCCACAGTGTCGAAGTGTTCGGCAAGCCTTTTCGGTTTCGAGTGTTTTGTACACCACACCAGGCCATTTGGCATAATGTCCGACTATCCGACAGGCCCTCTCGGGTCTCAAAAATTTACACATCGGACTGTCCGGCATAATATCGGAATGCCTGGAGTATCCAGAACAGTGTCGAACACTTCGGTGGAGTCGGTTCGGTAGTTTTAGTAACAGATCGGATTGATTACTTTCTTAATTTATAGGATCCACGGCTTCACGGGGTAAGACCATCTCACCTTTATATAAAGAGGTCTACAGCCGATCGAGGAGGCACTCCCAATTGTCAAAAACATATTTACCTTTACTTTGTACCTCTTCAAACTCTAATTCTATTACTCGACCCTAATTTCTGTCCTTCCTTCTCCTCGGTAGCGTTTGAAGGTGATTCGACTGGCCTGTCGAGTCCGGATCAACCTTAAGAAAGTCTCGCTTCGACGGGTCCGTATCGAGCTTGATTTTTCAAGTACTGTTGTGATCGTGACTAGGCGATCTAGTCATTCTGCACACGGACATGCGCGCGGTGTGTTGATCCTGATCTTTTCGGCATCAACAAACTTTTTGGCGACTTCGCTGAGGAAGATTCTGGTTGTTCGACCGAATCATCTTCTTCGCATCATGTCTTCCAAGATCTCACGGGTAAATATCATCATGCCGTCGTTAGAAGAGTTGTCGGAGGAGGCTCGTAAGGTGTTCCTCGAGCATCGAAAATCCTCTGAGGAGGCACGCAAGTTATGAGAAGATCAAGAGCTCTGAGATTACTTAGTGTGCTTCACGAAGGATCGGCAAGGCAACACCAAGCAAGTCAGAAATCCCATCCTACTGCCTGTCAAATCGGAGGTAACCACTAATGCGCTCGCATCTGTACCTGATTTCGATGTTGCCAATATGGTTTTGTCACTGTCTGTGCAAATCTCAACAACAAGCTGGATGCTATAACAAATTTTTTTAATAATACTCTTGCTACTAGCTTGCGCGCGATAGAAGACAAATTTGATAAGAAGTATTCTAGCAGTACTCTTGATACTTCTATCGCTAATGCCGAAAAATCTATTAAACCATTGAATTGGCAAAACCCTAAAACTTCTGATGGGCAATCCTCGAACTAAATGCTAAGCCGAATCGTTGTTGGTACTTCGGCTAATATTGGGGTGCAGTTAACTGATGCTACAATCACTAATTCGGCTAGCCAATACCCATATAGCTGATATAGTGATCCAATCCCACCATACTCTAAAAATATTTATCATAAAATCCTTTTGGTGGGTTTTCTAATACTAATAGTTCGTTGCATCATACTCTGTATCCATTGCCGAACTATTCACCACCAAATACATATAGTACACCACCACATAATATAGCTCCAAATCGGTTCGGAGCCGATATGAAAAGCATGGATGAATTCAGAGCAGAGTTGGTGGATATGTTCAGAACAACATTCAGCTTAGATCCTAAAAGTAAAAGTCAATCCTATCAAAAATCTTACCCTGAAAATTATGAGCATGTCCTGTTTCCGCATGGTTTTAAGATTTCTGATTTTGTCAAGTTCACCGGTGATGATAGTAGGTCTACCATAAAACATATAGGCCAATTTACTATATAATATGGGAAGGCAAATTCTATTGAAATTTTTAAGATGAGGTTGTTTCCTTTATCTCTTTTGAGTGCGTCATTTACTTGGTTTACTTCTTTACCACCTAATTCTATTTATAGTTGGTCTCAATTTGAGAAAAGGTTTCATGAGTATTTCTTTACCGGTGAAACTGAATTGAAATTGTCACATCTCACATCGGTTAAACAAAATATCAATGAATCGGTTACCGATTATATTAGAAGATTTAAAGATACTTGAAATCGATGCTACAGTTTGACAATTTTTGATAGAGATTTAGCTGATCTAGCTTTTTTTGGTTTGCTTTATTATCATAAAGAAAAGTTAGAAGGTCAAAACTTTTGCGATGTTAGTCAATCATCCAGTTTATTTAATTGGCTACGAATCCGTCAAGATGGACGATGATGATCATGATGTTTATGCTGACGAATTTTCATGGCCGTCTAAAGCTAGCTCTTATCCTTGTGATTCTCTCAAGTCGATTCATAAAAATCGACGAGAAGAGATGAAGTTTACTTTTGATGTAGCTAAATACGATAGAATATTTAATGAATTGTATAAAGGAGGATACATCAAAATGTCACACATTCTCCCTTTACCTGATGAGTTAAAACGGCGTGCTTATTGTAAGTGGCATCATTCTTTCTCTTATGCCACTAATGATTGTAATGTATTCCGAAGGCAGATTCAATCGGCCATCAATGACGGACAATTGGCCTTCAAGGAAATGTAAATAGATAGGTATCTTTTTCCTATTTATACCGTTAATCTACAAAATGTAAAAGTGTTGATTCGGCCTGAACAAGCCGATACAACCAAAGGTAAGAATGTGATCATCGGTGAGATAAGGCAAAAAAACACAAATCCTTCAAAGGAAGTGGTGTTGGAAAAATCTTCAGATGATAAGAAGTCATTGAAAATCACTATCAAAGCCTCTAGACTCATGGGGCAAGCTAAAAAGACTCAAAATTCAGTTAATCCTGCTACCCAGCCGAAGATGCTTAAGCCAAAGAATCCTGAAGTAAGGAGGTGGAAAGTAAATGAGTCAAAGAAGAAAGAAGGAAAGGTAAATTTCAAGCTCACCTTTGATTATCTTTTGTCAAAATATGCGAACAAAAAGACCGTTTTGAAGGATTCGGTCAACAACGTGGTTAGAATTGGGAGCATAGATATGGTTATTAAGGAACCACCAAAAGGACCGATTGTTAAAAATGATCGGGCTTATCTGAAACACGCCATAGACACTAAGAAATCCAAAGACAATAGTTTCTCTCTTGACAAGTGTTTTCAGCCGAGGTGGTGTCCGTCTGGCTTAACTCGAACTCAAAAGAAAAGATTGCAAAGGTTGCACAATCAAGAGAGCAAAAAACAAGGGTATAGCCAAATGAGTGATCCATCTCACAAAATTGTGTCTGCAAGATCTCCTTCATATATCAAGAAAGAATAGAGACCTAAACAAGTGAGTGTACCTTCTAGTTAAGCAATACTAGAAGTTTATGGCCGATAGAGTATTATCGCTCTTAGAACAAAACATGGTTGATATAATATTATCGTCCCTAGAGCAAATGCCGGTGAGTTTCATCACCATCAGGCAAATTTTGTTACTAAAGTATTTTTTGGCACGCTAGCTTTGTCAAAAAACAGAGGGCATATGTTGACACTCAAAATTTACAGCCCGTCGGAGTGTCCGGCACAGTGTCGGAGTGTCCAGCAAGCCTTTTCGAGTTTGGGTATTTTGCCCACCGGAGTGTCTGGCATAGTGTCGGAGTGTCTGGCAAGCCTTCTCGGGTTCGGGTGTTTTGTACACCGGACCATCCGGCACAATACCGGACTATCCGACAGGCCCTCTCGGGTCTCGAAAATTTACACATCGGACTGTTCGGCATGAGATCGGAGTGTCCGGTGACCGGAGTATCCGACACAGTGTCAGACACTCCGGTGGAATCGATTCGGTAGTTTTAGTAACAGATCTGATTGATTACTTTTCTAATTGATAGGATATACGGGTCCACGGGGTAAGACCATACCAGCTCTATATAAAAAGGTCTACGGTTGATGAGGAGGCATCCCTAATCGTCAAAAACATATTTACCTTTACTTTGTACCTCTCCAAACTCTAATCTCTTTAATCGACCCCAATTTTGTTCTTCCTTCGCCCCGACAGCGTTTAAAGGCGATCCGGCTGGCCTGTCGAGCTCGGATCGACACTAGAAAAGTCTCGCTCTGACGAGGTCCCTTCCGAGCTTGATTTTCTAAGTGCTGTTGTGATCGTGACTAGGTAATCTCATTGTTCCGCACACGGACGTGCGTGCGGTGTGTTGACTCATATCTTTTCGGCGTCAACAGTAGGGGTGTTTCGAGACAAGTCTCCAACCAGCCCAACCGTCGAGCAAAGGAAAAAACCTAAAATGGAGAAAATTCAGGGAATAAGTCATATCGTCCTTTCTCAACTATCGCGATCATTCGGTTTTTGTCCTGCATTCAAAATACTGGGTATTCTAACTCTCTTAATTTTTCAACCCATTTGTTTTTCCTCCCTTAATGATTTTGAGGGTGGTTTTAGTCTACGTGACAGGGTGATGTGGACGGGATTATAAATCTATTTCTGAATTTTGTAGAAATAAATTTGTTTTAAATTTGGAGATAAGCTCAAAACAAAAGTTGTTTCTCATGAAGAAATATATCATCCTGCAAAGTTTCATATTCATCCGAGTTTGAGATGTCATATTTTTTTTGGGGAAAACAGAAGGCTGCTGCAAAATTCGAAAAAAATCAGAAAAAGAAAAAAGGCCCCACGAACCCCACCCGTCAGCCACCAAGCTCACCTCATTTCCTTTCTCACCGTCTCCCCAAGCCAGCTCTCCCTCTCGGTGGCTGATGAGTGGGGTCTGTGGGACTTTTTTTTTTCTTTTTCTGATTTTTTTCAAATTTTACAGCAGCCTTCTCATGACTTCTCGAACTCGGATGAATTTGGAACTTTGGAGAACAACAGATCTCTTCATGAGGAACAGATTTATTTCTACAAAATTTGGAAAATAGATTTATAATTCCCGTTCACATCAGTCCGCCTCGTATGCTAAAACGTCCATGTCACCCTGCTACGGAGGCTAAAACCACCATCAAAATCGTCCAGAGAGAAAAAAGAACGAGTTGAAAAGTTAAAGGAGTAAGAATATTCGGTATTTTGAATAGAGGACAAAAATTGGACGGCTGCGATAGTTGAGGGAGAACCATACAACTTATTCCAAAATTCAGTTCGGAGGATGGAGTGGCTTGAGGTGGGCCGCGAAATGAGGCTAACAGGACCCAGGCTTACCGTGTGAATCCTGGTCACTCCAGGGAATGTTTTGTTGAACTCTGTTACTACCTGGCTGTGAGGACATACGATCCCTTTTTTTGACACAAACTATACCCCGTTTACAGTAAAAAAAGGTAAGAGGCCGGTTTATGGACTTCTGAGTACGAAAAATAAAACAGGCGTAGAAAGCTGCATCAGTAAACTAGGAAGCAAGCAGCTTTGATGTACGCGACTATAGGATCAGTACAGTACTCCCTCTGGTTTTAAGATAGGATCAGCATAGCACTTTCTCTGATTTTAAAATATTGACACTATTGATTTCTAACATCAATTTTGATCATTCGTCTTATTCAAAAAATATGTTTAAATGTGTAAAATTTTGTTATTATCTAATTTATCATTAGTAAAATTTAAATCATGACTAATAATTTTACACATTGAAATAATTTTTTTTAATAAGATGAATGGTCAAAGTTGACGTTAGAAGTCAACCGTGTCAATAATTTAAAACTAGAGCAAGTAAATAAGGAGTCATGCATACCCCCAAATGATTTCAAATGTACATAAAGAATCAGGTTTTCTCAAAAAAAAATTATCATCAGGTACATCAAACAGTTCATCACTTTTGTCGAGATCATATACCTAAAGTATTTATGGACCCAGCTTGAATACGAAGGCCCAACTGCGAGCCGCGGCCCACAAGCCGACTTACGACCCACAAAGTACTTTATTGCATCAAGTCCTGACGAGACAACCCGATCTCTCTAGGGTCGGGACTGCCCGAAGACGCCGGCCCAACCGCCCGTCGAGGCCGAGTAATGACAAAAACCGACCGCCAGCAAATAAGGAACCGCCTTACGAGCCCGACCTCTCGACCCCGGTGGGTCGGCCACCGCCTTAGCGACCAACTCCTAACAAGCGCAGTGATTTCTGACAACGTACAGCGAGTGGAAAAGTAGCCTGGCAGGCGGTAAAGAAACATTTGTCCCCTAATGCTGAAAAGAGGACCAACGAAAAACACTGACAAGATAATCCGGCGCCTGAGGGCGCCAGAGAATAAACTTCAAAGTACTCGCGGCCCCACTCGTCAAAGGCCCGCTAGGTTTTGTAGGCTCGAAGCCTTGTAACTCCGGTTCGACCCCTATATAAAGTGGCACTGGGGGCTTTAGACGACAGTTCTGAAAGGTTCTTCTGAAGGTTCTAGTCTTCAGCGATACAGTCCATATACACAAGCTAGGGTTCTTGTTCGCTCGCATTCTTGTTCTCGCTGGAACTCTACCGCCATTGTAACCCCTTTTTAGTTCATACAATACACACACTCTCTCACTGGACATAGGGTATTACGTCTTCATGTGATCCGAACCAGATTAAGTTCTTGAGTCTTTGATAGACTAGACCACATCGACGAGAAGAGCACGCCGAATCCCTCTCCGTATACATAAATCATACTGTGCCGGAGATCAGAACACCGACAACTTTCACTAGTAATTCTGCCCATAATTTGAATTGTTTTCATCAGCTCTACATCTTTGTACAATTGCCTTCGTGGGGTTGAGTACGTGTTTGTGAAGAGAGAACTGGTGCTTCCATTTGGCATAAATGAGCCATAGCAACAGGTCACTAGTTGACCATGCATTACTCAGATTCGGTTGAACTATGTACTGCACAATCAAAGTCACAGTAGTGCTCCTTTATCGTGTTCGTTTTTGGCATTTTCTTGAGCTCATGAATAGATCCTCCGAACAAACAATGAACACTTCTCTGGACAGATCATAATTTATCGCCCGGGTTGCTTCACAAGCAAAATATTGTAAAGCTTTTCAGGTGGAGACAAGAAATGGTACTGCATTAACACATAATTTCATTGTTAGCAGTGAATAGACCAATTGCTCTCCAAGATTACCCAAATGAAAAATAGAAACGTACACCAATATAATGCGACACAAGCTACTCCAACATCCATTAGAACTGAAAGAAACCTAGCACTTCTACAATCAAACTTCAATATCAATGTGCCAACCACTGCCAGAGTTAATAGGAACATATTATCAATATAAGAAACATGAATCCTCAAGAAAATACAGGCTACATGTCACAAATTTAACGATGAACAATTTCTGTGTGTTATGTTTACATGAAAAAAGAAAAATAACTAAACAAAGCTACAGATATATGTATGTACGAGTAGATAATAAAATAACATGTGTTATAACAGACGATGCACATCATAGAAACATTATGCAGGATAACATCATAGATACATATATGCAGGATACGACAGATAGCATACTCCCAAAATTTCAAATATCATTTTTTTATTCTGCATGTTAATATATTCAGTTTCTCAGAATAGACAAGAAGACAAATTTGGCACTAACCAATAAGAAAGATGCTCAACATCAGCAAGAGAGTGATCCGAATAAAACGACCAACCTGAATGTTTTGTTGTTGGCCTTGTATATGAAGCCCTCCCGTCCTTCAAGAAGTCCTTGAACTACCCATCCAACTACCCAAATAACTTCTTCTATCAGTTAACACATTAAATTTCTGTAGAAACATATTGAAAATGTTTTTAGAACCTAGCTAGCCAAAATGGTGATAACAGTTTTTTGAGTAAGCTCAAATTAACAAATTTATTTATGAACAGTGATTAACTGTGTGTAGGACCATTCAAAAAAAGAAAATTTATAAACTGTGCCATGTAGTAGCAGGAGAAATCAAACATGTTTATTGTGCACATGTGGAATGTCTTTTTTTTTTCCTCGAAAATGCAGGAGAGATGCATTTCATTAAAATAAGAAGAGAAAAGGAATAGAATCCCAGATACAACAACACCGAAAAGGCAAGACAAAACTAAAAAGAAAAAGAAAACGAAAAAGAAAACAACAAACAGCAAGCCCAGAACAGAAAGTGGCAGCGACCAAATTCTGGAACAAAGGAGCTAAGCAAGAATCATTGTCACATCCCAAAAATCCTAAGTCAAGAAAATGAGGTTTTTAAAATTTTTATCTTGTGCTCCTAGCTTTTCTAGCTCTTTTTTTTTTAAATTTTCAAAAATGAAACTAAACTAGAACAACATAGCTAAATGGGAAATTTCAAAAAAATTTTAAAACTAGAACTTGTCAAGTGTTTGATTTTCTGGTTTTCTTGTTTTCCGTTTTTGGAGTTTAATTGATTGATTTTGTGGAGTATGGAAATCCTTGACTTTTAGCAAAAATTGGAGATTTAAATTTGAAGTTTACCGCGTGGGCCCGAAACCACCATTGGGCCGGCCTGCTCCTTTTCCCAGCCCAGCTTGCGCGCGACCTGCCTTCTCCTTCCTCCGTCGCCCCACCGCACAGGAGCCGAACGCCACCTGGTCGACGCGCCACCGGCCACGCCGCGCTGCTGGACGCCGTCCAATGGCCAACGGACGTCGCCGTCTCACCGCCGTTCTGTCACCTCTCAGGCCAGCCGCGCACCCATGGATTCCCGCAAGCGGTTTGGGAGAACCGCGCGACCACGCGATGCCGTCGCCGGACGCCGTCGACGCCACTGTGCTGTCGCGGCAAACACCGCCCTTGCCGGCAGGAAATACTCCTCACGGGCCTCCTTGCGTGCACCGATGGCTGTCAATCCAGCTAACACCCCCCGCATTGTCACATCGCGCACTAATTCCCGACCAAATGATGACTCGCCGCCGGTCAGGAAAACTGGGACGCCATGGCGCCGCGCGGACCGCGCCGGCGCGTCGTCGCGTGCCCGGATGCTTCCTGCCACGAAGCGCACCAACTAGCCTCCGGTCGGCCAGCTGGCAGGATTTCGCCCTCAATGCGGAGCTCACCGTGACCGAGCTGGTCGGAACCAATTCGGAACACCACCTTGCCGCGCCGGCTATAAAAAGCCTCCATCACCGTTCGTGCGCGCCCTTCGCGCCGCCGCCAGCTTCCTAGGTCTCTCCCTCCTCGCGCCTGTTGAACTCAATCGAAAATTTCTAGTTTTCCTCCACCATCCTCCTCACGGCCGGCCGCCGTGCAACACCAGAGCCGGCCCAAATTAGGCAGTCATTGGTTCAATGTAGCCACTCTAGAGCACCCCAAGCACACAGCGAAGCCACCCGAGCAACTAAACCTGCCGCTGAGCGCCCCCTCGGCCGCTCAGCGTGCGCCACCCTTGGCAGATCGCCGGGCCATGGTGCCGGCCCCCTGGGCACCACCATTGGCCCGGGCGAGGCCTTGAGCACGGCCCCTGCACCACAAGGGTGCTCTCGCGCCTAAGAATGGGGCCGCCTTAGCGACCATTGCTTCCCTCCACGTAGAGCCGCTGCCGCGCGCCTCCGGCCCGCTACCACCGCCGACTCGGCTCGCCGCCGACTCCAGCGAGCGCCTCACCACCCCACACACGCACCAGAGTCACGCGAGGCATCCCCACTCAAAGCTTGAGACGCAGCCGGCAGGGCGCCGCCCTGTGCCGCACCACCGGCGCGCACCCAAACAGAAGGGCGCGACCCTCGTCCTCGACCAGTGGGCCGCGACCCCGAGTATTACACGTGCGTCCACAGGCATGTGCACGCCAGTGGGCTAGAACACAGCCTCTAGCGTGTGTCCACCCGACCCGGCCGTGCACCGACTTTGGCCGGGACAGAGCGTGGCCACGTGTCCAAAGACACGGACACGGACACAGACACGGTCACGGTCGCGTGTCCCTAGACACGGACACGGTCACAGTCACGTGTCCACAGACACGGACACCGTCACAGGCGTGTGTTGACGGACACGGTCACGAACACGGCACCGCTCACATGTCCACAGACACGGACACGGTCACAGTCGCGTGTCCACAAACACAGTCACGAACACGGCACTGCTCACATGTCCACAAACACAGACACGGACACGGTCACGTGTCCACAGACACAGACACGGACACGGTCACAGTCACGTGTCCACAGACACGGACACAGACACGGTCACGATCGCGTGTCCACGGACACGGACATGGTCACTGTCACGTGTCCACAGACAAGGACACAGACACAGTCACGGTCACATGTCCACAGACACGGATATGGTCACGGTCACGTGTCCACGGGAATCTCTCCAATTCTAGATACCCATGTGTCCAGAGGCCGTGGACACAGGCCGAACCACGTGTCCACAGAAATCTCCCCGATTCTAGACACCCATGTGTCCAGGAGCTGTGGACACAAGCCGAACCACGTGTCCCCGGGAATCTCTCCAATTTTGAACACCTATGTGTCCGGGGGCTGTGGACACAGGCTAAACCACGTGTCCACAGGAATCTCCCCGATTCTGGACACCCATGTCTACAGGGACCGTGGACACAGGCCAAACCACGTGTCTATGGGAATTTTCCCCGATTCTGGACACCCATGTGTACAGAGGCCGTCACAGTCTGTCACAGTCACTTTGTCGGCCACTTTGCCGCCACATCTTAGCTCCAATCACAGCAACCATTATACCGTTAGAACCATCATCACGAGCTCTACCTATCCTTTGGTGCTTGTTTTATTTGAGTCTTGTAGCTTTTCTTCTAGTAGGCTTATTGTGGTCGTTGTTTGTAGTTGACGAATGTAACATCCCGTAATTTCGATTAATAAAGTGGCGAATTTTTTCCCAAATTCCGTTCTGATTAAATCGTCTGTCCCAATTTTCGTTCCGTTCAAAAATCATCCAAATTTGAAATCCTTTTATCTAAATTGTTTCGGTGCCGAAATAATTAAGTCCGCGTATTTTACGTTGGGGCTAAAATTATTTTTCGAAATCTCCTAATTAATTTTCAGATCTCTAAATATATCTTCTCTAATTAATTTCTTCAGCCTTAAATGTTTCACATTTATTAATTCATTTCCAGATTAATTCCTAACCCCACCCCATTTTTACCCTCCTATAAAAACCCCCTCTCGTCCTAATCCCCTTTTCCCTCTTCATTTGTGCAGAGAAATCCCTAACCGCCGTTTCTCTCCTGCTCCACCTCGGTCGCTCGCCTGCCCTACCTCGATCCCGCTGTCGCCCGTCGCTCTTTCCGCGTTGCAGCTGCCTCGATCGCCGCGTGGAGCCGGTCAACGCCCTGCCGCTGGAATCCGTGCCGCCTCTGTCCGCTGGATCCAGCACGCGCCGCGCGAGCCGTCCTCGATCCCGTTGCGCCGC
>BCLH01000037.1:267036-333394 GCA_001602315.1 Zoysia pacifica | reverse complement strand
GCCACGCTGACCCCGCGCTGCACCGTTTCTCGAGCCGCGTCGCCCTGCTCCCGTCCTCGCTTCGTTCTCCGCACCCCGAGCCGCCGCTGGAGTCTGCGCCGTCAGCACCAAGCCGAAGTCGCCCGAACCGGTCCACCAGTGCAGCGCCGCGCCGATCCATCTCTATGTTCCGCACTGATTCTCCGAATTTCCGTCTCCGATTTTTCAGATCTCGGTGAGAATAATTTTCCCCTATATTAAAATTCCTTTTTCTTTCCGATTAATTGTTAGATTAATTGCTAATTTAATTTACGATTAATTATTCTGTAATTAATCAAAATCCTTGTGGTCTAGATCGTCTACAATTTTCTGGAACTCCGTTTGATCTCCGATTATTCCCAAAATTGTTCTGTTAATTTGTCTCGTCGTGATTGTCGTGCAGGGTTGTTCTGGGGACGTTTTGCGCACGTTTAGTCTAGTAGTTTCAATCTAGATTTAATTTCCGGTTTTAATTGTCTCGTAATTAGTGTCTAATTCTCTGTTCGTTTTGTGTTTAGTCGGTGTTCCCAAGGAAGAGTTCCGCGAGCCAGCTCAGTTCGATGACCCGGATCCCGATTTCGATCCCGAGTTGCTAGGCAAGCCGCGTTCTTTGATCACTTTGTACCTAGTATTTTAAACTGCATGTTTTGTTTGCAACCCTAATTTGCATGCCAACTATTTTAAAATGTGCTAGTAACATTTTTAAGCCGTGCCTATTTACTGTTCCACAAATATGAACCCTAGGATTGCTTTAGAATATTTATTTTATTTTTATGCTTATTCATGCTTAGTTGCATTTATTTTTATCTCACACCTATCACTATAAAAATGGAATTTGTGTAAATGCTTTTGAACTGTGATTCAAATGTGTGAGTTTTGCAAATAACTATACATAACTATTTAGCGGGGGCAGGTTGAAGTATGAGGAGCTGGGGGACTTTTGAGAAGTTCCTGTGGGTGTACCTGTTGCGGGTACAACGGGAAGATCCGAGCTGGGATCTTTTCGTGAGACTTGTTGTTGGCGTTGAGGTTGGAGATGGTGCCTGCCTCGGCAATTAAAGACCGAGTCCTTCGAGCCTTGTACGCTCAGTTGACAACCATGCACACCACGTTACCCTGTATGGGCAGTTGGCTTGATCTTGAAGCTTGCCGAGGCTGGTTGTTTACCCGTGGGTTGGCGGTGTTATGTTAGTGTGGTGTAGAGCTCTGACTCCCCACATGAGATCGAGATACCTCACCTGATCAGTGGTAGGCTCTTCACAGCTCCAAGACCCGATTGCGTAGGCTTTTGAGATACCTATCCTAGAGAACGGATGACGCCAGTTAAAGCTTGTGGACGGGTCTTGTATGTTCGTCGGGACTACGACGGTAGTTCCTGATGACACTTCTCGTGGGTCCAGGTGCATAACCTCTGCAGAGTTTTAGTCGATGCGCATTGCCATGTCCTTTTGGAAGGACACCCCCTGAGTTGTGCTCCTCGTTGAGTAGTTTTGTTTTCCTTTCTCCTCTTCTATTTCAAAATGTTTTTAACTTCGGGCTTTGAGCTGTGGCCGAGTGTGGAGATTACACGGCATTTAAAATGAACCCCCGTCCGAGATAACGGAGATCTCTGCGGGGCAAGATAATAAAATTTGATAGTTTTTAAATAAAACTTTCTTACATCCTTTAAATAAGATAAAATATTTTAAACTTGCATTTAGCACTTGAGCCATGCCTTTACCCTTGAAACCATTTGTATGCATACATTGTTATTAGGTAGTACGCGGTTTGCTGAGTATTCGTACTCACAGCTTTCTAATTTGTTGTTTTCAGAGGATACTCTCAGCTTCGACTTCGACTACGTCTCTGACGGTCCATGACGTCTGCTCCCGCGCTCAAGCTAGCCTGTGTGGAGGAGGTTCGCTACTGCTGCCATGATGATGCTTCCGCTGTCGCTCTTGATGGATTCTCGATAGTGATATATCTGCTCTGAGATGTTTCTGGCCTGCGTGCCGATGGTCCCCTTTGGAGGATTTTATTCTAATAATTTCACTTTGACCTGCTATTTTCTATTCTCGTTTCTTGTTTAATATTTCTGTTATGGTTTTTTGATGGATCGCTTGTGATGTCGTGCTTGTCAAACTCTTGGGATTGGCAAAGTCAGGGAAGATCGGGACTTATCGAAAGGTAAGGAAAATCTCGGTCGTTACAACGAAGAGCCCGAAGAAGAAGAAGCCAAAGAGCCTATGTACGAGGACGAGCTTGAGGACGCCACTGAAGGCAAGTCCTAATACCCCCCTTGAATCATGTTGAACCTATGTTTTGCTACTGCACCCATAGAACCCAATGCTTGTATCTATTTTATAAACTATGTTGAAACGTTGTGTATTCAAGTACCCACTTGCTATTAGGTATTTATATTAATGTCAGTTACTTACTGTAGTTAATATAAATTACCACTTTGTTAGCTGGTTGATGACGCACCTTTGTTAACTATAGGACTTTCGTCGTTAAATATTTTAATGACCAGAAAGTTGCCTTGGTAATAGAATGCTTAGGACCCCAATTGCGGTGCCTCGCACCACCACACCATACACCGAACCTTTACAAACCGGGTTAAAATGAGTTTGGTGGTGTGAGTAAAACAAATAGGGTGGGATTAGTGTAACTGGTGCTAGGTGAAGATGGGTGGTTCTGGTCGTGGGCTGGGGCTCACAAAAGGTGATGATGATAGGTGTGTAGGCTTTAGTTTGGTCCACCTGCCGTGGACGAGCACGCCACTCCTACCATATAAGGACCGGTTCGTTCGCACTCGACTTAGCAATTTCGTGCAACCACAGAACCTGATATGGGCGGGACTTATCCCCGCTATGTAGGTATTTCACATCGAACCACTAGGAGGTCGGGAGACACAAAAGGTCAGGAGAAGGGCGTGAGATGACTCGCTGCCCAGCTCTCGACTATGTAATTTTCACGGGACCATAAGCCCACGGATATAGCCACTGGTTTGGTAATACCCGGCGTAGTACGGGACCAGAAAAAGATGTGGCTGTGGTAAATCTCCATGATCTGGCTTCGAGAATGTACTGTCATGTCATCGGGAGGGTGAAACCTTGATAGATAGCCCTTGGATGCGTCTTGGGTGAAATCTGTGGAGGCCTATGTAGTTGTGGGGTAAACGTTATGCGACTTTGTTGATCAGGAGGAGCATAGCCTATGGGTACAGTGTACAACCTCTGCAGAGTGTAAAATCCTTTCGGATAGGCTGTTGTCACGGTATTGACATGCTATTGTTCGAATACCATACGATTAGTTTTCTATGATATCCTTGGCGTGTCAGTGGGCGTAGGCGCCCGTGTTTTCAGAACGTGTTGGCTATGTGCTACGGGCCTGCTTGTATACATGCTAGTGCCTATTTAAAACTTGGGAACTGTAGGAAGAGGTGAAAGCCTTCCTCAGGTCCGCCCTACTAAAAGATGATGAAAATTGTTCCATTAGAAAACCCCTGCATAAAAACTTGCTTTTTGCAAAACTAAAACTCAAGCCATTCCTTGCTTCGCCATTTGCATACCTTGCCCTCCCTGTTGTTAGGACTTGCTGAGTACTCTTGTACTCACCCCTCCTCTTGCTGTTGTTGTTTAGAAGATGAAGATTAAAAGTCTCGCCTTGCGCTCGAGTGTTGCCTGTGGTGTAGTTCTAGTCGTAGTGCTAGGTGTGATGTTTGAATAAGAGTCGCTGCACCGACTTGTTGGTTGTAATCTAACTGATGTTTCTTAAACCCTTTTCGAAGACGTGTAGTACTTCGATTCTGTATGTGTAACAATATCACTTTGTTCTTAATGTGTGTACCAACTACTGGTCCAGGGATTGATATAGGAGGCACAAGAACACTCCTCCTAGGAGGGGGGGGGTCTTACAATCATAGGGGCAGTTAGAGCTGAAATCCCCTTGGCACCAGCTAGTGACCACAAACGACGCTATTCTCCTGCTAAGATCAGGACCTGTGTCACACTAGGAAGCACCTTATCAAACACACAACGGTTTCTGTGTTTCCAGATCGACCAAGCTCCCAGAATAATGAGGGAGTTGAGACCACGCTGTACTTGACCTGTTGTTGCTGCACTAACTCTTTCCCACCACTCGACAAAGTAGTGATCATCCAACTGAGGAGCCAAGGAATGCAGTCCCACCTGCCGCAAGTAATAGAACCAGAACTGTCTAGCGAAAACGCAAGAAACCAGGAGATGATTGATATCTTCATCATCCTGATCGCAGAGTGGACATTGCTCTGGCTTAGGTAGACCATGTTTCGCAAGACGGTCCGCTGTCCAGCAGCGGTTATGGGCAACCAGCCACATAAAGAAATGGCATTTGGCCGGAGCCCAGGTCTTCTAGATAAGCTCTGCTGGTCCAAAAGAAGTGGAGCCCCAAAAAAGGCTCTCATAAGCAGATTTGGCTGAGTAAGTCATTAGAAGAAAATCTCCAGATATGCCTATCTTCCACATCAATCCGCAAGGAGAAAACCGACACGGCGTCCCAAAGATATAAGAATTCAGTTAGAGCTCCTACAGAAAGAGCTCCCTGAATATTTGAAACCCAGGTATTGTTAGGAAGACCATCCTGAACCGAGCAGCTTTTGATTCTTCTCTTTGAAACAGTAGCGAACAGGTTTGGGGCAAAGTCAATGATACATTTACCATGAATCCAACGGTCTGTCCAGAATAAAGTGCTCGATCCATCACCAATCTTCCGTGATCAGGGCAATCGAGAATAAAGCATGCACTTGAGATGGAACCTGAATGGGAAAAGATTCCCAAGGCCGGTGAGGTTCTGTCTTTTTGAGCCAGACCCATCTCATTCTTAAAGCCCAAATTAGCCTCTTAAGATCAGAAATTCCAAGGCCTCCAAGCTCTATCGGCCTACAAACAGAATTCCAAGCCACAAAACAATGTCCCCCCTGGGCATCCCTACGACCTCTCCAAAGGAAACCTTTGCAGATTTTGTCCACTGCCTTGACAGCCCAAGTTGGAAAGTCCACTGCCATCGCCAAATAAATAAGCACTACCGTGAACACATGTTTGACTAGCACCAGTCGTCCTGCCCTTGTCAAGAGATCAGCTTTCCAAGAAGGCAGGAGGGCAGCTAATCTATCAACCAAAGGTTGGAAGTGCTCTTTCTTGAGCTTTGTTAGAGAGAGATGTAGGCCAAGGTACTTACATGAAAAGTCAACAACATCACAAGGTAGCAAATGCTGCAGGGTGTTAAGTTCCAAATCACCACAACTAATCGGCAAAACATTGCTTTTCTGAAGATTCGTTCGAAGGCCAGATGCATCTCCAAAAAGCTGCAGTAAATCAAGAGCAATGGCAATATCTGAGGGATCAGGGTGGAGAAACAGCACTACATCATCAGCATACAATGAAATCTGGTGATGGAAGGACCGTTGAGACAAGGGTTTCAAAAAACCTTCACTGGCAGCTTTTGAGAAGAGAAGACCTAGAACATCCATGACTAAAATAAACAGCATTGGTGATAAAGGATCACCTTGCCGCAAACCCCGCCTATGCTCAATGCAACGACCAGGAATTCCATTCATCAGAATTTGGGTTGAAGAAGAACTGAGCAGCCCACTAATGATGTCCCTTCAAACTTGTCCAAAACCCAAGTGTTGTAGGACTGAAAGCAGGAAGGGCCAAGAGACACTGTCAAAAGTTTTGGAGATATCAAGCTTCTTAAAAAAAACACCAGTAAATAGCCTCACAGGGAGAAGTAATATGAGACTGAATATATATATATATATATAACAATTCCAAATACAAATATGGAAGAAAAGTGTAAGCAGCAACCATTGGCATGTCTCTGGTCTGTAGCAAGGATTTTACCATAAATGTCTATTACTCCCCCCGTCCATTTTTTATGGACGTATTTGCCAGAGAGCTTTTTCTATAATTCTTGGGCGTATTTCCGTTGGTCGCCTCGTCCACAGTGCGTGAGTTGGTCTGGACTCATCAATTAACTTTGCATGTTTCTTTTGCCTAGCTGGCGTGCCTCTTCGCATTGCCGTGCTGACTTGCGGGCCAATTGATGCGACGTTTCCAGATGCAGTTCACTACTTTCGGCCATGAATCTCACAGAACGAGGCGTCACAACCAGCGCTTAGTCCGGAGTAAATTGGAGAGCGGTGCTATTTGCCGAAACAAAGGTTAATACTTAGCCTCTCTGCCGCTTTGAAATGCGCTCAACAAAACTGGACGGAGGGAGTAGTATACAACAGTTCCAACTATGCTTAAGATCTAGGTGCATAGTCATGGCTTGATTCACGCCTAGATGAATCCAGGAATGCCTGTGTCCATATATATCAAATTCTCAACCTTCTTTTTTTTTTTTTGGGATAAGGTATGACCGACTGTGTGTCCCCTCCTTTCAATTTGAAAAACAATCATGAACTTCAAAGTATATGTATCATGTAATAAATCAGAGTCAAGACTTGTGCATGGAAAATTGGTACAAATTTCAATTAGTTGGCTACCTGTTACGTTTTGTTGAAACTATATCAATGCTCGTGTAGAAATTAGTACTGGAAGTATCATGAAACTGGTACGCTGGAAGTGTAGCGTGTAGCAGGTGCAACAAATTTAAAATTTTAAAATCTCAATTCCCCAATCCCAACATGAAATGAGAAAAATTCAAAAACATTTAGAAATATCAAAATCGTTTTGATCACTTGTAACAAAAAAAAAATCACCTAGTACCATTTGGAGAAGCACATATATGATAAAATGAAAATATCATCATTCAAGATGAAATCAGGTATTCTAGTGAGCTTCCATATCCTAGGAAAATTTAAAACAAGTGTTATCATTTTAACACCTGCATTTTAAAATAATGAAAACATTTATACCTGTATCAAAAGGTATATACTTCTGAAATTGAGGTGATTGGACACATCATAGGTTGATGGACGATGTTCATCGCTCTTGGGCTTCCACATTATATTCCAGAACCATCCCACTCTTGTTAAAGAATCTGTGCTTTTCCAGGTGCCCAATAAAGTAGTTGTTTGTCTTAACGTCTCCACCCTGTTTGGTGGCAAATTTTTATCACCGTCAATCTCATCATTACCAATATCAATTTTCCATTGATCATCGCCAGAAATCAAAGGTTTCCTGTGGCTATATAACTGCTCAACTAGGCCACAGCCGTCACTCTTAACACTAGAAATTTCTCTGGGCAGTACTTCGTGTATATCTTTAATAGCCGCAGTCATGTCTCTGTGATCATTCGTGAAAATTGGCACATTCTTTTGCCTTGATGGAATATGGAGACTGTTGTCACTGCTCATCACCTCTGAATAAAACTGTGCAGGTGCTGAAAGGAAAGCAACTAGAGAATCTTGCTCCTCATCATCTAACTTCACCCAGTTAAGTTCCATCCTACCATTGTCCACTAAAGAACCACTTAAAGCTTTCTCTACATGAGAAATCTGAACCTCTATTGCTAAAACAAACTGCTTTCGTCTGGGTATTGTAGCCTCCTCCAATGAATACTGATCGTTGCTAAAACCTACAGCTCTCTCAAACTGCTCCAACTGCACAGTGACCACAGTCATGTTGCTGCCAATCCTTGCTCACACATACAAACTGTGTAAGACATACAGGAAATAAAACACGAGTGGAGTTTGTGCCGGCTAACTCATTTCGGCTTGCTGGTTTCTTCTTTATTTATACTCATCAAGATGCAGGAATACTAAGTGCTTCAGCGTGAAACTGTAAACTAGTTTCAGCCTTAAAACATGCACTAAGCTTACATCACTCTCCTGCTACATGAAACGTATGAATACATGCAGACCAATTATTAAAGCGCTAGCATTTGCAGTGACCCACTAGCAAGCTAACGTAGGAAGTTTAAGTGACATGATTATTCTCAACAAGTCAATCGTTAGCAAGGCCACGTAGCTATTCCACTGAATCATGAACAAATGTACACGTCAGCTACAAAAGTTCAAGTAAAAACACGCCTGAAATTTTGCTGTCCCTAAAGCTGTCTGGATCTCCTTCTGCAAATCATTTACCTCTTCCAAGCTAGAACCATTACTACGCTCATGCATCCAAGTTCTATATATAGATTCCATTCTGAACGAAGAATTCAAATATAAAAATACGGAATTCGCATTCAGATATAATCAAACCAATCATATTTGAAGTGCAATTTGCCTGTATTAATGACAGCCTAAGCATCTATAGAAAAAAAATCCAAGTAGAGCTAGACAGCAGATTGTAATAGAAACCTTCAAGCTCAACGCAAAAGTAGCATATTTTTCCAAACCACACAATATAACAAAGACCCTTCCCTGAACCCTACATGCACCGGAATGCCCTTTTGCAAAAACTACCGATGCCCACAATGTGTCCAAAAAGTGGACCATAAGCTATAAAATATTGTTTAGAGTTGAGCACAAACATTGTGAAAGTTGTCAACAAGAGAAACAACTAAAGCTATCCACAAGGCTATGGCCAAGCTATAAGAAATAAAAAAAATATTTTCTATCCCTTCTTCACTCTCTCATTGGTGGTGGATATGGTTTTTTATTTGATAGTGGGTTTTAGTTGTTGCTTACACATTGTGCATCTTATAAACAACTAAAATCTACTTACACATGGACTCACTCTTATGGACAAGTTGGAAATAAGCATTGTGGTTGCCTAATAATGATCAGTCCAATAGGCATCTGAGTACGTGATGCCAACAAAGACAGCTTTTAACCCAGAGATCACCAGCATCACTATCCAAATAGAGACAAACAACACAAGTAGAAGACAGCGTTGAGAAGAACTTACGAATCAGGGTGCCCGGATAATTTGCTGAGTACCATTGAAAAGAACTTAAGATAAACATATGGAATTCCTAATAATTCAGTAATACTTATTATAAAAAATTTATTGAACTAGAAAGAAAGAAGCTACACCGAATAGGGAGACGACAATCTCATCCGAACACAGCTCACATACAGCATCGACAATTTCAGATATTAGAACAGGGTGGATGGAATTTAATCCCTAACTAGAAACATTGCGCGGCAATGTTGCCGCGCTACTTGGTTGTAACATGTTGCATGCACCTTTTTTTTAATCGATGACATTACAGCTTCGTAGGGGTTCCATATGCCAATTCAATTAAAACTGCAATATGTGCTTGGAGAATATGTAGTGCTCATATATATCTTTCGCATAGTAAAAAATTTGTGGCTGTAAAGTCTATTTCACATTTTAGGAGGCACATCAAACATTGCCTATTTTTCTAATTCCTATAATCATAATTCCTAAAAAACTAACATACTTATAAATTTTTGCCCTGAAGTACAGAAAAGTGCTAATGCAATAGAATGTTTTAGTCTCTTAGAACCAACCAATGCTGAAACTGTATGGGCACAGACAGGTACGCTCAATTCATAAAGCTAATGTAACTTATAATGAAATAACAGTCGTCGGTGTTACCTAAACAATGTTCATCCTAGGACCAACATGCTTAATAATGTGCAAAGAGAAGAACAACTTAGAGACAGAAAAATGTTCACCATTAGTCTAGCAATGTTCATATTGTCTCGTATTGCCTAGCAATGTTCATATTGACCGTCTTATTTCTATCTTAATTGTGTCGTGATTGTTTTGCTTCATAAAAGTCCAAGCAGCTGAGGACCCGAGGTAGCTATGAAAATCCCTAGAGCTTACACTGAAAAAAGGTTCCTAAAAGTACTTTATTCCTTAGCCGCTGTAATATTCACAAATGTTGAGCATTCTTTTATTTTGTCCAGAGGATTGAAGAGTATTATGATAACTGATAAAGCAAGCCTATCTCAGAAATTTTGTCGAGCATCCGATGAGCACGGAGCACAAGCACTTGGGGGTACGAATAGAGAATAGTAATGACAAGGAAACTTACAAATCGATGTTACCCTAAGCCTGTACGTGCACACAAAAGGCTTCATCTATCTCCAGCGACATGCTGAGGTGCTCCAACTGGTCGAAGTCGCCATCAACCCTGGCTGGCACCCACTGGAAGTAGTGCAGCAGCTATGCGAGCCACAACTCACAGGTGTGTTGTGAGCAGCACGAGCGTGTTTTAATATATTAAGATTGAGGAGAAACGAGAACCGAGCTATGGCTGGTGGCCAGCGCGTCCGCCCGCGTCCGAGTATGGCTCGGCGCGCGTGCTCACCTATTTTTTCAGGATTTATTTTTGGAACTGTCTCCACACACGGATATAGCACAATAAGAGTGTGACGTACTTGTCACGCACAAAATCAGTTAAACTTTGTGTATCTCTCAGTCGTGTGATTAGCGCTTAATAGTTTAGGTTGTAGCTCTAGCTTGCGTACTAGAAGTGTGGGTAGGTGCGTGCGTGTGTGGTGCGAGTTGATACGTAAGTTTATATACTACAATTTGTAATCAAATTTGAGGTATTAAAAAAAAATCGAGAAGAAGCAGTCGCCTTGTTACTGCACAGACGAATAAAAATCTAGCCCACCAAATTGAACAAGAAGAAACTCACAGGTCCGCCGACTCCTGCACCTCCGCTCCTCGGCCGCCTGGAAGAATCCATCCTTCTGCCACTGCTCCAACCCTCCCGGCGCCGCCATATTCGCCGGGCACTGTTACAGATCAGGGAACCCCTCTCGGCTCCCGAACGCCAATATTAGCCGCCGCGGCGGCTCCAAACTTGAGCCGCGTCGCCTATCCCGCACGCTGAATCACCACCAGGATCTCGCCCAAGCAGAGGAGGACCACGAGCTGTGCACGCCAAGAAAAGAGGCGACGGGGCGATTACTTCGGCGCGCTTTCTTGAGCGGTAGAGGGAGGCGTAAGCACGTGGGGGGGATGGCGGGTGCAGCTACCTTCTTCTCGGGCGTGTTTGTGCGGTTCAGTACTTCAGTTAGAGCATCTCTAGCAATGTAAATGAGTCCCTAAAAAATTTATTTAGGTTGAATTGATAAAAATCATTCTTCAACAGTCACTTAAAATTACCTCTAAACTTTCACCGCCCCCAAACTCTGGCTGCCATCGCCCCACATCTGCTCCTCACGTTCGCACTCCGAATCCCTGATTCCCTCCACTACTCCACCAAATCCGCGCGCGCGGGCGGCAAATCCTTCACAAAGAAAGCAGTTATCTTTGTTCATTTCGCGCGTCGAACTCGCTGAAGAGCTTGTGTCCCAGGCTGAGGAGAGGTCGTGCCTCTGCCACGGAGCTGAAGAAGGTTGCGCCGCCGACATCGGACGTGAGAAGGATGTGTGAGGTCGAGGGGGGTGCGCCGCCGTGACAGGAATCTGAGGAGCTGCTTTGTTGTCACCAGGGTTTCACTTACTGTTTGAACCGTGGAAACTGCTGAGGAGCAGTTTGACAAAAATTACGAAAATTATTAAATCTATTTATCGTGAAAACTGTTCGGGAGCGGTTTGACGACGTTAAAACCGTTCGGTTTTTCGTTTAAATTTCAATTTTCAAATTTTAGAACGGTTTCGTCGGTTTCAAAACGGTAAACCGCGTGGTTTTTCTGGTTAGCTGCACGGTTTTGCTGAAAACCGCTGACCGCAAAAACCGAGCGGTTTTTTCTGAAAACCGCGCGATTTTTGCTGAAAACCGTTTGATTTTTCTGAAAACTGATAAATTAGTGAAAAATAAGAAATGAGATAAAAAGGTGCTGAAAAATTGGGCATGACCTATTTTAATTTCTTTTAATATCAACATTCACAACATACTTCATCCACAAATAGTAAGACACATATTCATTCATAACAAATTCAAAGTTCCAAACACAATAAATTCATACATATATATAGTTCATTCACAACAAATCTAAATTGAGAGGAGTTGAATTCCTCTAGTACCTAACAACTCTGCTTTGAATTCATTTCAAGATTGTCTCACCCAAGCGGTAGTTGTCTCCCATTGTGAGTACAATGTGTTATAAAACTCTGAATTTTGCTATTGGTAGACCTATGTGGTGAGAGATTCTGTGCTACGATCACCGTACGGATAATTGTATTAGTGATTACCTTGACTGTATGATGTATCACTGTCTGTTGCGAAATAGTACGTGCCGTAGTAATGCTGCCTCCCCCATCGATGTCCTTAATGTCTGTGGAGCACTATAGTCTTCATCCTGTGTAGCATGGATATAGTCTGTCTTATCTGCAAAGGAAGTGAAGTGTAAGATAAATAAGTCAAAATTGATCGTATGATGTGAAAAAATAGTTACCTGTGAAATGATGAGTTGTGATCGGTGTCTGTGAGTTAGGAACCATATTGCCTGGTGAGTCTCTAGATGTAATTCGAGAGCTGCTATCATTTAATTCCTAGTAGGGTGCGCTTCGTCTAGCGTCTTCAGAATCTGTGGAGTCGTCACTATCCATATTCTTACCTTTCCCTTTGCTCTTTAACCTCATCTTTTTAGCACTTTTTTCTGTGTTGCACTTTGAACCTTCCTCTTGCCTATGCGAGTATCACCCACATTTTGATCAGTCCATTTAGATATTGTTGCAGCATGAGACAAACGCAGCAACTGTCTACCAACGTCATCATCTGTAACAAGACGGCTCGGTGAAGGACTGTCACTCTCGGTGCCCTCTTCATCAAGAACAGAGTCAGAATTCGATCTTTCATGTTCCATCCATTCTCGAATAGGATTTGAAGAATCATACAACGATAGTTCTATGAGACGATCAAATAGATCGACTTTTGATGGCTTATATGTCTATAAAGCATCACGCATATAGATCCAAGGGTTGTAGTTAACATATATCAACTTATGCAATTTCTCTTGAGATAATCTGTTACACACTTTGTTGTGTATCAATGCAAATATACTCTAGTTGTGCTCACAACCACTCGATGATGCACACTGTGAGACTATCCGTAATGCAAGCTGCTCGAGATGAGGTGCATCACCTCCAAACATGTTCTACCAAGTTACAGAAGAAGTATTCTTATCAATTGCCATCGTGTTGGCCAACTTAGTGGCGAATGAACCTTGTTTTCTTCTAAAAATTTCCGCCTCCTGTAGGGCCTGCACACACACAAGTCGGTTGGTGCTATGCATATAAATGCCTCTCGAATATCGTTCATCATATTTCGATCCATCCCGTAAGAAACATGTAGTTTGTACCAAAACGTGTTGTATTTCATCTTATCAACTCACCATCAATAACATTGATCATCATAAAGTGAAATTGATTATGATTATACAACTAACGAGAAATGTTGCGAGCCGATTATATCATAGCTTTGTGCTCTGAAAACTTACTAATAGCCTTTAGCATCAGGTTGATTGTATGTGCTATACATGGTTGCCAGACAATATAAGGATACTTGTTTATTAGCAGCTTGCACGCATTTTTATAATTTGAACTATTGTCTGTAATAAACTGCATAATATTGTCTGCACCTACATCAATGCATACCTTATTCATTTTCTGCACAAGAACGTTTCATTATTCAAAATATTATTGGTACAAATAAAACAAATAGTGCCATACAATAAACGTATGTCTCATACTTTAAATATGAAGTCTGCAGATTGACTGTGCCTAGTAACATCACATGAGTTATGAAAAAATATGACACTATTACAGTAGATCATGAAGTTTATTAAGCTCATCTCTGTAGGGCCAGTCCAAAAGTCACGTATAGTCGTGACACCGTACATCGGTCACTTCATCTTGAATTTATCGAATTCTTTATTAATGTCATGCTCGTTAGCATCAAGATATGTGCCATCTATTTTTCTCCCAGTTGAGTTAGGCATACCCTTATCTGCAAACATCATAACACACGACATAAATATGGTAAAATATAAAGAAACCATACGCATCCAATGGCCAACTTTGCTAGCTTGCTCTTTGCATTTTATGGACCTATATCGATCCTAGTTTAAATCTGTTGATTACCTGACCTCTATGACGCGGATCTCCTTATCAGGCCAAATAATCCAGACTTACTATCTCTCTACGATGAATCAGAAGCACTTTACTATGAACCAGCACTGCACCACCACTCTTAAACTGACCATTATACAAACGCTGACGTCGTCAAAATTCCTTCTCCTCTCTATATAACCTCGTGACAGCCTGCATCTCCTCATCATCCTTCTCATTGATATCTTCCTTACCGCAATCTGATACTGTATGAGAGTGTTTATTCCGTAGGTTTTGCAAACGCTGGTTGTCACACGGATTTGAAGAGGGGGCACACCCCTGCCGCAGGAGCTGAGGAAGGGCCGCGCCACCACTGCCGGAGGTGACTAGGGCGTACGCCGCCACGGCAGGAAGGTGAGGAGACATGATTTCACTCGACTATTTGACATTTGTGCTACAGTACCCGTAGTTGTAGGTGTCGTCGCCGTTGCGCCGGGAGCTGCGTCCGCCCGCTCCGACGATGTGCTAGCTGTGCGGTTATTCTTGGCCATTACCTATGAGTGTAGCTGCCTGGTGATATCACGAGATGGCTATCTCATATTAAAATGAAAATCATTGACCACCTTTTATTGCCCCCCACTGCAAACTACTTGTTCGGGGTCGTCAAAAAAGAAATCACTTGTCCAGGCTGTTCAGTCTAACCTGCTTTCTAAAACTCACTGATCTGATCGTATGATTTACATTGATTTGTATTCTAGGTTGACAACCTGCATAGAGGAAACAATGCTTGTTCAGAACACTTGAACACAAAAGTTTTTGCATAAGCCTTCCTTTACACATTACCAATTGTAAATGCTACCTATGTTAGTACATGTACCTTCTGATATGCAGTACCAGTTGAGAACCATAGTTTCTTCGTTCTGCATATACTGCTATTACAAATACCACGGCAAACAGGACATATCCAATTAGGATTCTTCTTAGCTTCAAGTACATTCTGTAGAATGTCAGATAGTCACGGCTCATTCCTAGTTTTGCCTTGCTTTGTGGTCTTTCTTGTTGGTTGAAGCATGTCTTTTGCAGCAATTATTTTTCTATTAATTCACAATAGCAGCATAGTTACTTATCTAGCAGTACGTTGTCATGTTGATAGTTATGGCTTACTCATGGTATGTTCATGCTGTTGTGTAGTAGTTTCTGGTGGTTCTAGGGCAGCTGCACATATTGTTTTTTCTTTTAAATAGCAGTCAGACTAGAATCCTACTAGTACGCTTTGAACATCCCAGTGGTTCCAAGTTACTGATCAGGTTTCATTTGTAGGAGAAATTTGTTTCAACAAAGATCAAACTTAATGATGCTGCTACAACTTAGTTTATGCCTCTGAATAAGTGCAATGATACAAAGATCAAATTGATAAGCTATTTTGGTCTCTGATTTTTTATGCTGCTGATTACATCAGTCTTTTTGCACTGTCTTCTAGCTCCAGTATTAGGAGTTCTGCTTATGACATGGTACTTCCTGATTTAAATTGTTCTTGCTTATGACAATGTAGGTGCTTTTAAGAATGGAAGGGTCAGTACCATTCACTGATTTGTTGATGGAGGGTGAGAACTATGTCCCTCTAGAAGACATTGCTGAACAGGAGTCGCCCGAAGCATACAATTCACCAGCATCAAAGGCAGACAAAATAAAGGGGAAAACTTCAATGAAGATGAAGATAGACTCCTTATTTCAGCATGGTTAAATATCGGTACAGATGCTACTGTAGGAACAAACCAAATCAAAGATTCATTTTGGACGAGAGTGCATGCGTACTACCAAAATAACAGAGGCTCATTTGAAGAATGCAGTCAGAATTCTTTGTCACATTGTTGGAAGTGTATTCAAGTAGCAGTTGGCAGGTTTTGCGGTTGTGTAAGTCAGATAGAAACTAGAAACCAAAGTGGGACAAACATTCAAGACAGGGTATGTACTGAACCTCTCTATAGTTTTAAATTGACAGGCCTGCTCTGCTCATCATATATCATATATAATTTGCTACTGTTATGAATTTGCAGCTTGAAGATGCTTTAAAATTATTTAAGGCACAGGACCCAAAAAGGAAATCATTCCAATTCATGCACTGCTGGCACAGATTGAGGAATCAACCAAAGTGGATTGAAAGAATGAAGCTGCTCACTTCTCAAAAGACTACTGGCAAGAAACATAAGGCAACAGAATCTTTCCAGGGGCTGCAGCTACCCCTACTGGTGAAACACATGATCATCATGCAGCTGATGCAGAACCCCCAAATGATGATACACCCAAGAGACCCGAGGGTAAGAAGAGGGCAAAAGAATCAATTCGTCGAGGTGGCACTGATGCTTACACCCAAGTCATGGACATGTTATGGACAAGGAAGCAAGAAACCAATGCAGTGAAGGAAGCTAAGGAAGAGGAGAGACATGCTCAGGCATATGCACTAGACAAGGAGAGGCTTTGTGGCATCAGGTTTTCTAATCTTTTCTTTTATACTCGTATTTCTTTTTTGCAAAAGTCTACTTCTCCTAGTTTCAGTTATGGTTCACAACTACGATCAGTGGCGGAACTAAATGAAAATTTTAAAGGGGCCGAACAAATATGATAACAATTTTAGTTCAAAAATTATAATTTTAGTTAAACAATTTTAGTTCACATTAACCGTTGTAATGCTAGCCACCACCACAAATTTGCCTACGTGCTCCATCTGTTTCTAAATAATCAACATTCTACAATTCAATTTTTTTAAAATAATTATTATTCTTAATCTCTATCTCTTTCTTTTTCTCTACTGCTTAAAAAACACAGTTTTTTTTCTACGTAAATCCTAGCAAAATATTCCCAACAGAGATGGGTTAGACTATGTACACATGGAAAAGTGCATCTAGAGTTGTCTATTTTTACAGGTTTGACGGATGAAAGCTCGTCACAGACACCCCATACAAATATAATAGATAAGCTCTTTCGAATCTCTCCGATATTGGGCCTACAAGGACAATTGTTAGCTCGAAACAAATATATGAGATCCAAAGAAAGTTGTTGAAAACAAAACAAATTCACGCCACCGGCTTGCTAGCAGTTTTAGATATGATGCATGTAATTTTCGAATGATTAGTTTGTATCTAACCTTTTATGGTGAAGAATAAGAAACTTCAAATTTTTATTTCAATATATTATTTTCTTAAGTTTATTTTTTTCTTAGACCATAGTGTTAGCACGGATATCAAAACTAGTTCTCATAATTTTTGCCTCTTTTCAATGTATTTTTATCTCTCTCCTTAATTTTTTGCACCATATATTTTTTATTTCTCCTTAATTTCTATGCTCGGAGCTAGAAATGAACGGAGAGAGTAACATTCAATGTTACTATTTACTCGTATAAATTTTTTTCTCTTGAAATGCACAACTCTACATAAAAAAGGCATAGTCATAGGTTTTTTGTTAGTTATGTGAAGTATTGTCACTATATACATTATGTATTAAATTAGATACACATTGTTGACAACCAAAATTGACACTCAGGCAAAACCGAAACTTCCGTTTTGCCAAACTAGAAGTTTCGGTTTGAGCAGCCTCGCTATGGCAAAAATCTCTAAGTCCTCACCAGAGTGTCTGATAACCTACCGGAATGTCCAGGAGCACCATCTCTATGGTCAAGGTTTATTCCATCGGAGTATCCGGTCATTAACCGGAAGGTCCAAAACCGGAAGTTCTGGTTTGCCAAATCAGAAGTTCCGATTTCAGTAGGAGCGAAATTGTCTACATCAATGCTAACTATAATTATTTCAAAAGTTTGGTGTTTAGACAACTTTGCAGGTTATAAATGAGCATTTTGACCGGTTTGCATAGAAGAAAAAGAGAAGTGATTAGAAATGGAAGAAGATGAAGCAAAATTCATGGTTTGAAGGTTCCAACATGTAGCCCTCATCGAGACGATCAAAATGGATATATGGACGACTTAGTTTGGTGTCCGAATGAGGAAGTTACAGAGTTCTCAAAATGCACACAGGCTGCCTCGAGAAAACCGAAAGTTCCGGTTTTATATTCCAGAAGTTTCAGTTTTGCCTGTTTTTAGGAAGTGTTTCAAATTTGATTTCTTGCCGATTTGTTGGAGTCACCGGCTCTCCACAGGGACAGACCACCTCACCTTTATATAAAGAGAGGCTCACAGCCGATTGAGGGCATCTCAATTGTCATTCACAAATTATTTTACATGTTTTGCATTTCCTAACCCTAGCCCCTCTCTCAACCCCATTTCTCTTCTCCCGTCCTGGCGGCGGTGAAGAGGATCCAGCTGGTCTTACCAAGCCTAGATCTGCCTTACTAAGCCCTTGTCCGCACGGGGTCCCTCTCGGACTTGAGTTTTCAGGTACTGTTGTTCTGCAAAAATCGAAACTTCCAGTTTTCATGATTTCTTAGTTCTGCTTTTGCACACGAATGTGCACGCGCGTGTTGGCCCGATCCGAACGTCAACAAACTTTTTGACGACTCCGCTGGGGATGAAAGGTTCCAGTTGCACAAATCAAATCATCATTTCCACACCATGTCTTTTGAGATCTCATCGTTGAACATCATCATGCCGTCTTTGGAGGAGTTGCCCGAGGAGGCTTGTAAGGCGTTCCTATAGCACGAAAGGCCTCCGAAGAGGCACGCAAGGCACGTGAAGATCATAAGCTTTAAGAGTACTTGGCATGTTTCAAGAAAGATCGTCAAGGGACAATATCTCAAGTGAAAGAAGCCGTTCTTCTACCCATCTCCGACGGCGCAGTCATGGTTGCTGCCAATGTGAGAACATCCCCACACCCCCTGTTACTTTTGAAGATCTTTCATACTATTTTTCTGACATGAAAAAGATCTTAGCTAATGATATGCAACATATGATTCAAGATAACTTGTCAAAGTTGTTAAAGAACATTGGTGTTGCATCATTTACTACTCATGTTGCATATGTAGGACCACTTAGTAGCGCATCGGCTCCCCATATATCTAGTATAGAACAACCGTTATATGGTATGCCATTGAACTCTTTTAGTGGGCAAACTAGATTTCAATCTCATGTGTAAATCAATGCTTTGGTAGTACCTCTTCCTAGCGTAGAGCCAATTAATAGCATTCCCAATCCGTCTAGTGGCCGATTGAATGAATTGGCCAATATTATCCCTCCATACCATACCGTCTCATATAGCACCCCACCTGTGCCACATAGCGGTATGGGTATTTCTCATGGCTCTATACCTAATGAACAATTTATTACCATAAAAATGAACATACACCCCTCACCACAATGCACACCTTGTAGATCGCCCATTATCAATATGGAGTGTATTGCTTTTATTAAAGAGGATTTGAGCAAACAATTTTGTGAAGCGCTAGGGGTGGATATCAAAGAGAGTGACCGAATCTACCAAAAATCATATCCCACATATTTTGATTCGCTCCCGTATCCTAGTAGATGGCATGTTCTCGATTTTGTCAAATTTAATGGTGAGGATAGTAAAATCACTTGAAAATATTTTAGTCAATATATTGCTCAATTGGGAGAATTAGGGCTGAAAACGGTACGGAAATTTCACATCCTGACCGCGTTTCGTTTACTGTTTTCTCGTACTATTTTCGGATAGGCGGAGAAAAATGAAAATGGTAGCGAAAATGGTATGGCCTTTTGTTTGGACTGTTTCAGCAGAATTCCATTTCTAGCGGAATTTTTCCATTTTTTACCATTTTTCCCAAACACGGAAATGAGATCTCATTTGAACATGTTTTATGAAAAATAAAAATTAATAGTTATGAACCAAACAATCTCTTATTGTCCTATGTTGTTGGGTTGTTTGTTGTGAATTTAATTGCAACTTGTATTATATATATTGTAAGACTTGGACCATATAGTGAATGTTCGGTATTTATTTTATTCATATTTCTAACGTCATTTTTAGTTACCGACCATTTTGTTTTGTTTCCGAACTCTGTATTTATCCGTTCCATTCCGTTTCTGAGTTTTCCATTTCTATTTCCATTCGGTGTTGTAAATATGAAAGTGAAAATAATTGAGGTGTTTTTCCAACCGTTTATGTTCGTTTTCAGCCCTAGGGGGAATCGAGTTCTAGTGATGCATTAAAAATACGGTTATTTTCTTTGTCACTAACCGGAACCGATTTGTCATGGTTTTCATCATTGTCTCCTGATTCCATTTACACATAAAAATCGTTAGAACGTAGATTTCATGATCATTTTTATTTCGGGGATAATGAGCAAAAAATTGTCACAATTAACATCGGTTAGGCAAGAGAGAGATGAGCCCGTTATCGATTTCATTCGAAGGTTTAGAGATGTCAAGATCTGATGTTTTAATTTAACAATCTCCGAAAAGGATCTAGCCGACCTAGCTTTTAGAGGCTTGCGGTCTCACCTTAAAGAAAAATTGGTGGGGAATGATTTTCTCACTCTCGTCCAACTCCAACAAAGAGCTTTGCACAAGAAAGCCGAAGTAAAGAAGTAAAGCATGACTGCAAGACCTGTCACAATGTGCATGTCGTTGAGTATGATTCGGATAGTTCTGATGATGACTCTAATGACATCTTGACTGCCAAATTTATTTAGCCATTTAAGATCAAATCATTTACTTGTGATTCGCTCAAATCGGTTCATAAAAATTGAAAAGACAATGTGAAATACATCTTTGATGTCACTAAATATGATAAAATATTTGATGAATTACACAAAAGTGCGTATATCAAGATTGTATATACTTTTCCTCCGACGGATGAATTAAAATGTAAGGCATATTGTAAGTGGCAAAATTCTTATTCTCATGTCACTAATGATTGCAATGTTTTCCGTTGACATGTCCAATTGGGCTTTAATGAGGGACGATTGAGTTTCAAGGAGATGCAACTGGACAAGCACCCCTTTCCTGTTAACACCCTCGATATTAATACCGAAGTGTTGATTCGACCGAGTCTAAGCCGATACAAGTCAAAGGAAGAATGTGATCGTGTGTGATAAAAGGCCTCTTCCAATGGGAGAAAAAAGGTGTTTCAAGAAAAGTGGCTTTAGAAAAGTTCTCCGATGGTAGAGAATCTATCAAGGTCACCATCAGAGGCTATGCATCTGGGGGCAACTGTAAAAGGCCATGGAAATGGATTTTCGTGATGACCAGAAAAAATCGGAACTTCTGGTTTTCCAAACCAGAATTTTCGGTTTTCCTCAGAAGCTCAAAATGATAAAACCAAAAAATCCTGAAGTGGTCAAATGGAAAGTGAACCAAGGCAAAGCTGTGGACAGAAAAAAGGAGCCTAAGAGCAACTTTGACCATCTCATGACCAAATACAAGAACCAAAAGGTCAATTCTAATAATCGGCCAACAAAGCAACCGAGGTCACCGTGGCGGGAGGATGATAGCCCGCCTAAAAGGAAACAAGGAGGGCAGTGAACGCCTTTGGATCAACTCCACCTCCGGGGTTCGAAATACCACCACCATGGTGCCCTTCTATGCCGTTTACACCATTCCCGATATGGAACCCTTATGTGGAACTGTGGGTGCACATGCCGTCAATACCTCCACCACACTTTCATCTGAGATGGGGTACACCGAGGGAGAGTGCATTTCAGAGGCTCTCCAAATCTGTTCATGACCGGTTAAGAAATTTATCGGTCAATTGCAAAGAAGACAGTACTGGTTTTGCTCAGCAGCAAAACCGGAAGTTTCGATTTTTCCAGAAAAGCTCGTTTCTCCTACTAGGAAAGAATGGAGGATAAAGAATGGAAAGGAGGGAAGTAGACATGCTGTTGAGAGTTCTGGAGATCAAAGAGATACATCTGGAGGTGTTATTAAAATTGGCACCACCGATGTTAAGATTGGAGGAACTTTTAGTGGACCGATTGTGATAGACGATCCGATCCACGTGGATCAAGGTGCCTCTACACCCTTTGCTAGCGGTGAGGGTGGTGGAAAAGAGCTCACGAGGTACACACAACCAAGGTGGTGTCCCTCCGGTTTGACCCGCACGCAAAAAAGGAAGCTACAAAGGCTACGCCTCCGCGAAATGAGAGAGCGGGAGTTGGAAAAATGGAAGGAGGATGTTTTCAACGAAGTGAAGCCAATGATGGCTCAGGATAAGCAATGGAGAGTAAGGAAAGATTGAATCTCTAGAAGAGCCGAAGATGTTAGCTTCGGAGCTAAAGATTCTGGTTCTGCCAAAATCGGATGTTTCGGTTTCCAAACTGGAAGTTCCGATTTCTATTGTTTCTGTGCAGGTCGAAGGGTCTGCTGTTATTCCTTCTACGGGTGATGTGGACATGTTCGAGTTCGATGATGATGATCTTCTGAACTACGAGCCTACACCGCCTCGAGATGAAGATAGGTAAGCCTGATGACGAGCTCATTCGAACGAACATGACTTTGAATGGTGTGGGAGGAGGAGACCCTATCGAGGCTAATGGGGTAGCTTCTATGGATCTCACTGTTGAGAGTAAGACCATGGCTACTACTTTCTTTGTTGCCGATGTGTGAGGTGGCTATAGCTTGATCTTAGGGCGTGATTGAATTCATGCTAACAAGTGTCTTCTTTTCACATTGCATCAATTCTTGATACAATGGATTGGTGATGATGTAGAGATTCTTCATGCAGATGTATCGGTTTGTGTTGCTATGGCCGATTCATGCTTTTTACCAAATGATACTGTCAAGTACTTGACCGGATTGGATTTGACGGATTATGACTTTCTTAGTGTGACTAGAGATAGTTTTGTACCCGTCAATGTAAAGCCAATGAAGAATCGGCTCAATCATATAATGTGATTAAATGAAGTCCAATCTAGATTGGTAGCAAAAAGGGGTGGAACACTATCGGTCTAGCAAGAACGATATGTGTGAGGTCATAGAATAATTAGAAGATATGGACAAGTTAGGACAAGGGTTTACGTCAGCCGATTCTTTAGAAGAGGTTAATCTTGGAGATGACAGTAATTCAAGGCCGACATTTATAAACAAAATCTAAGAGTCGATTACAAGGTGAAACTAATCGAGCTCCTAAAGGAGTATGTGGACTGCTTTGCATGGTCTTATAATGAAATGCCTGGGTTGAGCCACGAGCTCGTTGAGCATCGGCTCCCTATCGAGTCTAGTTTTATAACCTTTAAGTAACCGATGAGAAGGTTTAATCCGGGTATGCTTGATCAGGTCAAAGAAGAAATTATCCGATTGTTTGATGTGAATTTTATAGGACCTTGCAGGTATGCGGAGTGAATATCCAACATCGTATCCGGGTATGCATTGACTTTAGAAACTTGAATAGAGCCACTCCTAAAGATGAGTATCCTATGCCTATAGCTGATATGTTAATCAATGATGCTTCAGGCTATAAGGTGATTAGTTTTCTTGACGGTAACGCGGGTTACAATCAAATCTTCATGGCTGAAGAGGATATGTCCAAAACTGCTTTTAGATGTCCTGATTTTGTAGGATTGTTTGAGTGGGTAGTCATGACCTTTGGGCTAAAAAACGCAGGCGCTACATACCAAAGAGCTATAAAATTTATTTTTCATGATTTGCTTGGTGTTATCGAGGAAGTTTATATTGATGACATGGTGATCAAATCGGCTGTGTTGGATCCTCACTTGGTCGATTTGCGTCTTGCTTTAGACCGATTGCGTCATTTTAGTTTAAAAATGAATCCACTCAAATGTGATTTTGGTGTATCGACTAGGAAGTTTTTAGGTTTCATGATTCATGAGAAAGGTATAGAGATAGATCCAAAGAAAATAGAAGTAATTAAGCAAGTGCAACCGCCCACATGCAAGAGAGAATTGCAAAGCTTCTTGGGCAAAGTAAATTACTTGAAGAGGTTCATTGTCAACTTGTCGGGGAAGGTCAACGTGTTTGCTATCTTTCGGTTAACGAATGAGGCCGAATTCACTTGGGGGCAAAACAGCAAGAAGCCTTTTATGAGATTAAAGATTACTTGTCTTCGCTGCCGCTTCTTAGGGCATCTAAGAGTGGAGTCCCATTTCGTCTTTACATAGCGATGGAAGACAGTGTGATTGCATTGTTTCGACAAAAAAAGCCGAAGGGAAGGAGTACGTGATCGGATATGTGAGCCGAAGGTTGAAAGATGCTGAATCAAGGGACACTCTCATCGAGAAGCTATGTTTTTCCTTATATCATGCTTGCACCAAATTGAGATATTATTTGTTATCTAGTGCTTGTGTGGTTGCCTGTCAAACCGATGTTATTAAACATATGCTACATAGACTAATATCTAGTGGGAGGCTTGGTAAATAGGCATATGCTTTGATTGAGTATGATTTGGCCTATGAATCTTTGAAATCAATGAAAGGTCAAATTATTGCTAATTTAGCGCTGAACATCGGATTGATTTAAAGCATGACATAGAGTTTAATTACATAACTTTTACTCTTTGAAAATTATATTTTGATGTATCAGTTTGTAAAGAGGGTCAAGGTATCAGTATAGTGCTGATTTTTCCTCATGGTATAAATTCCGTGTTTTCAAACCGATTAGAGTATAATTGCACCAACAATCGGGCCGAATACGAGGCATTGTTGTTTGGCTTGGAGATTTAGAGTCTAATGGAGTAAAATACATAGAAGCATTTGGTGATTCATTATTAGTGGTAAGCAGGTTGCTGGAATTTTCCAATATTTAGATGGATCATTGAATGCTTATTTGGTATACATCACATCTCTAGACAAGGAAATGCTAGAGCTAATGATTTGGCACAACAGGCATCTGGTTACAACATTTGCGAAATAAAATTTGCGATTGTTGAAGGACCGATGTTTAAAAAGGCTAAAACCAAAGTTCTAGAAAAATCGGAAGTTCCGGTTTCTACTTTCGGCAGTTCTGGTTTTCATAGAGAAACTGAGAATTTGGCTATTAGTGATTCAAAGCATGAAAAGGCCGAATTGGTTGATTGAAGGACTCCTATAATTTGGTTATATGAGCAACCCGAGTTAGATAGTTGATAGAAAAGTTTAGCAAATGGCTTTCAAATACATTATGATTAATGGTAACCTATATCGTGGAATGAGAGACGATTTTCTCTTGAAATGTTTAGGTGATGATGAAGCTAAAGTGGCTATGGGAGAAGTTCATGAAGGCATTTGTGGTGCGCATCGATCGGCTCTAAAAATGAAATGGTTGTTGGGAAGAGTCGGATTTTATTGACCGACCATGATTGCTGATTGTTTTCGATACTACAAAGGATGTGAAGAATGCCAAATGTTTGAGAATATTCAAATGGCACCTACTGCCATGATTTATCCCATTATCAAACTATGGTCATTCTGAGGATGAGGCTTGGATTTTGTGGGTCAAATTCATCCTCACTTCTTCAAAAGGACATCGCTTCTTGTTGGTCGCTACAGATTACGTCACCAAATGGACCGAAACGGTGGCATTCAAGAACATGACTCACCAAGAGGTACTCAAGTTCATCATCAAGCATATCGTACATAGATTCGGCATCCCGCAAACTTTGACTGCGGATCAAGGTACTTCTTCCATTTCCGGTCAAGTTCGTGAGTTTGCTGAATCTTATGGAATTAAGTTGCCCAATTCATCCCCATATTACGCTCAGGCTAACGGGCAATCCGAGTCTAGCAATAAAACTTTGATTAGGCTCATCAAAAAGAAAATAAAGGATAATCCTAAGAGATGGCACGAGGTCTTTTTGAAAGCTTTGTTGGCTCATCATATTTGTAAGCATGGAGTCACTAAGGTCACACCTTATGAACTTGTTTATGGACAAAAAGCCATTTTGCCTGTTGAGGTAAATCTGAACGCTTTAAGGGTAGCTAAGAAAAATGACTTGTCCGTGAATGAATATCATAGTTTGATGATAGATAATATTAAGGAAGTGACCGACAAGCGTTTGGATGCTTTAAGAGCCATAGAGAGAGAGACAAAGCTCGAGTTGCTAGAGCTTACAACAAAAAGGTAAAAGCCAAGACGTTTCAGGTTGGCGAATTAGCTTGAAAAACAATTCTGCCCGTAGGTTCTATAAACAACAAATTCGAGAAATGATCCCCAAGTTGGGAAGGACCAAATAGAATAGTAAGAATCATAGTCGTAAATGTATACATGGTAGAAATTTGCAAGGAAACCGCTTACTGAGAGCCTTGAATGGTAGATACTTGAAAATATATTACCCGAGTGTATAACAAGATATTTGAGACATGTTGGCCGATATGATCACTATCGTTGCCCGAGCAGTTTTATGGCCGGTGTGTCCACGAACCATTTTTCTTAGGTAATTTTGGTTCAAAAAGTGTTTTATAGTACACAAATTTTACCGAAAAACAGGGTGCATATGTTGACAACTAAAATTGACACTCAGACAAATTTTACCAAACCAGAAGTTCCAATTTCAGTAGCCTCGCTATGGCAAAAATCTCTAAGTCCTTACCGGAGTGTCCGATACTCTACTGGAATGTCCAGGAACACCCTCTCTGTGGTCGAAGTTTATTCCATCAGAGTATCCGATCATTAACCGAGAGGTCCAAAACCAGAAGTTTTGGTTTGCCAAACCGAAAGCTCCAGTTCAGCAGGAGAAAAATTGTCCACATCAATGCTAACTATAATTATTTCACAAGTTTGGTGTTTAGACTTGTTTGTAGGTTATAAATGAGCATTTTGACCTGTTTGCATAGAAGAAAAAGAGAAGTGATTAGAAATGTAAGAAGATGAAGCAAAATTCATGGTTTGAAGGATCCAAGAATGTAGCTCTCATTGAGACGATCAAAATAGATATATGGACGACCTAGTTTGGTGCTCGGACGAGGAAGTTACAGAGTTTTCAAAATGCACATAGGCTGCCCTAAGAAAACCGGAAGTTCCAGTTTTGTATTCCGGAAGTTCTGATTTGCCTGTTTTTAGGAAGTGTTTCAAATTTGATTTCTTGCCGATTTGTTGAAGTCACCGGCTCTCCACGGAAGCAGACTACCTCACCTCTATATAAAGAGAGGCTCACAGCCGATTGAAGGCATCTCAATCATCATTCACAAATTATTTTACATGTTTTGCATTTTCTAACCCTAGCTCCCTCTCTCAACCCCATTTCTCTTCTTTTCCCGTTGCGGTGGCGGTGAAGAGGGTCTAGCTAGCCTGACCGAGCCTAGACCAACTCTAGGAAGCCCTTGTCCGCACAGGGTCCCTCCCGAACTCGAGTTTTCAAGTGTTGCTATTGTTCCGCCAAAACCAAAACTTCTGGTTTGGCAAACCAAAACTTTCAGTTTTCGCGATCTCTCCGTTCTGCTTTTGCACACAGACATGCGCGTGTTGGCCCGATCCGAGTGTCAACACACATTGTCTTCTATAGACGTAGAGAAAATTAGTAAAAGGATAAGGTCACCTATAGAGTGAATGATTTTTTAATATTGCATTTTCTATGAAATTAAATTGATTAATGTTAATTACTATACTTAGAGACAAATGTTTTTAACGAAGAGGTTAAATTCTTTTGACTGTGAAAATAAACAAAAGAAATTGTATGGATCACAAATCACGCCTTTACATCAAATTTACTCCAGTTCATTGCGAGGTGCGAATGCTATCAAGATATTTCTTTGAATGTCTCCTGTATCACGTTGTAAGTGTTGATTGTTTTCTTATATGTAATAAACCAAAACAATAATGATGCGAGATGCAGAGGCTAGAATATTAATAAATATTTTCTTCTCTAAAAATAAAGCTTGGAAGCTGTATTTTTATTTTTTAATTTTCGGAACACATGCTTTGATATAGACTGGAGTGGGGTCTGTGCCTCGTGTGGTTTCCATCCACATGTCCACTTGGACGCTGATGCACCAACCACCAAACACACATGCAGCTGCGGCTCTGATTTGTTTGTTCTTTGTAGTTAGAGTAAACATAATTACTTGCACTGAGTTCATAGCTGAGCTATCAGCTGTTTCCTGTATAATTAAAATACTTCATCTGTCAGAGGACACATATGGTGATCTGATACTATTTGATCACAGATTATAGAAAAAGAAAACCCAGGCATGATCATTCTACGCTTATGATTAACGAGAACCAATCATTTTTCAATAGGTTGTATACATTGGAGGGACCGACACACATAGTGACCTGTCCTGACGATGTGCCAGTTTATCTAGTTATATTAGGTATCTAAATTTGTTGTTTTAGACAAACGAATTGCAGCAGCATACTTTTTCTTTTATTTTAGCTATGATATATAAAGGATGCACATACGGAAAAAATGATATGGTCACATAGTACATGAACGGTGCCAATTTGTAACAAGAATCAGAGACAAGCCACGGAATTAATCTAAAAAATGGCACCAAAATTTAATTTCCCTTGTTCATATCTCGATTGAGAACTTTTGGTAATCCAGTTTTTGCCTCACTCATTAGCTAGAAACAATTAATAAACATCATACATAAAAAAAGTAAATACACGTAAAATCCAAAGGAATAAGCCATATCGTCCTCTCTCAGCTATCGTGGTTGTTCGGTTCTTGTCCTCTATTCAGAATACTGAATACCGATTATTCTAGCTAACTCTCCCAACTTTTCGACTCGTTTGTTTTTCCTCTTAGGACGTTTTCGAGGGTGGTTATATCCTACATGACAGGATGATGTGGACGGGGAGCTGAGTCAGCTTCCGGGTGGCAACAGAAACATGACACGAGTGCCATTGGATAAAAACGACCAAGTGCTCCCGCTCTCTTCTCCCCCTAACCCTATCTCATGGGTCCTGCTGCAGCGGCCACCTGTGACCATTGCCTCCCTCAGCTGAGCTCGGGTGCCCGTCAGTGATTGAAGTCCGGCGCCGCCCAGCAACGGACTTGCAAGCTGGTTTCTGGGGAAATTGAGAGGTTAGCGGTGTATTTTAATAGGAGTAATAAAATCAAATTTCGTTTTGGGGGATTGCAACATTAGCATTTATTCACTGATGATTAAGAACTTCAATCCATGGATTCAGTAGGGATTCGAGGGGATTTTCAATTGTTTGTTACTGTGCAGCGCATTTGTTTAAGACTCATTGTTTAGTGCTGTTTACATTACTTTTAATTATTCGAGTACCTTTTTGCAGCTATCCATGGAACTGCTTACCACGTTGCCAGTTAGATTCCATCTGGATGGACAGCTCACTAACAATGGGAATATATTCCAGTACATTGGAGGAAGAGGGGCTATGTCCTATCTAGACAGAGATAAAATTAGCTATCCAGAGCTTCTAAGGCATCTGAAAGACCACATGAAAATTGCGGAATGTATTTTGTTACACAAGCTGTTTCCCGGCAGAAGTCTTATTGATGAGCTGCCTCTAATTTATGTTGACAAGAGTCACTAGTACAAAATGAGCCTTTGGTGTCACCTCTTTTTTTCAACAGTTTCAGGTACTAAGAAAATCCGACATTATAGAGCCAGGATAACCTCTTGATATTATGGCTCGACACTAATGTGCAAGTACTAGTGTCGGTCAGAATCGATATCAGCACGGCAAGCGACACAAATGGATGGCACCAGATACCGGTGTCGGTCACAGCTGACATCAGCGGTGATCGACACTACTATACAGAATAGTAATGTCTGTCCTTGCTGATGTCAGCGACGAACGACACTACTGTAAAGAATAGTAGTATCGATCACTACGGACATCAACAACAACTGACACTACTATACAGAACAACAATGTCGGTCATTGCTGATGTCAGTAGTGACCGACACTACTATAACTAATATTACTGTCGGGCGCAGAAGAAACACACTGCTGGCTCCTGACCCTGCCACGTCACTGATCCGCGCACCCCGCCTCCTTGATTCCCTGCCATCAATATTCCATCCAACGGCGGTAAGCTTGCATCACGTGGACTGTGCCCCTGTGCCCTCTCTCAAACCTCGCATCGATAAAATATTCAATCTCATCAGTAGCCTTCACTTCACAGCAGCTAGCACAACCACCGCATACCACCACCATCAGAGCCCACAGCACCACTGCTTGTCTTTGGGTCGGCTGTGCCTTCCTTAGCTTTGGCTCCATCGTAGGCTCGGGCGTCTTCGTGCTCACCGGCAAGAGGTGCGCTTCGACTCCAGATTGGCCATCTCGCTCACTAATGTTGCCGTGTCTTCAACGTGCTCCTCTTGCCCTTCTTCTCACCGAGCTCGCCATCAAGATTCCTTCGCGTACCTCCACATCGAGCTAAGGGACCTTGCCGTGTTCGTTGCTGTCGATAACATCCTGCTCAAGGCCGTTGTCAGGGCTGTATGTCTGGGCCGGTCCTAGGTGTCGTACGTCACTGCCCTCATCGGATGGACCCCAACGCGCTCCGCATCCATGTGCCCACGCTTGCCGAGTTGTTCAACATGCATGTATTTTAGTACTTGTGTATTTGGTCTTGTTTTCGTGCGATGCATGATGTAATTTCTTATTCGCTACAATTGGAATGGAAGGAAAAGTATGAAATCTCTGCCGTTGTTTGTCTTTGTAGACTCAGCATTCTATAGTTGCCTTAAAGATAAATTCATACAACTATACTATGCATTCTATTGTTGCTTGAAATCGTGTCTATCTAAATTTCAAATTCGGTCATGCTTACTTAAGCTCATGACATTGTTGACTTCAACACCAGTAGCGGTCGTGATTGTGAGCTGCCCGACACTGAAGCCATGTCGTTAGTGTCGGGCATGCTTACGTATTTTGTCCGACACTGGTATCTATGTCCCTGGTGTCGGGTGCAAATGATGGAAGCTGTCCGACACTGGCTGTGACTCACAACAGTGTCATATGAGCAGTGTCGTACATTTTGACTGATATTGTAAGTTCTTATGACCCGACATTGCAGGGTTTTTTTTTAGTAGTGAGTGCCTTATATGATGCTTGTTTGCCGCCTAGTACAAAAACAGGGAGTAAGAAAAATAATACACATTGTTAGTCTCCACAACACCTGGATACTGTCATGTTGCTTGTGCTGAATTGCAGTTGTTCACTGTTCATACTAGTGTTTCGCAATGCTTAGTAGAGCCTCAAGTCACTTATGCTTTGTCACAAAATACATATTTTTCTTATGATTGCAATGAGTTATGTGAAAAAGTATGTTTAAACCCGAAAACACAACTAGCGCATGGAGCTCAAAATGATGTTCTTGAGTACACATTTGTTGATGATAGTCCTTTTCATTGCACCGATATTAACAGAGAAAGTTGGAGCTCATATTATCTTTGACTGCTTTAGGTTATAACCTAAATTTAATGTTCCTTGTAACCTAAATTAATTGGAAAAGCATCTCAGAATTAAAGTTTGCAATGTTTTGGCTACTTTGCTTTCCATGCAGTTGGCAAATATGATGATATAGGAGATTTCTTAGTATCTAAAGTATTCATATGCATTAATCTAGAACACAATTTTGAAATGCACAATCAGAATCAAACAATAGTGTGCACTAACACTAATAATGCATTATAAAGTTTCTCTAGTTTTGTGTTCTATCAAAATGAACAACTCCTGAACTAGAATAACTTTTTTTGTGGCCTAGCTACGGGTTTAGTACCACTCGTCCCAATATAACAAAAGCAACCACAAGATCAAGCCATAGACAGCTTGCTATAAAGAAATGGAGAATGATGAGATCTTAGATGTCCTTCTCCCGCCAAATAACTACATCAGAATACCCCGTGGCCTCTACCTTTCAAGATTTCTAGAGGGCATGGTAGGGTGACTATTTTTCAATATGAATCTGAGTTGAGGACGACTACAATTCAAGTAAGAAAGGATGATATGGACATCATATTTTCTGACGAGAACTTCCCTGGCAATGTTCCCAGGGGTTGCATTCAGACTGCAGAAGAATTCCAGCTTGTGACGGATGTTACGACTTCATATGGAATCCAATTTGGGTATCTAAGTACTTTCTGGAAAGCTAATCACGTGTACTTTCGAATAGATCCAACCTCACCTTCAAACCATATTGGAGTCAACACCAATCATCAGTTTAATACAGAAGGTGCTACGTCACTCTAACTTGGGCCTTTGGTCTGTGTATCAACTTGTGTTTTCTTTTGTTATAGTTTAGCTTTTGTGCAACATTTCTGATTTTATGTTGTGTCCAATGACCACATGTTAGATAGCATTTAAGAACCTTACATTTGAGTGATTTTAGTTTGCCTATCTTATTCTTGCTTTTTTTCAATTGCTTGCATGAATTGAACCTCGTGTTCACATTGACCTTGTTGTTCTGGCGAGGTCAATAACCATTTGAAGTTGGTTCTGTGATTGCTAAGACGCACACAATTTGTTCGTTTGTAGTTGAATTGTAAGGGTCAACTCTAACAAATCAATAGTTATCATATCACTGAAAGATTAGGCACTAAAGTCCTATCAGTTGGGGGAGTCAGAATACCTGATATTCTAAATGGGGGACAAAAACTGAACGGCCATGATAGTTGAGGGAGAATAATAGGACTTATTCCAAATCCAAACAATGGATTCAACTTGGGTGCACAAAATCAGCTCTGAGTAGCAGCCGCGCGACATCTTCCATCGGTCGCTGGCCCTACCTCACGGCCACAGCGTGTGGCCTAGCTGTGTCGGCTCCGGCGATCCCAGCACCCAGCACCGACTCAGGCAGTTGCGACGTGTGACCCAACTGCTCTGACTCGGGCGACCTGGCACACGGCGCTGGCTCGGGCGGTTATGGCCTGGGCCTTGCAGCTCTAGCTCGGGAGGAGCGAGTGATTCTGAGGAGAATGCGTGGATCCTTCTCCCCATCGGTGCTTCTGCCTGACTTTTTTGTTTCTTGTTTGATGTCATGTTGAATGTAGAGGAGGGATGCACGGACCAATCTACAGCACTACATGGCTTGCCTCCTATCCACAACAACACAAATCATTCCTTGTGATTTGATGAGTACTCATATGACACTGCACGCTGATCGTGGACATTTACACAAGCATCAGGAACGCGCTAGCTTCTACAAGGCAGATTTTAAAATAGACCCAAATGAATATGAACCGTTCATTTACGCTGATTTCGAAGCTTAAATTGTTCTTTTACCTCCTAGAAGGTAAAAGTTTTTTAATAGTTATTAATTGCTGAATAATTCAATTTAGAAAGTTATTAGTGAGTTTTGGCAAGTAACAGTAATCAAAGGTATATTTCCATATATAAATCAACGGTTGAGATTGAATTTGTGTCTTATCTTCGAGAAGGTGAAACAACATCAGTTGGTCTATTTTAAAAGGACTCTTCTACAATTGCACAGAGCAGCTCTAGTTCACAAAGATAACTAATCAGTATTAGGGATGCCCACTAAGGGTGCCCTAAACACTATCTAATCTATAGCTGCCGCCATTAGGGTAGAGTTTTGCTTAGATTATTCTGTTTTCATCCTGTTTCAATGTCATATGGTTTGTGAGACCCTAACTTGTGATCTTATTTTATATTTATATTTTTGTTGCATTCTTTCTTGTTCTTAATTGCGATCTTCAATTCACATGCAAGGATTAGTCTTCTTGGCGAGGTTAACCTGGCATTACACGATTCAAAAACATAGGAGAAGTGATGCAGCGATTGTGGGTTTCGAGTCATGTTGATTTGCCGGATCAACTGTATGTCACAGCTCCACCAAATCTAGGTTACCACAAACTAATGGAGCATTTAGAGCCACGAACACATCAAGGAGTAATTAGAGCTTCAAATATACAGCCGGGTTCACTTCTATCCTTTTCGAGATTGCATTCATCCTATATTCCATAAAAAAGCCACTAAAATAGTAGATTAATATATTTTTTCTCTGTCCAAACCATGTTTAATCTTTGCAAAATTTCTATTTCAGAGTTCGTAGTGTTGAATTCCTAGTTTGTCTTTGATTGCTGGTTTTTGAAATATTTTTTACATCCAATAGCTTTCCTTTGTCTTTCATTGTTTAAATTGTTCATATCTACTATAGATGTTCATATCCCTTATGAATAGAAATGATACAGTGTTTGCATAAATATTATCTGTTACATTGTTCTCAAAACTTTCCTGCCCGCTCCATGCTGATCTGATGAAAGTGGCGGATCTAACATTATTCAAAGGTATTCAGTTGAATGCCCAAATTTTATCAAATGTTTGAAGCATATGTTTCTGTATTTGATATATATACATCTTCTTTAGGAAATTAGGATCAAAATCCATGAAATTTAAGATAAAAACTAAGAAAATGATGACCAAAATACACATTTCATCTTTTTGTTGGAATATTTGGGCTAGGCCCATATATTTCAAAATTTAATTTCAAGGCTCACTTTGAATGATTGGGTGACTAAAATCTTCCATCTCACATAGATAGTTGAGGAGGACTTCAACCAACTTAAATATGTGGGCTAGTGTTCACTGGTTGAAAAGTTGGAAAGAGGAAAAAAGAAGTTGCTACACGCACGCTAAGCCGAGGCGAGCTTTGTCGTGCGTGGGGCGTACGCAAGTTACGCGTGTATATTTTGTGCTACTTGTGACTTGTGACTGAGTGTGTGCGCGTGTGCACAGAGTCTCGTATTATTGCGTTGAGTTAGTGTTTTGCCGTTTCTTAGAACTGAATCAATTTCAATTAAAACAGCAAAAAGATTTAGGACATTACAAGTAACTTAAATTAATTTAATACGTCGGTTACTAGCAACTGACGAATTAATTGGCAGTTGATACTCTGGTAACTGATGGCACACAATAATTCTATCTCATTGCACCTCCTCTCCGTGTGCTTATAAAAGGGACTCCTCATTCTGAGATTGAGACAACCTTTTCACTGCTACTGCTGCGCGTTCTGCATTTCCTTCGCGTGTCTCTATGCACACAAAACTTGCGAGAGCTGACCTCCAAAACTTCGTTCATCTACGGCACCTACACGAGTAGGCGAACGATCAAATTTTTGAGGAGTGCACCATCTGCTCGGTTGCTCGCTTGTGCTCTCCACACGACTAGTTCCAGAAGAATGTTCATGGGACTGCACTACATTAATTCTTCCTACATAAACTATGATCGACGACTTTAAGCAGCTCAACATGTCGACTGTTGAGAACGGCACCGTTGGCGCCTGAGTACATCCTAAATTTCCTGTGTTTATTTACCATTTTTTTTTGTTTTTGTACAGATTAAATATGAGCACGAGCAAAGCTTATGTCACAATATTACTCATGTTTATCAATACATTTTGAATTAAAATATACAGTAAAATGCTTAAATTTCTAACAATCCAAAAACTTGATATTTGTGATAGGCTTATCTGCTGCTGCACTTAAACCAAACATTTTTTATGGATCAAGTTACAAACGGTGGCATGATAGAATTGTTCTCTGGTTGACTGCTATGAACATTATTCATGTCGCAGAGGGGATGCCTGAAAACTGTACTCCAAAGGAGGTGCAAGCTTTCATGACAGCCAATAACCTTTTTCGAGGCACGTGATTAGTGTTCTTGCAGAAAACTTGGTTGATTTCTATCTCACCATGACGTCTGGCAAAGAATTATGGGATGTGCTTGAGACCAAATATAGTGTTTCTCAAACTGGGAGTGAACTGTATGTCATGGAGCAGTTCTTTGATTATAAGATGGTCGATGAACGTTTTAAAGTGGAATAGGCCCATGAAATTCAGTCACTGACGAAAGAACTCGAAGGTTTCAAATACGAGTTACCTGACAAGTTCATGGCCGAGGGCATTATTGCTAAGCTGACACCTGCTTGAACAGACTTTGCCACTTCTCTGAAAAATAAGAGGCAACAGTTCAGCGTCGCTGATCTTATTGGCTCATTAGATGTTGAGGAGAAGGCGAGGGAAAAGACATTTGTGGGAAAGGAGTTGTTGGGACTTCTAGTGCCAATATGGTGCAAAAGAGCAACTCAAATAAGTTCCAAAATAAGAAGAATAATAAGTAAGAGAACCCTACAAAGACTAAGCAAACTACCACTTTTAAGAAGAAGAGGAACAAGAAAAATTGTTTTGTTTGCGGTGAATCTGACCACTTTGCCAGTGAATGTGAGAACCGCAAGTAGAAGAGCAACAAGAAATCAGCAAACATGGTTGTTAGCGAAACTGTAAGAATTTTGAGGTACGGTAATATTTTACCTACAGTTCTTTTAGTCTGTCATTCACCTGAGTGATGGATTCATACGGGTGCTAATATTCATATCTGTGCTGATGTATCCTTGTTTTCATCTTATTAGGACGGAGGGACTGGCTCCTTATTAATGGAAAATTGTACACATGTGCGTGTTCGTGGTGTTGGTACAGTCAATCTGAAACTTACTTTAGGAAAGACCGTGCCCTTGAAGAACGTCTAGCATGTCCTAACTAGAAAAAAGAATCTAGTGTTAAGTTAGTGTTTAAATCCAATAAATGTGTGTGCTGTCCAAGTATGGGAGTTTTATTGGTAAAGGTTACGAAAGCGGAGCCTTGTTCTGCTTATCTTTGTCAGAGGAATGTAATAACATTGTGAACAATATAGTAAATTTTAATGAGTCTAATGTTTGACATTCACGGCTTTGTCATATCAATTTTGGTTGTATAGTGCGGCTAGCAAATTTGAGTTTAATTCCAAAATTTACCTTAGTCAAAGGTTCTAAGTGTCATGTTTGTGTGGAATCAAAACAACCTTGCAAACCTCACAAGATTGCAGAGGCGAGAGATTTGGCACCACTAGAACTAATTCATTTCAATTTGTGCGAAATGGATGGAGAATTAACAAGAGGGGGTAAAAAGTATTTCATGACCTTTATAGATGATTGAACTAGATTTTGCTATATATATATTTGTTGAAGCCAAAGGATGAGGCATTATATTACTTTAAGATCTATAAAGCTGAAGTAGAAAACCAACTTGAGAGAAACGTGAAGGTCTGATCGTGGTGGAGAATAGTTTTCAAATTTGTTCACTTTGTTCTGTGAGGAACATAAAATAATTCATGAGTGGACACTTCCCTATTCACCTCAATTTCAAATGGGGTGGCCGAAAGAAAGAACCGTACTCTAACTGATTTGGTTAACGCTATGTTAGATACAAAAGGAACTTTCCAAGGAATGATGGGGTGAGGCTATATTGATAGCATGTCATATTCTGAATCGTGTCTCTTTAAAGAATAAAGAGATCACACCATTTAAGGGATGAGAAAAGAAAATATTAAATCTCTTGTACTTGTGTATTTGGGGTTGTTTGGCAAAAGTGTGTGCCAATCAATAAGAAACACAAGCTCGGACCAAAAACTATTGATTGTGTATTTATTGGTTATGCTTTCCACAGCATTGGTTATAGATTTTAAATTGTAAAATCTAGAGTGTCTCGTATGCATGTTGGTACAATTATGAAGTTAAGAGATTCTACATTTTTTTTAAAATATTTTTCCTCTGCGTGAGGATTATTGTAGCTCTAGTCAAAATCTAGAGCTAGATGACAATGAAACTCCTAAAAAGAGCAAGAGACAAAGGACTGCAAAGTCTTTTGGTGATGATTTCATTGTGTATTTTGTGGTTGATACTCCTAGAACCATTGAAGAGGCATATATCTCCTAATGCTGACTATTGAAAGGAAGCAATCAAGAGTGAGATGGATTCTATTATGTCTAATGGAATTTGAGAGCTTGTGAGTATGCGCTTTGGGTGCAAACCTATGGCAGAACTGCCCAAAAAAATGGGCGACTAATCGATAGGATCATATCGGGTGATATTGAGCGACAATACCCAAATAGTACAACACAAGAGGAAACAAATATATTACAAGAAACCGATTTAAAGTCTTACAATAATTTGAAGTTATTAAAAGGATGGAGATTAAAATAGAGTTTTTAAAACAACGCGAAAGTAATACATACACGACGGTTTCTTTATTTTGAGACATGCCTCGCCCTAAGACATGCTTCATTTCTCGCGGTCGGAGTTTGGTGAGGAGAGAACCGGTTCATAAGACCAGTTAGCAAAGGGTTCACATTCTCACACTCCCTTGCCGTAACAGTCACACCAGCTTCTTAGAGGAAGAGCTACAGCACAAATTAAAAGGAAAACAACAAACTCACGGTTTGCTGACCAAGGAGCTAGGTCAAGAGGTGAACTATGTGTAGACAAGAGGACTCAATGAATTTCCCACCAGAAGGCGCCGGATTTGACTGGATTCGGCCGGCATTCCCAAAGCTCTAAAACTTGGGGAAGCTTCGAAATCCGTTGAGTTCCGTGGAAGAGAAGGCGAGCTGCGGTGCTTGGAGGCTCGAGCAACGGAGGGTGCAGCTGCTCACCAGGTCTAAGGGTCGGAGATGGCTCGGAGGGGGAGGTCTCACGGCGGAGGTGACGGTCAGCCAGGAAGAGAGCGAGAGAACGAGTAAAAATGCCGAGAGTGACAGGGCGGGGACACGGAGGGCAGGTCGTGTCGCGCGCCCTGAAGGGCAGCGTGGTCGGCCTGCATGGGTGCCGCACGGGGAGCGTGCTGGCGCAGGCTGGTTGGAGAGGAGGGATAAGGCACTGACAGGCGGGCCCCCCTGCCAGGGAGGTCCACGCTAAGCTTAACCTTTAGGAGTTTTGGAACTAGAAAAACAATTAGCAACGGAACTCGAATTTGGTTGGAAACCTTGCAAGACTGTTCTCCAACATGAGTTCTAATCCTTAAACAATGTGCACAGTCTGACTACAAGGGAAATGGAAGATATTGAATTTAGAAAACTTTTAACCGATGAGCAGACTTGGAAATTCTGCTGTAAGCAGATCATTTAACCAAATTGCAAGGTCCGAAAGAAATACGTTCACAACTCTGAAAATCTTGAATTTTGGCAAGATGATAGAATACCTCAAGAGGAACAACTTCTACTTTGGAGTCAAGTTGAAATTCAAAATGGATCTTATTCTGCAACAGTCCCAAAACAGGTGACTGTTAAGACTTGAAAATCATTTGGGCTCTTACAAATTAGAAAACCTATTGAATTTTGTATATCTTTCAAGTATTTTTAGTCACTTTCAAGCAGGATCTTTGTTTCTCAAATTCCAAACACTTCTATATTCACAAGTTTGAATTTTCACTATTTAATTCGAATTCAAATTCAAATTTGAAATAATGACTTGGATTTCCGTTCATCTTTGGAACTTTTAATTTTTAACTTTCGAATTCTTTCTGAAAATTTTTTATTCTTGACCATGTGAAACACTAGGTGTTACAAAACCCATCGGGTGTAAGTGGGTGTTCAAGAAAAAGCTTAGGCCTGATGTTACGATTAAAAAGTATAAGCGAGGCTTGTTGCTAAGTGCTATGCCCAAAAAGAGGAGAAGATTTATTTGACACTTACTCACCTATTGCCCGATTGACCACAATTCGAGTGCTACATTCTTTGGCAACCTCTTATGGTCTTCTCGTTCATCAACAATAAGACAACTTTCCTGAATCCTATGTAAGTTGTTAAAATTTTTGTATGGCCTGAAGCAAGAACCTAAACAATGGCATGAGAAGTTCGATAAAACTCTCAGTCTGTTGTTTTGTTGTGAATGAAGCTAACAAGTGTGCATACTATCGCTTTGGTGGGTGAATACGCTACTTAAAAGGTACTATGAACTATGGGATTCACTATACTAAGAACCCAAGGTTTTTAGAGGTTTATAGTGATTCAAATTGGATTTTTGATGCTAATTAGTTATAAGCCACGAGTGAATATGTGTTCACACTTGGAGGTAGCGTTATTTCTTGAAAGTTTTGCAAGCAGACCATCTTAACAAGGTCAATTATGGAAGCAGAACTTACAGCATTAGATACTGCCACTATTGAGGCTGAATGGCTTCGTGAGCTCCTAATGGATTTGTCGATGGTTGAAAAACCGGTGTCGGCTATCCTAATCAGACGATGATTGTTAAAGTGAACAATTCAAAAGGTAACATGAAGTCATCTATACATGTAAAGGGGCGGTTAAAATCAGTTGGAAAATTGAGGAACTTCAGAGTTATAGCCTTAGATTATATCTAAACAACTGGAAATCTGGCAGATCAATTCACAAAGGGTCTTTCACGAAATATGATAGACTATGCTCCATGGAATTGGGCTTGAGACCCATTACGAGAGTCATGTCATGGTGGTAACCTGTTTTATGTGATCGGAGATCCCGTGAAACAGGATAGTGAGACAAGTCATTAATTGTTTGAGAGAAGAGAACCTTTGAATAAGTCTCATTCTTGTGAATGCATTTCTCTTCAAACTATAAGACATGTTGGCTTTTGCCTCAGTGTGTTTCGTGTGGCTTAATTAAGCAGAGATGTTGTCCTACAAGATATCTTATAAGAATCACACTTATATGAGTTCGACTGCTAGTCAGAGTACATGAGATTTGGGTAATCTCTAGATACTCATAAAAAGCTTGGAGTACGACTTATACGCTTCAAACCATGGAAATGCTTCTAGCAGCCTAGTACCAGAAATGAGCTTTGGTAAAACTTGTCTGCACAAGACTGATAATTCAAAGCATAGTTCATTGATCAGTTGTAAATAAAGTGTAGCCATTACTCTAGGTGGATGTTCAACTTAATAATCTCCATCAAAATATCGGTATATCAAAATAGTAGTGAAATTGAGAGCTCTCGTGTGCCTCGAAATTGGTGGGGGTTGTTGGAATATTTGGGCTAAGCCCATTGATTTCACAATTTAATTTCAAGACTCACTTTAAATGCTAAGATGACTAAAATCGTTAGTTTCACATGGATAGTTGAGGAGGACTTCAACCAACTTAATATTTAGGCTAGTGTTCAGTGGTTGAGACGTTGGAAAGAGGAAAAAGAAGTTACCACACGCGTGTCGAGCCGAGCCACGCCGTGCGTGGAGCATACGCAAGTTTCGCTTGTATATTTCACGTGCATGTGTGTATAGAACCTTGTATTATTGTGCTGAGTTAGTGTTTTGCCGTTTCTGAGAATTGAATCAATTTCAATTAAATGACGAATAAATTTTGATGTTACCAGTAACTTAAATAAATTCAATGCTTTTGTTACTTGGTAACTGATGAATTAATTGGTGACTGTTACTCTGGTAACTGATGGCGTTTAATGTTACGTAATAATTTTGGCTCATTGCACCTCCTCTCCATGCGCCTTTAAAAGAGGCAGATTTTACAATAGATAAAAATGATTATAGACCATTTATTTACACGAATCTCGATAAATAAATGATCTTTTACCTCCTATGAGGTAAAACCTCTCAAATAATTATAGCTATCAGTTTGGAAATTTATTATATAGTTTTGGAAACTGATGCATGCAATAGTTTTAGAATCAACGGGTGAGATTAATTTCTAGTCTTATCTTCCAAGAGGTAAAAGTATATAAATTGATCTACCTTAGTGGGATTCTTAAACGGGACTCCTCTCATTCTGAGATACACAAGACAACCTTCTCACTACTACTGCTGCGCGTTCCACATTTTCTTCGTGAGTCTTTACGCACACAAAACTTGCAAAAACATACCTCCGAAACTTGCAACACCTGCACGAGTAGCGCTAGGGGCGCCTTAAGATACATCATAAATATTTTGTGTTTATTTATCATGTTCTTTTTGTTTTTGTACGAATTAATATGAGTATGAGCGAACCTTATATCACTATCAATGCATTTGAAATTAAAATATACTGTAAAATGCCTAAGTTTCTAACATTTTTTGAAAAAAATATTTATTATTGATTTATCACTAAAATAATTTTGCTACCTCGTCGATTTGAATGCCCAGCTCAAAGATGCAACATCAGCTGATTTAGAAAAGACTGCGACGTAGGGAACGCACGTGGTCCAGATCCTAAACGCGCCGGGGCGGGTTGCCAATAATCATCGATGCGTAAAGCAGATGGAGGCTTGGAGCCGGGCAGATCTAAGTACAGATCTAAGTTCTAACGCAACAGATCGTCAACTCCTCGAGCGGAGTCACAAATCACAAATCCCTCACCAGCTGTTACACTAGTCACAAATCAAGCATCCACGACCGGGAGCCAGAACCAGAGCACCCATGCCGCCGCCCGCGCCGTGCTGCCTCCGCCTCTTCTTCCTCGTCCCGTTAGCAAGCCTAGCCTCCGCGCAGGTAGTCATTCCGAAATACCTCGACTGCCTCGGCACCACCGATGACAGCAAGTTCCGGGGTAACCTCGTCCGGCTCTTGGAGACCCTCCCGTCCTCCGCGGCCGCCACGGGCGGAGGTTTCGCCCGCCTCTCGAGCGGCGACGGCGGCGGCCGTGCTGTCGTCCGCGGCCTCTGCCGCGGCGACGCGCAGATGAGCGACTGCAAGACCTGCCTCCAGGACGCCGGGCGGGAGCTCAGCCGTAACTGCAGCGACGGCCGGCGCGCCGCCATCTGGTACGAACAGTGCTTCGTTTTCTTTGCTGACACCAACACCACAACGGCGTACGAGCAGAGCTACCGGCAGGAGATGCATAACGTCAACAGCAACTCCAACAAGGTCATGTATAATAAGGTGTACAACGCGCTGATGAGCAGCCTCTCGGCGCGCGCCGTCAACGGCCCGCCGGAGTCGCCGTCGACGGCGCCGATGTTCGCGACCGGGCACGCGGTGTTCGACAAGAACGCGCCCAACGGCACCATGTACGGGCTGGTGCAGTGCATGAGGGACCGCACGGCGGTGGAGTGCGCCAAGTGCTTGAAGGACTCGGTGCCGCTCCTGCCGGGTTGTTGTTACGGCCAACAGGGTGGGATAGTGCTAAGCTACAACTGCTACCTACGCGTGGAGGTCTACACCTATTATAACCTCACGCTCGATGCAGCGGAAGGTCCGCTGCGTCTACCTCCAGCTCCAGCTCCAGCTCCATCTCCATCTCCATCTCCATCTCCGTCTCCGTCAAGTCTCGTCCCGCCCCTGACCAGAGGTACTTGTATGTCTTTCTTTTCAAAAAGTATAACGTTCTAATCAAAGAATAATTTATTAAACTATTTTTTGATTTAATTTATTCTTACAAAATAATTTTTTATTTAATTTATCTCTACTATATATCTTTCGATGCACAAGCGTAATCTTAATGAATATGAAACTTTACAAGATGATAAAACACATTATAACACAAGTTATAAAATAGTTTATGATTTTTTATCACTAGTTTTCAATAATTTTGTTTACCAAGGATTAATTTATTATTAAATCTCTTTCCCTATAAAAATAATGACAAAAAATTATCATGTATCTTTTAGCTTGTTCTATGATGTGATTGATCTTCTTGTAAAGTTTGACCTTATATATTATGCTTGAAAAAAGAAAGCAAATTGTATTAGGTAGTATATTGGTTCAAAACGGCATTTTGTGGGAGTTAGTTAAAAAAAATAGTTTAGAAAGTTATTCAGACTTTGACTATACTTGAAGAGAGTAACTAGGATTTTATCCTTTCAAGATTATTCTAACTATATTAATGACAATAGTTTAAAAACAAAATAAGTATTAAAACACTTGCAATATGGTCACCAAAGTAAGATACCAAGTTTTATGATCAAGATCTTGGTTACCACTCTGAGTAGTTGGATACTTCCTCCGTTCTTAATTTATTGTCGTCGTTGACCAAATTCTTTTAATGCTGGGACTTAGGTACCGGAAAAAAGGGACCTTCGGTTTTTGCAATAGCACTTCCTATTGGAGCTGTGTTTTTAGTTGTCTGCATCATTACCGTGGTTTTACTGTGCAAGAAGCCGACAATACCAGGTATACGTCACGTGCTACTACTATACTCGCTCACAATTGCGTTTTGCTTCCTATCATCCTATTATATGAGATAGTTTAATAAAGAGTTGTAAATACTCTCTTCGGTTTTAAATTATTGCCATCGTTGACTTTTAACATCAACTTTGATCATTCATTTTATTAAAAAAAAATTGTTGAATGTGTAAAATTATTAGTCGTGATTTAAATTTCACTAATAATAACACATTTGAAAAAAAAATTTGAATAAAGCGAATGATCAAATTTGATGTTAGAAGTCAATATTTTAAAATCGGAGGTTTTAGATGCATCTAAAGTTAACCTTTGAATGAACTAGTTTCTTAAAAGTGGAGAGAATTTTAAAAAGTCAGTTATTGTTTTAAACTAAAGAAGTTTGGAGGGTAGTCTGATTATCTTTAATTTTCACCCCTAGTTTAATAAATACTTAGATGGTCCATACAGTATTATTCACTTTTTTAATAGTTGTATTACTCTCTTAATTCGTGCTACTACTATACTCGCCCACAGTTGAAGCAGCAAGTTTTATCCTGGTGCATGAGTAGTCCTCGTGGTCATTTTAGCTTACGAGGCTGTTCCTGTGTGAAACAACCACATCTTCCGTCTATCTCGCTAAGTACCACATCAACCAAAAAAAAATCTGAGACCTCAAACGTGTAACATCGCACCTACATTTAGCATAGTATTGCAGATCTAGTATATATTTGGTCAACTAGCTAGATTCTATGGCAAGCATTAATTTTTATTTCTCCTCAGCCAACCATATGTCACGTGTCTATTTTATTTTTTCTATCCTGACAGGTGACCGTAGTAACGAAGAGGACATCGGATTTGTTGACCAGCTGGAGCAGCTTGATCTGCAGTTGCTGAGAACAGCAACAGATAACTTCTCTGAAAAAAACAAACTCGGAGAGGGAGGTTTTGGACAAGTGTTTAGGGTTCGTTTTTACACATCTAGTAAATTTAACCACTCTCCTCTTCCGTTTTCGTTGCGTTTCTTCTACTCTCTCCGGTTTTAAAATATTGTCACCGTTTAATTCATCAACATTGACTACTCTCCTTAATAAGTTTATGCATTTGAACAAATTTTTTAAATAAAACGAATGATCAAAATTGATGTTAAAAATCAATAATCTAAATATTGTAAAACTGGATGGAATATTTATTTCCTTTTGTGCTAAGAAATCTACCAATGTCCATTTAGGGACATAACTTCAGAAGTGTGTCAAAATATTCCCTTTGGCATAAACTAACTGAAAAACTAAGGTACTTTGTATGTATCTATGCATCACAGTAACTACAAACTAATCTGAATGCGAATATGTTTGTTTTCAAGGGCACGCTGAAAGGTGGAGAACTGATAGCAGTGAAGAGGCTTTCGAAGCAGTCTTCGCAGGGATTCCATGAGCTGAAAACTGAACTGGTAGTTGCTGCGAAGCTCAAGCACAAGAATCTTGCCCCTCTGGTTGGAGTATGCCTGCAACAAGAGAAGCTGCTTGTTTACGAGTACATGCCCAACAGTAGCTTGGACACTTTCCTTTTTGGTATATATTCCTAAAAGCTACAGAAAAAAATCATTTTGTCTTAGCAATTAAGTACTAAACGGTACTCCTATATTAATCTTATGAGCCTACGTTCATACAGATCCGGTGAAACGGCAGCAGCTGGACTGGGGCAAAAGGTACTTGATAATCAGTGGGATTGCCAAGGGCCTACGTTATCTCCATGAGGAGTCACGTCTCAAGGTCATCCACAGGGATCTGAAGCCAAGCAACGTGTTACTTGATGCAAACATGAACCCCAAAATCTCAGACTTCGGCCTTGCTAGGGCTTTCGGGGGAGATCAGACCCGGGACGTAACTATACGGCCTGCCGGGACACTGTAAGTTGCGAACGGCCACTCCATATGTCAATAAATATTTTTTTATCCCTGCCACGTTTTAAATCTGCAGTCTGTGATAGTTTTGACAAAATAACTAGTTTTTGATACATTGATGCACTAAATCTATACTTCTTTGATAGTTGTTAGCAAAGTAGCTGTAGCTTTGTGAAGTTTACCCTAAAAGTTATAATACCAAGGGCCTCTGCAAAAAACAAAGATTTTCTAAATAACAAAAGTATAAATACAGAGTCCATCAACAAGTACTCTGCAATTCCAATGAAACAATACAGATACCCTAGAGTTTACTAGCAAGCTGCTTGATGCTTATCACTGACTCTGACAACTGATGCAGCGGATACATGTCACCGGAGTATGCCTACTGCGGGCATGTTTCCACCAAGTCAGACATGTTTAGCTTCGGTGTTATCATTCTGGAGATGGTGACCGGGCGGAAGAGCAACAGCACATATGACTGCCTGGACTCCGCCTCTCTGCTGAGCTACGTAAGTGCTGCATTGGCGTCTGGTTCGACAAATGTGCATCGTTTTTTCTTAAATAAATTCATGCATTACGGGGCAATTGATCAGAAAAAATTGACAACTAGGGCCTTGAAACGTTGACTTCTTGATTGTATTGCCATCTATGACATATGTGACCATTTATGTGTGTGATTTGTGATTTCAGTAGTAAATTTGTGAAACACATTGTTTCCACTGAAAAAAAAATCCTGAAAGTTTCGTGTTCTTTTGTTGCAGGTATGGAAGAAGTGGAGTTCAGGGTCGGGGGCAGATGTGGTGGATGCGTCGCTGAATGGGCTGTACCCCGAGAGCGAGGTGCTCAACTGCTTGGAGGTCGGGCTGCTCTGTGTGCAGGAGAACCCGGCTGATAGGCCGGATGCCTCTGCAGTGGTCCTCCTGCTCGGCAACTCGAGGTCTATGCCTGACGAAGGCCGCCGGGAGCCCTCCAGGCCAGCCTACTTCTTCAGCACAGGTGGAAGAGACCCCTTGGAAGCTTCCGCTGGAAGTAGCTCCAGCGCCGTCCTCACTGGGAATGGAAGGTCGACATCGGCACCGTCTTCTCAGAACTTGATGACCATTTCTGATTTTCAGCCGAGATAGCAAGGTCTCTGTGATTGCTCATGTGCAGCTCTTAGCGAAATAATTATGAAAAATATTTCCCAGAAGAAAATGATAAAACTTCTCTAGGTGTTTTTCCCCCTCAGGATGCACACTGTTCTGAATCTTTATATATTAAACCACGTGGGTTCTCTCAATCCTTGTTACGTCACGTCATTTTAAAAAATATTAACCATTAGATTAAAATCTAACAATGGATATTAGGAAGGAGAAAAAATAGATATTAAAAAAAAGAAAAAAAATCTTTTTCTCGGTAGAGCGTGTTTTTACTGTAGCAAACATGAACGGCCGTGCCATCACAATATATTAAAACGCAAGCATTCTGTGATAGCTTGTTGCACCACGTCACTCTAAAAAATAATAACCGTCAGATTAAAATATAACGATAGATATTAGGAAAGAGAAAAAAATAGATATTAGGAAGGTGAAAAAAATCCATTCTCCGATTAATATAGGAGTGTGCTTTTACTCGGCGAGAGCAGGCATGAACAGCTGTACCGATATAAAAGAAGTTTTTATAAATTTATTCTACTTCTATATCTTGCAAGTATATGCTACAATTAAAGACATTTATATGTTATGAAAATATATATTTAGATACTTTAAATTGTTTTATCTTTTAAAAATGCTCTTTGATTATTATGCTATAGATTCAATAGAAATATTCCAAAAGCTATAAGAGAAGTTGTTATAAATTTATTCTACTTCTATGTCTTGCAAGTATATGCTACAATTAAAAACCTTTATATATTATGAAAATGTATATTTAGATAAATTAAATTGTTTTATCTCTAAAAATACTCTTTGATTACTATGAGAAGTAAAATTCAATCTTTTCTCCGCTTACAACTCCGGTCTAAAAAATAGTAGCTTTGGATGCAATGTTTTAAGCAAACATTGCTAATATAAATTAGAAGTAATTTTAAATTTATTAAGTTGCAAAATTAGAAATAATTTGTTTTAAAAATACTTTTTTTAAAGTGTACCGATGTTACTTTTTCTTAAATATTTTATAGACAACAAGGGTCACACTTATGCTTTGAAGACCATGTCGACAACTTCTCTTTGAGACCGGAGTATATATTTATGGAACTTTATCATTTATGTCAAGGCAACTATAATTCTATTTGTTAAATAATAAATTTAAAATATACTTCTTTAACTAGAGGTGCACAACAAAAACATACACAAAAAACGCGGCAATTGCCGCACACATTTTCTAGTTCTAACAAAAAGGCGAAGCTGATAACCTTTTTTGTACACAATTACATTGTAAATAAATTATTACTGTTTCATTGCACATTTCTACAACTTTGTAGATGCTATTCCTACTCGCTTCTGTCATTGTTTTTTCACCTTCATGGCTTCATCTGTATCTCACAGTACATAGTTATTCAATCATAACTTGCGGTGTGCCATCAACATATGTTGGGAAATAAGAAAAATATGTGTTTCATACTCATTGGATTGACTTTTCTACTGCTTACATTTCCTCTGTTTTCAGTACTCTTTAAGAAAAATAAAATATATTTCGTGTGGGGGAAATGATGTTACACTGATTATCAGGATTGAGGAGTACAGCTGTTAATAACAGAACAAGATGGTTCCAATTGCATGTTTTCACTGATACACAGGAACAAAAATATCTATCTATACCTATGTTTTTGTATATGTACATATATCTATGTTTTTAGATTCTTAATGTAGCAACTATAGCAATAACTATAGCAACTACAGTTCAAGAGTTTTCAATTTTTACCACTAAATATATTATCCTTTCAATCCTTACCTTCATTTGTAACTACTAAATACGTTTTTTCACTTCAAAACATATCATTTCTTCAAATTTTTATGTATTTTTACTGTTTTATATTGTTCTAAAATAAAAATAATATGAGTTTAAGTGATGCAAAAATAATATAATAAATACAATGTATTATGACACAATATAAACAATAAAAGTGTTAAAATTTCAAAAGAATAGTATATTTTGAAATGAAAATATATTTAATAATATTTAATAAAATATTTACGAATTGAGTGATAAATATTGAAAGATCGATGGTAAGAGTTGCAAAATGTCCTACAGTTCTCTGCACCTCACCCGTCGGATGTTGATACGCCTCCTCTCCATTGGTCGTCCCGTATCTTCTAGCGACTTCGACTTGCGTCGCGATCGAAACTCAGCTCGTCCACCGCATCGTTCTTGCTCTCGCCTCTCCCTGCCTTCCCACCTGCCAGGTTTGCAAAATCGTGGTTTACCACATGGTTTTTTGCACGGTTTTCGCAAAAACCGTCCATACCGCTTCGGTTCGGTTTGGGCGGTTTAACGGTTTTCAAATTTAATTTTTTTTGAATTTTGAAAATTTGATGGATTTCAAAATAAAAAATAACTAGATGAAAAATGCAACTTCATGGTTGAATTAGTTTTTAAAAATATTTTGATTTTGGTGCAGAAAAAATTCGAGAAAAATTTGATGGAAAATATATAAGCAAACCTTATCTTCACTCACGTGTCCACAGCAACTCTATCGGCTCTCCTTTCCCTGTCCGCCCACTGCAACCGCGCGTCCACCGCCCGCACGTCGAAAACCGCAACGGAGCAGCGGCTAGCCACGCTCGCGCCAGGCACTCCGCAAGCCACTCGGTTGGAGCGGTAAGCCGCACGCCGACAGCGGTTAGCCAGCTCCAGCGGTTACCGCTGTTCGATTAACGTGGAAAACCGTTTGATCTGATGGGTTTCCGTGACAAAGAAGGTGAGATGGTTGTTTTCTGTTTTTTTTAATATTGGTCGATTTGTTAGCAACTTTAGAATATAGTTGGTTATTTTTAAGTATTGTTGGTACTAAGATGTTAGATCAGGCCGATTTGGTTTGAGAGCACGAGGACAATGTGTATCTCGGGTTCCGTTGCAAATATTGCAAATTCGTGAAGAGAGGGGTGGTGCCACACAATTCAAACGACATTTGACACATCGTGAAAGCAGCGTAGTTGGGTATTCTTTGGACAAAATCAAAACGAACGTGTAGGCCAGATCAAACGGCACAATCACAATGTCCTATATAGACAAATCCCACTTCATTTATATATATCTACGTAATTATGGGAAGGCGTGCAGTTGTTAAATATATCTCTATTATACCAGGAAATTTATCTGATTTACTTTTAAGTGAACTTAGTGAATAATTGCGTATCAATGTTGTACATAACTGCATATTAAATATCAAATGACTTGTGTCCAGATACGCGGTAAGGAAAGTATATCAAAATTTGCAATCAAGGGCATTTTAGTGTTTTCGCCCAATAGTATTAACCACCTATTAGAATAATAGAGAAATACTACTCTCCTGATAAAATCCATGTTGGTATTCTATTAGTATTCTGCTGTATAATGATACTAGATATGCCTTCAACTGCAGTCAGGTTCAAAAACCTTCCGTCAGAGCTCCCTTCAACACGCACCTGTTGTACAAGGACTAGAATAGATGGCCACCACCTATCAGATCGGAGTAGAGTGTGTCCTCTGCTTCTAGGTTCTTGTTGTAGCTTGCAAGTTCTTTCCCTTCTGGTGATATGGTCACTGCACTATTCAAACAGTTTAGAAAACCTTTCATCCCTCTTAATCAAATTAACTTGGTAGTATCCGAGTGCTGGGTAAAATGTTTTCTCGAAATTTTAGAGCCGTGATACCTGACAGAGTTGCATCAAGAAACGATGTGCTTGGTAGCCGTCGTTTCCTTGATTTGAGAAGTTGCCCTTCATCCTTTCAAAGCAGAGCTGGAAACACTACGATTCACAGAGAAATGATACGAGTTTGCGCGTGTAGACGCCTGGAAACACTACGATTCCTAGGATGCAACAGTTTACCATTTCCTTATCTAATATTTTGGTCCGAGTTTCTTAAGCAGAGTTAATGTTGGGTGAACAACAGTTGATCGATGAGAAGGTTAGGCTTTTGTTGGTTCTGTTGCACAAGGCCTCGAGTAAATGATCCACATTTGCAGTCCAACATCTGTATGCTATGTACAAATGTACTCTTACCGTTCTCAAATTATTATCGCCATTAGAAGTGTACTTCTTTCATTTTTAAATTATCGTCACCATTCACTTTTAATATCAACTTTGACCACTCGTCTTATTCAAAAATTAGTTTAAATGTGTAAAATTACAGGTTATATTTCAAATATATTCAATGATAAATCAAATTATAACAAAATATTGAATTTTTATCATAATTTTTTGAATAAGGCGAATGGTCAAAATTAATGTTAAAAATAAACGATGACAACAATTTGATAACGGAGAGAGTATGTAGGAGTTGACAAAAATAAATTTTTTTACAGCCTTTTGCCGCTCCTTCCGGCAGCCGACCGTTGATCTGCATCACGGTTCACGAATGACTCCTGATCAGCCTCGCTGGAGGAAGTCACTATGACGCCACGGACAAATCTTCTCCAAAACGCAATTTTTTTTCCATTTATCCTGTGTCTCATCCTGGTCCAAAGACGAGAGAGCTGCCAGTATAAAACCATGCAGGATAACAAGCAAAATTATAGAATTTTAAAAAGAAAATTTTGCCAACTGAATCGCACAATCTTTTTTTATTGAGTACAATGTAATAAAATATAATACTAATTGTTGACACTAAAAAATCGTTAAACCACCGGAATGTCCGGCACAATGCCTGAGTATTCGGCAAGCTCTCTCGGGTTTGAGGCATTTGACCCGTCGGAGTGTCCGCCATAGTGCCGCCCTATTCGGCAAGCCCTCTCGGGTGTTTAGCCCACCGAAGTGTCTGATATGGTGCCGGACTATCCGGCAAGCCCTCTCAGGTTTGAGTGTTTTGCACACTGAACTATCCGGCATAGTACTAGACTATTCGGTAAGCCCTCTCAGGTTCGGGTATTTTGCAGAGCGGACCATCCGACACAGTGCCGAACTATACGGCAAGCTCTCTCGGGTTCCGAGAATTTACATGAACAGACCATCCGACATGTCACGAAGACTCCAGTCACCGGAGTGTCTGACACTTTACCGGACACTCCGGTAGTGTTGATTTAAGAAGTTTTTGGCAGATCAAATCTAATTTGTGTCCTAAATTAAGAGAACTCGTTGCTTCAGAGGGTAAGACTATTCCACCTCTATAAAACAAAGGCCGATGATCGGTTGAGGGACAGCTCAATCGAACTTATCATTTGACTTTATATTTTTTGTCTTCAAACTCTAATCCCTTCACTCGATTCTCATTTAATGTTTTTCCTTTGTTCCAGCGACGTTGAAGGTGATATACTGGCCTGATCGAGCCCGAATTAACCCTAACAAGATCCTCCTCTGACGGGGTCTCTTCCGAGGTGGGTTTTCTAGATGTTGCCCAAATTCGGTGTCAAGACAGCGCCGACGTTTCCACACACGAACGTGAACGGAGTGTGTTGGCCCGAGGATCCGTTTCGGCGTCAACATTAACATTTATCTTATTTATCAATTTCTAGATGCTGATCAAATTGGGGTACAATGGGTGTGAACAACGGCCAGACAGTGCTGACTAACAGAACTAATCAATAGAAACTGATTGGTTTTCTTTCGTACTAGCTTACAGCTATTCTCCTTGCTTGCCAAGCAGATCTGGAAACAAAACTCATGAAGGAAGGATAGGACTGCATGATTAAATGGCAAAATGTGGATGATCTTGCATGCTGGCTCTTATATATATACATTCAGTGCCACAGCATACCCCTAGTGATGACTTGTAGTAGTTGTATGTAGTCTCTTGAGGTAGGCAAAATTCTTTGCTCCCGGTGGTTTTTTAAACACCCGAATTTCATGGCAACAAGATTCGATGAGGCATTGGAGTAAAACAAGCCAGAATCTGGTCACAAGGTTTCCATAGGCTATTCAAGGCAGCTAGCTTCAGATCAGTAAGAGCACTAGATCAGAGGGGTCAATTGCAGGATGTTGTAGCCCAGTTTTGCTGTACATGTTGAAACAGCTCTAACAGAGATTAAAGCATAATCCAGCACTAGATGACGGGGCCTCATGGAGTTCCCTGAGGACCGCTAGCTGCCAGCAGGGAGCCAGCACCACCGACCTTGCCTCAAGAGCAGCCTGGGCATGGCCCCATGGTGTGACTCAGAAGAAGAGCCCATGGAAGTAGAGACATCGCCTCAAAAGCAGGGGAAGGACCTGAAGCACCTGAGGCACTTGAAGCACCTAGGGCACCGGAAGCACCTAAAGAACCCAAGGCACCGGAAGAGCCTTTATGAATACTTATCAGTGGAAGGTAAAGTTTGGGAAGACGTTACAGGAGTTGAAGCTTATTCGTGCCGTCTCTCCGATCAATTGCATATGGAAACCCGCGTCGTTCAATTTATTTTCCACTGCAATTGGTTTGTAATAATTATTTTAAAACTCTTAGTTATTTTTGTAATAGGTTAAATTTAGTGTAATTCGAGGCATTGATCTATTTACTATTAATGCAGTCGCTTTATATATAAGACTTGATTTCTTGGCGTATATAAAGGTTCATTTAATTTTGTCCTTAAAATCAGGTGTGACATATCTACCGACATTCAATTCGTATATCTTTCGAGAATCGAGATAACAGACTGACATTGTACATTGTTTTTCTTTTTCTCTTCTTCTTTCTTCTGTGGCTCAAGATGAAAAGAGTGTAAGAGAACCGTGTTCTAAAAGAATTTGCAGTTGCCATCCTTGCTACTAAAAGGCAGATAATTTGAATTTAAATGTTAATGGCGATTGACTTGTACCCTTATCCTGAAATTTCTCAGAATATAGTAATCTATGTTGGGGACCGATAGACTACGCTAGTAAAAAAACAATATTTAAAGATGAAACCGAGTAAATAGAGGGTCATGGGTCATTAGCACTAGAGCAGTTGTAGTTGAAGCAAAGTTAGAGCGGCACGGTGCAGTGGAAGTAGTCGATCATAGCATTTATCTCCTATTGGTCCAGATATCATGTGTCTCCTATTTTCACAAATTCATTAAATAAGATTAATAGTTAAATGATGTCTAAAAGTATAGAGTGATACTTATTCTGAAATGGAGGAAGTACTAATCAATTTGAGTGCAAGTGGTGGAACAATCACTATACCAAGATAGCTAACAGAATTCATCAAGAGAAAGTGCTTCGACTCTTTTTCTATTTGAGAGGTATGCTTTCATGCCTGCAAAGCAGATCTATAAGCAAAACACATGAAGAGAGGATAGGACTGCATGAGTATACGGCAACATGCGGACGATCTTGCCGGCTCAGTTTACACATTCAGTTTAACAGTAGTATAGTTCTCTTTAGCACAGCTTATTTCTAGTTTATTCACATAAATAAGCAGAAATTGTATCAAACAGTAAATTTATTTTAAAGTTTATTAGTTTAACAGCTTTTTAGAATGAACTAAATTAAAGACCAACCTATTTTTAGCAGCTTTTTACCAGTTGCAGAAATAAGCTGCTTTTTTTAACAAGTTTTAACCGTGCCAAACAAAGCCTATGTCCCTAGAAATTCTTTTAGCCAGGAAAGTAGTCTACTAGAGGTCGGTGAATTCTCTCGTGGGTTCACCAGTTGTTTTGCTCTTTGAACCCGTTTGGTACTGTTGTAACTTATTAAAAAAGTATCTTATTTTCACAAATGGTAAAAAACAGCTGAAAATTGTTAGTTCGGACTAATAATTAATTCATTACCTGTTTGAAGGTAGGACTAGTAGTTAGTTCATTCTGTAATGAAATGTATGTTTTGCCCTTGACTAATATTTAGTCCATACCTATTTGATCCACGTGGAGTTGTTTCTGGAAAAATAATTTAAGGGTATTTTAGATATTTTATAATACCTCTGAATTGTTAGTCTCTATTAGTCAACCTGAATCAACTAATTAGAAAATAATTAGTCCGTAGATAGACTAAAAATTAATCTCTTATTAGTCCACTGTTTGAAAAAAAAATGACTAATTTTTAGTTAGCAAACAAGTCGGATCCAAACAGGTTCTTAGTTTATTCTAAAAATATACTGAACTAATAAGCTGTATAATAAATTTGTTATTTGACACACTGCTTATTTTTTAAATAAACTAAAAATGAGCTGTGCCAAACAGAAACTTTATGAGACACTTCCGTCATTGCGCCTAGAGTGAATTCGTCCCAGTGATCGCCCCAAGTAGGATTGGTCATCTAGTTGGAGACTTTTTCTAGATCGGGCTTGTTTATTTCTTTGATACATAACTTCAAATAGCCATATGTATTCATTGATACAGAGCTTGTCGAAAATTAATATATCTCACTTTTTCAAAAATAGTCGTGAGAACGTCAATAGATACATCTAATGTTAACTAGTGAACCTCTGAACTAGTTTCTTATTTTTTAGAAACTAGTTCATTTTTGGAAATAAAAAGGTTTGGAAGTAAATCTAGTTGCCTTTAATTTTTCACCCCTAAATAGTAGGATACGATCCTACATCTAGTCAGTTAACGACAGGGCAGGTACCGCAATCAACTGCGCCGCAGTGAGTATTTGATGAGATAACACATTTGTAGGATTCTGTAGCACAATTCCTGAAGATATTAGACACCCTTGCAAAATACTAAAATCATAAATCTATGTACAAAGTACTCCCTCCGTTTCAAAATATAAGCATTTTTATGTTTAAGTCAAAGTCAATCTTTTATCACTTTGATCATTCGTAATGAATAATTAATAATATTTTATTATATAAAAATTATATTTTTGATTCATCGTGAAATAAGCTTTCTTAAAAAAATATCTTTTTATATTAAAAAATTATGTAATTTTTTAGATATTATTAGTAAAAGTTTAAAAAATTAATTTTAACCAAACTTATAAATACTTATATTTTGGAACGGAGATAGTATTCGTCTTGTCGATGTATTCAACGTTCCCAAAGAAATCACATAGTTGCGATCCATGATACAAAAAAAGCACATAAATTTCATGTCAAATGCAGGTGGCGCTCGAATTGTATCCCTTATTCAGAAACTTCTCAGAATATAGTAGTAATGAAGTGTCTCGCTAGCAGCAGGACCTCACAGTTGATTCAAGAAGCATGTTGGGCTCTGCCGTGTTGTACAAGGCCTAACAGAAGACAGCCCCCCCCCCCCCCACCCACACACACGCACACAGACACGCTATCAGATCAGAGCAGAGTGTGTCCTCTGCTTCTCGGTTGTAGCTGCCGCAACTGGTGAAATGCATGATCACTGCATTATTCAAATAATTTAGACCCTTCATCCATGCTAATCAAATAAACTTGGTATCCAAGTGCTGGGTAAAATGTTTTCGCCAAAATGTTGGCCACCAGTATAAACCATGAAGGATGACAACCAAAATTATAAAATCTTCAAAAAAAATTGCCAATTGAGTAGCACAATATACTTTTATTGAGTACAATATAATAAAATATAATATTAGAATAAAATGCAAATTTATCTTATTTATCAATTTCTTGAATTTATTTTAATATCCTTCTTTCCATGCTAGTCAAGTTTTTTTTTTGGGGGGGGGGGGGGGGGGGAGGGGGTGGGGGCGCGGGTTTGAACAATATCTGAATCGGATGGACAATGCTGCCTAACAGAACTAATCGAGAGAAAGCGATTGGTTCTCTTCTGCAGTTTACAGCTATTCTCCATGCTTGCCAAGCAGATCTGGAAACAAAACTCATGAAGGAAGGATAGGACTGCATGAGTAAATGGCAAACTGTGGATGATCTTGCATGCTGGCTCGTATATATATATACATTCATTGCCACAGCATACCCCCAGTGATAACTTGTAGTAGTAGTAGTAGTATGTATGTAGTCTCTTGAGGTAGGCAAATTCTCTGCTCCTGGCGGTTTCTTTCTAAAACACCTGGGTTTCATGGTGCTAAGAATGGCATACTATGTGTCGTCGATGAGGCATTGGAGTAAAACAATCCAGAATTTAGTCATGACGTTGGGAGGCAACCAGCTTCAGCGCAGTGAGAGCACTAGATCAGAGGGCCCAATTGAAGGATTATGTTGCTCAGTTGCTGTAGATGCTGAGACAACCCTTCCTGAGATTAAAGCATAATCCAGGTACAAGGTGTTCGTCTCCTCAACGCGTCTTTAAGTCATGTGAGTGAATGGATGGATCGTAGATTGAGTCAGCACATGTTCCATCATTAAGAGTGGTTCAGAGCAAGGAGATTGTTAAGAATAATAGTCCCAGATAGCACATCTCTACCAACGCTCAATTCATATGCCTTTCGATAGAACAGAGTGACGTTATATATTGTTTTTCTTTTCCTCTTTCTTGTGCGCAGAACATAAAAAGAATGTAAGAGAACCTTGTTCTAAAAGAATTTACTGTCGCCATCTTGAGACTACAAGGCACATAATTTGATTTTAAATCTGAATGGCGTGTGAATTGTACCCTTACCCTGAAATTTCTCAGAATATAGGAATCAGTGGTGTCCTTTTAACACATACATTCTTCTTCTTTTTTTTTTTTTGTGATGGCAGCTCATAGTTATAGTGGATTCAATCAAGAAGCGGGTTGGGCTCCTGTTAGGGACCAATAGGCTATGCTAGAAAAGAAAAGGGCCATTTGCGTAACTGATCTTAGTTGAGAAGTTAATTGTACGTTTGACTTTGTTTTTTAGTATTTGCACATTTGACCTTGAATTTTTTAAAAGGAACACTGAGATTGACCGTACTCCGTTATTTTCACTTGATGGTGTTAAGTCTTATATAAAAAGGACATGTTTACTCTTCCACTATTGATCATATTCTTTTTTTTTTTTGCACAATTGATCTGTTTTGTAGAAAAAAAAATTCTAATTAAATGTATTTTGAATGTAATTTAAGTAAAAATTGAATGTTTTGACAACATTTTGAATATACTTTATTTTTTAAAATTTCAACAGCAAGGGTGGTTCTATCCGTTTCCCATGCTCTTCATTATCTATTGATTTTTTTTTAAAATTATTAAAATAATTTGTTGCTAACAGTGTTAAAAATCAGGGTCAAACGGCAGTTTTACTTTGAAAAATCAGGGTCAAATACGCAAACTTTAAAAACAAAGATCAAACATACAATTAGCTTATTAACTTGAGTGACTGATGCAATTATCCCAAAAGAAAATTAACCATGTTTAAATAAAAAACAGAGAAAGAAGAGGGTTATGGATCATTAGCACTAGAGGCGCAGGTGGAGTAGAAGCGAAGTTAGAGCAGCACAGTGTAGCGGAAGTAGTCGAACATAGAGTGTGTTTCCTATTGGTCCAAACATCGTTTCCTCACTGCCTAGCTAGCCGAACAACACCACAACAAGAGGTATCCACACGTATAAGGGAGGAATGTTGTATCCTTCGTGGATCAATATCGTTATGACCCATGTATACTGATTAGTATTTTTCATTTGGCCGTATGTCCTACAACCTGCCCATGAGGATGTTAATCAGGCGGCCCAGTCCAGCATGTTTCCTTGAAGAAATAGAAAGCTAGCATCTACAAGATCAGAGCAGAGGAAACAGTGGAACTGCTCGGGCTGCTCGACATATTGGTTCAAGTTTGTGAAACTAATGTCGGTATGATATTGAGCAGTGATACCTTATCCTATTATTGGAAGATGGACTGAATCGACTGATCCACCCCGTATTGTCCTCTACCCTCCTGTTCCTGCTGCCGCTTGTCACTGAAAGTCTGCGACTCATTTGCTCATTTAAAAACTCTACTTTCTGGTGGTTATCCATGACTTATTAGTCCAGTAATTTTTCAGAATAAATTAAAAAATAATTTATTTTAGCAGTTTTTAACAAGTTCGAGTTACACCAAATAGAGCGTAAGGCCATCTTGAAATGTGTCATCTAGGAAGCAAAGGATGATGAACTGTGTTGACGCTGAAAAGATCCGAGTCAACACATCACGCGCACGTCCTCGTGCGTAGCGACGAGAACATTTAGGTACGATCCTAACGGCATCTGTAAAATCAAGCTCGAGAGAGAACCTCGTCAGAGCAAGACTTTCCTATGATTGATCTGGGCTTGGTAGGGCAGCCGGATCACCTTCACACGTCGCTATGATGAGAGAAGAACAGCACGAGATATCGAGTAAAGAGATTAGGGTTTGGAGAGATATATGTAGAGGTAAAAAAGTTTTTGACGATTAGGGGTTAGTCTCTCAATCGGCCTTGGGCCTCTTTATATAGAGGTGAGATGGTTTTATCTTGTGTAACTACGAACCCTATTAGTTAGAAAACAAACTGGATCCGATCTGCTACTAAAATTGCCAAAAAACCGACCTCAAGTACCGGAGACTCTGACACAGTGCTGGACACTCCGGTGGGCAAAATCCCGGTTCCAAAGAGGGCTTACCGGACACTCTGAAAATGTACCAGACCCTCCGGTTGCCGGATACTCCGGCACTTTACCTGAGTGTTCGGTGGAGGCTCCAATAGTTTTTGTGAAATCCGTAATTTCCTCGTCCGATTCCCGATTTAGACGATTCATATATCCGTTTCAATCGTCTCGGCGAGGACTATGTCGTGGAACTTTCAAATCAGGTATTTGGCTTCATCTTTATGTCTTTGTAAACACTTCTTTCCTTTGTTAGTCGATTTTAGCCAAATTCTTCTAAAATATCTTTCATGTTCTAAAAAACATATTGGCAAACAATTCTTGCGAAATAATTATTATCGGATGGAATCTAGATATTTTCTATCATATCCGATCTTCCAAATCGAAGCATCCGAATCCTATTAATTAGAAAAGTACTCAATCCGATTTGTTACCAAAACTAACTGAACCGACTCTACCAGAGTGTCCAGCACTGTGTCGGAAATTCCGATCATCAGACATTTCGGTATATTACCGGATAGTCTGGTGTGTAAATCCCTGAGATTCGAGAGGGCCTGCCGGACCCTCTGGCATTGTGTCGGATACTCCGGTGGATTGCAAATTTTGAGTGTCAACATATGCCTCTCTGTTTTTTGACAAAGCTAGCGTGACAAAAAATACTCTAATGACAAAATTTGCCTAACGGTAGAAAAACTCATCGGCATCTTTGCTCTAAGGAAGATACTATTATATCGGCCATGCTTTGTTCTAAGTACAATAATTACTATTCTATCGGCTATAAACTCCAGGTATTGCTCAACTAGGAGTTACACTCACTTGTTTAGGTCTCCATTCTTTTTTGATGTATGAAGGAGGTTGTGAAGACACTATTTTGTGAGGTGGATCACTTATTTGGCTATATCCCTGATTTTTGCTCTTTTGATTGCGCAATCTTTGCATTCTTATCTTTTGAATTCTAGTTAAGCCAGAGGGACACCACCTCAACTGAAAGCACTTGTCAAGAAAGCAACTATTGCTTTTAGAATTCTTAGGATCCAAAGTATTTTCCAGATTAGCCTGATCATTTTTAATAATCGGTCCTTTTGGTGGTTCCTTAATAACCACATTTATGCTTCTAATTCTAACTATGTTGTTGACCGGATCCGAACGATGGGGACTTGATCGGTCTTTAATTAGATTTGCATCGCATTTTGTTGACCAATCCTTCGAAACGGTCTTTTTATTCGTATATTTTGATAAAAGGTAACCAAAGGTAGGTTTGAAATTTACCTTCTTGTTCTTCTTCTTTGGTTTGTTTACCTTCCACCTCCCTATTTCATGGTTTTTTGTTTAAGCATCTTCGGTTGGGTAATAGCATCAATTGAACCTTTAGCCTTTTTTGCTTGCCCCTCGAGTCTAGAGGCCTTGACGGTGATCTTCAAAGACACCTTACCATCCGAAGATTTTTTTTAATATTACTTCCTTTGAAAGATTTGTGTTCTCTCGCCTCTCTTCACCGATGATCACATTCGTACCTTTGGTTGTATCGGCTTGCTCAGACCAAATCAACACTTTACATTTTGAAGATCAACGGTATTAATAGGAAATGGATGCCTATCTATTTGCATTTTCTTGAAGGCTAGTTGTCCATCATTGATGGCTGATTGAATTTGCCTTCGAAACATATTACAATCATTAGTAGCGTGAGAAAAAAAATGATGCCACTTACAATAAGCACGCCGCTTTAACTCGTCAAGTAGAGGAATAACATGTGACATCTTGATTTAGCCTCTTTTATGCAATTCATCGAATATTCTATCACATTTGGCTACATCAAAAGTAAACTTCATTTCTTCTAGCCAATTTTTATGAATCGGCTTGAGAGAATAACAAAGATGAGAGCTAGCCTTGGAAGGCTATGAGAATTCAGCAGCATAAACATCATGATCATCATCGTCTATCTTATTAGATTCGCAACCAACTATATAAACTGGACAAATGAACATTCGACTTTTGTACTTTTTTAAATTCTTTAACTCTATTTTCGTTAGACATAGCTTTCTACAATACTTGACTAACATCACAAAAGTCTTGATTTTCTAGCTTTTATTTATGACAATCAAGCAAACCAAAAAAAGCTAGATCAGCTAAGTCCCTTTCAGAAATTGTCAAACTATAGCATCGGTTTCTAGTGTCTCTAAATCTTCTAATCTAATCGGTAAACGATTCATTATTTTTTGTTTAACCGATGTGAGATGTGCAATTTCAATTCAATTTCACCGGTGAAAAAATACTCATGAAATTTTTTCTAACTGGGACCAACTGTAAATAGAATTAGGTAACAAAGAAGTAAACCAAGTGAATGCTGCACCCGAGAGAGACAAAGGAAACAACTTTATCTTAAGAATATCATTAGAATTTGCCTTCCCACATTGTATAGTAAATTGGTCTACACGTTCCATAGTAGATCTACTATCGTCACCGATGAACTTAGCAAAATTAGGAACCTTAAAACCATGCAGAAACGGAACATGCTCATAATTCTCAGGGTAAGATTTCTGATAAGATCGGCTTTTTCTTTTTGGATCTAAGCCGAATGTTGTCTTGAACATATCTACCAACTCCGCTCTAAATTCATCCATGATTTCCAGATCAGTTCCAGACTGATTTGGAGCTAAATTAGGAGGTGGTGTACCATATGCATGGCGGTGAATAATTCGGTAGCGGATACAAAGTATGATGCAATGAACCATTAGTAAACCCACCAAAAGAATTTTCATTATAAGCAGTTTTATGATGTGGCGAGATTGGATCACTACATCGGCTATACGAGTATTGGCTAGCCGAAATTAGTGATTGTAGCATCGGTAAACTGCACCTCAATGTTAGCTGAAGTACCAACAACGGTTCGGCTTGACGTGTAATTCAGGGTTTGCCCATCAGAAGTTCTAAGGTTTTGCCAATTCAATGGTTTGATAGATTTTTCAGCATTAGTGGTAGGAATATCAAGGGTATTGCCGAAATATTTCTTATCAAGTCAGTCCTCCATCGTGCCTATAGTATCATCAAATTTCTTTGTTATAGTGTCTAGCCTATTGTTAAGATTCGCACAGACAGCGACATCAACCATATTGGCAATATCAGAATCAAATGCAGATGTGGGCACGGTAGTCGTTACCTCCAATTTGATAGACGGTAAGGTGGGATTCTTGACTTCCTTGGCGTTGCCTTGCCGATCCTTCGTGAAGCATGCCAAGTAGTCTCGGAGTTATTGGTCTTTTTGTGCTTTGCGTGCCTCCGCGGCGGCTTTCCGTTGCTCGAGGAACCTCTTGCAATCTTTCTCCGGCAACTCTTCTAATGTTAGCATGACAATGTTGTCCGGTGAGATCTCGGAAGTCATAACGTGAAAAAGATGATTCGGTCGAACAACAGGAATCCTTCTTTCCCAGCGGAGTCGCAAAAAAGTGTGTTGACGCCGAAAAGATCCGAGTCATCACACCGCGCGCACTTCCTCGTGCGTAGCGACGAGATCGTCTAGGTACGATCCCAGCACCCGAAAAATCAAGCTCGAGAGGGACTTTACTAGGGTGGATCCAGGCTCGGCAGGCCAGCCGGATCGCCTTCACACGTCACTGGGACGGGAAAAGAACAGGACGAAGAGTCGAATAAGGGGATTAGGGTTTGGAGAGATACAAGTAAAGGTAAAAAGGTTTTTGACGATTGGAGGTTGGTCTCTCGATCGACCTTGGGCCTCTTTATATAGAGATGGGATGGTCTTATCTCGTGCAACCACATATCCTATTAGTTAGAAAACAAATTAAATTTGATCTGCTACTAAAATTGCTAAAAAAAACCGACCTGAGGTACTGAAGTCACATAGCCGGACACTCCGATGGGCAAAATCCCGGTTTCAGAGAGGGCTTACCGAACACTCCGGTAATGTACCAGACACTACGGTCGCTAGATACTCCAGCACTTTACAGGAGTGTCCGGTGGCGGCTCGAATGGTTTTTATGAAGTTCGTAATTTTCTCGTTCGATTCTTGATTTAGGCAATCCATATATCTGTTTCGATCGTCTCGGTGAGGGCTACGTCGTGGAACCTTCAAATCAGGGATTTGGCTTCATCTTCATGTCGTTTTAAGCACTTCTTTCCTTTTTTAGTAGATTTTAGCCAAATTCTTTCGAAATATCTTTCACGTCCTGAAAAACATGCAATCCTTGTGAAATAATTATTATCGGATAGAATCTAGATATTTTCTATTATATCCAGTCTTTCGAACCGGAGCATTAGAATCCTATTAATTACGAAAGTACTCAATCCGATTTGTTACCAAAACTAACTGAAGCGATTCTACCGGAGTGTTCAACACTGTGTCAGAAACTCCGGTCACCGGACATTTTGATATATTACCGGACAGTCCGGTGTGTAAATCCCCGAGACTCGAGAAGGCCTACTGGACCCTCCGATATTATACCGGATACTCCGGTGGATTGCAAATTTTGAGTGTGTAATAAGGGCTCGACAGACCAGCCGGATCGTCTTTGGTCGCCGCCAAGACGAAGAAAGAACAACAAAAGGGATCGAACAATAAAATAACGGAGTGTCCATCGTGTAAATCCGGTAACCCAAAAGGACTCACTAGACAGTCCGACATAGTGCCGAATGCTCCGGTGCCGGCTTGTCGGATAGTCCAGCATATTGTCGGATGCTTTGGTGGATTGAAAAGTTTCAATCCGAGAGGGTTTGCCTAACAATCCGGTATGATGCCGGACGCTCCAAAGCTGGATAGTCTGGCCTTGTGCCGAACACTCCGGTGAGCAAAACGCCCAAACACGAGGAGGCTTGCCGGATGATCTAACACCACGCCGGACACTCTGGTAGGCCAGGTGCCCCAAACTCGAGAGGGTCTGCTGCCAGACCTTTCGGCAATGTGCCAGACACTCCGATAGCTCAACGATTTTTTTGTGTCAACACCAGGGATGCAGGGTTTTCAAATTTTTGGGTTGGCCCATGATCCAAAAAATTTTCTAAATGAATTAAAATTTCATCCTACCCGTAGATGACCCACAACTACCACTGGGTACCTATTTGCATCCCTAGTGGTAGCAGGCCGGGAATTTTTACTTAGCCTAGTCAAGATCGAGCCATAAAAAGGCTAGGCTGAGTCTGAATAAAATGTTGAGTTAAATTTGGAAAGAACTGAAACTGGTTGTAAAAGAGGTCATGAGGCATTGCCTTTTTATCATCTGTACCCATCTAGAGCTTGTTTGATATGGATTTTCGAAGTACTTCTACTCCGAATTCTGTAGGAAGTTCACCAAATGGTTGTAGAAGAAGTGCTTTTAAATTCCCTACTCAAAAAGCATTTCTCTAATTTATATTAGAAGGTAAAAGCACTAAAAATGTTGCTTTTCATAAATTCTTTATTCATTTATACATTGAGATCACAATAAAAACTGTTTTACTAAATGGTTTCAAAAATACTCCTTATAGAAAATTTATTTTTTTAGAAGTTATTTTTTATAAGAAACTATTTTTTTAAAGAAGCTATTTTTAAAAATCTATACCAAACGGAGCATCAGATGGAACAGCCCCAAAGAGTCAGCCGGGAACACTCCCGCTTTCCTAGTTCAGCTGCAGGTAACAGGTGATTCGGGTGGTTCAAAGGTTTTAAGGAGCGAATATCTATAATATCTATATTTGTACAACTCACTAACTATCAAAGCTGAATTCTCATCGAGCCACATCATTTTTTTCACCATTCAATCATGAGGCTCTAATTAATTCTGACCGTTCATTCTACTCCTCTCTATTTAACTTCTTTTATCTCTTCTCTTCATCTTCCACCGATTGTCATTCTCTATTTAATCCCTGCTTCTCATCCACCTTTGCTCAATCTGACACTCTCTCTTTCTCGATCCACGTACACCCTCCTATTTGATCCGCAACGACATCACCCCAATGTATGTTCCGTTCAAATTTCATTAATAAATGCAGCTAGAAAAACTTTGAAATTTCAAGCAAATATGATTAATCATCATATCCTATAAGTTCAAATAAATTTTAGTTCTCATATATTTTAATTTTTTATCCATTATGATTTTTTTTTGAGCTTTTCTTCATCCTAACATAATAAATCATCACCACTATTATAAATTTCCGCGGCAATGCGCTGAAAATCATTTACTTTTTCCTGTACTAGTCTCGAAACCTATGCTAACATTGCGGTCTAAGAAAAAAATATTAACTGAAGAAAATAATATATTAATATTAAAATTTGAAGTTTCTCATTCTTTACCATTAATTTAATATTAAACTGAGATGAATTCATTTTATTTTTCAACAACTTTCTTTGTATCTCATATATCTATTCCGAATAGTTGTATTTCGTTAACAATAGTATTTGTGAGCTTAAGATCTAGAAGATCCAGAAGAAGAGATCATGCTTGCCTGTTAGATTTGTAAATAGTATATATAAAAAAAATTTATCTGTCAGATTTGAAAAAAAAAATCTACGTGCCTTTTTCCATGTTCACATCTGTTGGGAACATTTTACTAAGTATATGTAAGAAAAATATTGTGCTTTTTAATGAATAAAAAAATCATGAAAGGATTTTACAGTGTGAATAGATTAACGTAACAAAGGATGAGCGGGGATGGAAAATTCATTCCAATGGCGAAAAATTGAAATCCAGTAGAAACTGTCAAAATTTCCAACCTATTTTGCCAACAAGACAAAATACTCATTGGTAGATCAGCACTCATGCCGTGTGCAGCTTGATCAAGTTCCTTGTACAGTCATCAGAGCGAGTCTAAATGTTCTGAGTGGAGTGGGAGGTTCTTATATACTCCCTCCATCCTTCCCTCCATCCTAAAATAAGTGATCTTACTCAAAAGTCATGATTAAAGTATTTTTTATCTTAAAATAATTGATATTTTTGTCTTTTAGAAATTAATATTTGATCATTCATCTTACTCGTTATGCTTAAAATATTACTAATAATGAATCATTTCATAATAAAGTAAATAATATTTTCACAATTTTTGTAAATAAGACGAATAATCAAAGTTAGATGTTTAAAAATCTAGAATGATATTTATTTTAGAAAGAAAGGAGTAACTGGCTTCCGCATGAAAATATGTTGACCTCTGATCTCTCTGCAATCATACCTTGCAACCTCTAACCCGTATGTTTAATGCATATGCAGAATTGCAAGGATTGTATACACAAATGAACATAAATGAAAGAACATACACTTTGCGTCGTATGAAAATGACAGCCACCTACCCATAGAGAAAACAATATGGTGTCCCAAAATAAAAGCATTAAAAGAGCATCACAAATGTATGTGGCAAAGCATACTTTGGCAATTGCTTATTAAGGGTCCCTTTGGTTGATACTTTTAACTTTTGCAAAAACCAA
>BCLH01000037.1:248358-259258 GCA_001602315.1 Zoysia pacifica | reverse complement strand
GCTGCGGCACGGCCCGGCCGGCCTGACGTGCCACACAGGCCATGCCTTATTCGGGCCGTGGCGCGTAGCGTGCCGTGCTGTGCCGGGCGGCCCGAATGCCCAGCTATGGCGAAGAGAAAGAGAGGGTTGTGGATGTCGAGGAAGACGAACAGAGGGATGAGAAGCAACGGTAAATAAGATTAAGTTCAAATAAAAAAAAATGATGTGGCTAACTATGGTTTGAGATTAAGATGTTAGTGGGTGGTGATTATATGGATATTATAGATTATAGATGTTGTCCGGTTTATTTTCTCCAAAATAATTCACTGTGTCCGTTTGACCCTCTCGATTAACTCTTCCGAACAATTCACTTTGTGCAATTGAGTCCCTATTTGACGTTTGTCTTATTTGTTTCTTTGCATACATGGTCAATTTGAAGCTCAAATTTTATAAGGTAATAACCGACACGACAATCTATCTTAAAAATAATTACAACAGAATTTTGGAATGCCAAACCTATATGGTGGCCAGGTCAGAAGTGACATATGTTCCGAGACTTAAATCTTGCAAGTGGAAATGTGCTTTGCGTATACTGAGATTATAAATTACAGACATAGATGATCCTATATGTTATTCTCACACACACACACACACACACACATATATATATATATATATATAAGAAGCCAACATTTCAAATATCAAATTGACAATTTTTTCCATATCACCCCTGCCTGACATCTGTTGTGCAAGAAATAAGAACAATTTTGAAGCACCACAACAAAGCCCAGTGAACCCCCAAAACCTTTTAATATAATACATATATAAAATAAAATAATCAACGGAATGCCGCGTGTGCTTCAAAGAAATCTTCATTGAACGAAACCTCAGTGCTGCTGGGTGCCGTTGGGCAGCCTGAACGACCGGCCGGAGTAGAGGGCGCGGTATACCGGCCGTATCCTGGCCGACAGGGTCAGGCTGGCCACCGTCCCCAGCGCGCAGCACGCTGCCAGCACCACGAACGCGACCCGGAAGCACTCGGGTCCGACGCACGCGTGAGGGCCGTGGCCGGGGCGCCGCTGCCTCTCCGCCTCCTCGTCGTACAGCCGCCCAGCAAGCTCCTCGGAGAAGAGCACCGCGCCCAGCGGGTTCGCCACGGACATGAGGTTGTAGAAGAGGCCGAAGTTCTTGAGCCCGAACAGCTCGGACGTCGTCGGGATCATGACGGCGAACTGCGCGCCGTAGCAGACGCCGATGACGGCGGTGCAGGCGTGGACGACGCCAGGGCCGAGGGCGTAAGCCAGGCAGAGGTACGCCGCGGCCAGGATCACCTGCGTAACCGCCATCCAGATAGGCCGCGGAACCACGAGCATTGACCTGAACGTCGCAGGGGTTACTTAAATAGCATCCAGTACTGCGGACGAGGATGGTTTGCGATAGCTCATACCTCACAAACTTCTCTGTTATCGCGCCACCGCCGAGCCGGCCGAGGAAGTTGCCGAGCCCGAACAGGGAGAGCAAGACGGTGGTGTCGACGATGCCGGCAGCGCCGCCGATCTGCGCCAGGTTGTTGAGCACGGTGACCCCGGTTCCGACGCCGATGAAGTAGCCGACCCACAGCAGCCAGAAGTCGGCCTTGACGAGCGCCTCCGTGAACTCGAAGTCCTCCCCTCTCCTCGGCCGCCTCCTCCTCTTCACCACCGCACCCTGTCCCTCCGCCAGCAGCACGTGCAGCTTCTCGTCGGAGTCCTCGTCTGCCTGCAGCGCGTCCGACGGAATCAGCAAGGGCTCCTCCTCGGCCGTCGCCGGCGGTGGCTCGACGCTCGCCGGCTTCTTCCTGAGCAGCGTCATCTTCAAGGGGATCGCGAGGGGCGCGAGGAGCAGGAGCACGGTGACGCTGAACAGCGCGTAGCTGGTGGCGTCGGAGAGCTCGACGACGTTGCTGAGGACCGTGGTCCCGACGAGGTACGTGCCGAGGACGACGCTCGCGAGCTGCGCGAAGGCAAAGTGGCTGTCCTGTATGGAGTCCTCCTCCTCGCCGCCGGCGCCGAGCGCCGGCGTGCACGGCCGGACGTAGTACATGGTGGCGAAGCAGACCATGGGGAGGCCGACGGCCAGGAGCAGGAGGAGGCGAGTGGGTGAGTGGTGCAGCACGCTGGAGAAGATCTGGGTGAAGAGCGCCGCGCTGAGGCCCACGTAGCCCTTGAGGAGGCCGGCCACCACGCCGCGGCGGAGCGGGAAGTTGCGCATGTTGGTCACCAGCACGGCCGTCACGAACCACGCGTTGCTGTTGGTCCCGATCGCCAGCGCGATCCACAGCTGCCACGTAACGTAATCGTCAAAGCCCTTATTTCAAATTACTATTTACAAACATCATTTTTGCACCCGCGATAAATAAATTTTCTGTTGCTGTTGGTTACCAGCCAGTAGGGCATGCCGAGGACGGTCCTGCTGACGGCGAGCCAGAGCGTGCCGAAGCCGAGGAAGCAGAACGCGGCGCCGACGAACAGCACGGACCAGGGCGGGAGGCTGTTGCAGAGCACGCCGGCGACGACCCCGAAGTTCTCGCCGACGTCGTTGGCGACGCCGAGCATGGCGAGCTGCCGCTGGTCGTAGCCGAGCACCGACTTGAGCGCCGGCCAGTAGAGCGGGAACGTGTACGCGTTGCCCGCCGCCATCTGCACCCACACCGCCGCCGCCAGCCCCACCCACGGCGGCCGCGTCCCGTGCTTCACCTTCACGTTGCCGCTCGCCATCGTTCTGCAGGTGTTCTGCTAGCTCGATGGGTCGCCGGGTCTTATCCGGTTCTCCGTTCTGGCAGAATGTTCGTGGGGTTATATAGACGTTGCACGTTCTTAGATTTTTGCTGTGACGATCCGAGAGCGAGTCCATGGTGCCAGTTGTTCACTTATTATTTTCACGCTTTTTAGCTCAGAAGCTATCTTCTATATTTAATTATTTGACTAAAATTGTTTTGAATAATTCGAACTCTATTTAATAGTGACAGATTTACAACCTGTTTGCCAGGAACAATTTAATCTTTTCGTTATGATGAGCTGACTTTAAAAAAAATTACTTTTTTCAATGGATAAAGTCCAAATTTACTTTCCTCGAGTATAACCAAAGTTCAAATAACCAACTAAACTATGTTTTAGTTTATTTTACCTCTCATACTATTTATCTTTTTGTGACATCCCATTTTTAGGACTAATTTAAAAATGCGTAATTAAAAAAAAATTCTAACTTTTACCCTAACAATTCTCTTTTCACTTCTCACCTTTTCTTTTCTTTCCTAATTCAAAAGGTGAAAACCTCACTAAATTAAAACCTAGCTAATTTGTAAATTTCAAAATATTAAAATTTGGAAGAATGGCAAGTGAATGACCCCGTTTGCCTTCTTTTCTTTCCGTTCGTTTCCGGCGTTTTTATTTTCAATTCTTTAAAGCCTAAATCTAATCAATTATCCTGAAATTCAAGTCCGCTCAATTCCTTTGAACTCAATCATTTTTAATTTCGAGCCCATTGAATTTCTTGAATTCCAAACACATCTAATTCTTTTGAACCTTTTGACTCCGTCCGATTTAAGTTACTCTTTTCAAATAGCCATTTATCCTCCGAATTTTATGGAATAAAACCTATTCCGAAATTGAAGATGATCCTAAAACGAAAGTTGTTCATCCTGAAAAGTTCTTCAACCCTGCAAAATTTCATATTCATCGGAGCTCAGGAAGTTGATCTTTTGGGAGAAAAACAGAAGACTGTCGCTGAAATTCGAGAAAAATTAGGAAAATAGAAAATCCGACGGGCCCACTTGTCATTGACTTTCTCCCTTTCCTCTGTCTTCTTCCTCGGCGTGCCTGGCCAGCACACCAGCGCGCGCGGCGCCACGCACCCTGCCACGTGCAGCGCAAGCGCTCCTTGCCGCCCTCCCAGTGCCACGCAGCCGCCCCGCATACAACGCCGCCTGCCCGACTCTTCGTTTCTCTTCGACAGCTTGTGGACACCACAATGCGCGCGCGCCTCAACGCCACGCTGCTCGGCTGCCCTTGCTGTTCTGGCCACCGACGTCCAGACCGCTGTCGGCCTCGGCCTCGACCTCAGCCGTCCTCACTCTCCCACTTGAGCCCGGCTTTAGCCACCACCGAATCGGGCTCCGATTTCGCCATTCCCCTTCGGCCGCCTCCGGATCGGGCTCCGATTTCACCATTCCCCTTCGGCCGCCTCTGCTCGTCAAGCCGGCCACCGCCGGAAAATTCGCAGCCAATGAAGCTCTGCTCCAGCCAACTCCTGCCCCAAAAGCACCACCGCGACCCCATCTTTCGATTCCCCAACCTGTTGAGCTGTCCTTGTCCCGCGTGTGCGCTAGCATCGGTCACCTCCGCCGAGCTGCCGCCGCGCTTCGCCATGGTGCGCTGCCCTCCTCCGTGGACGGCCATCCTCGGCGCTTCTCTATCTAGCTTGAGCCCATGGGGAGCTCCACCACGCCGCCTGCGTACCCCTCCGCAGGGACCCGGGCCGCCTCCGCCAATCCCATGAGCTGGCGCCGTCCGTCGCCGCCGCGCGCCACCGGTCCACCGACGTAGGCTTGCTGCCGCACCTGTCCGGCCCTTCCGATCCCACGAGCAGCATCACCGTGACGCACTCTTTCTCCTGCGCCCGATCTCGAGCTTCCCCGGCCTTCCTACTGCCCCGACGCCGAGCGCCGCCGCCCACCATTGGTGGTGCCGTGCCGCGCCTCTCTGTCTCACCTGAGCCCACGGGGATGGTCAACGCACTGCCCACGTGCTCCTCCACCGGTACCCCGAGGCGCCCCGGCCTTCCTGCTGCCTGGCACCGCGCGCCACCCTCTGCCGTCGCCGGCGTAGCTCTGCGCCTCGCAGGCTTCCTTGAACCCGTGACGAGGCTCAGCGCGCCGTCCTACCCCTCCTCCGTCGAAGCCCAGCTTCTCTGGCTAACTTGCCGCCTGGACGCCGGCGAGGTCCACGGCTACGACGTGGACCGGCCTCTACCACGGTCCACCGCGTCCTGGACAGGGGAGCCAATGGTAAAAACTCCTTTACAGAGAAGCCCTTCAATTATTCCACATAAAATCTTAGGTCCAGTCCCTTTTTCACAAAGCCCTCTGCTACCTGTGTATTTGCAAATTAGATCATAGACCTGGCACAATCATATCACAGATTGGTCCTTTAGGGGTCTTATCACAATTTGGTCATATTCATTTTTACACTAAGATCCATGTACACTTCTGTTATTGAGGAAACACCCATTCAGACACACACACACCTTGAGGGTCGGACACGGTAGTCGGCACGTGCCCCTGACACGGAAGCCGGCTGATCCGTTCATATGTGTCCTGGAGCTCGAAATCGGTCACTTTCCTATGACCTCGAATCAAGCATGGACACAGTCGCGATCCCGTGACCTCGAGCCAGGTCACCACGGGACTTGGAGCTCGTGTCCACGAACTTGGACACGATCTCGCTTCCGTGACCCCCAGTCGGGTCACTACCGGACTCGGAGCACATGTCCACAGACACGGACACGGTCACAGACACAGCACTGGCCATGTGTCCACAGACATAGACACGAGCACAAACACGATAACATGTCCACGGACACAGACACGATAACATGTCCACGGACACGATCGCGATTCCATGTGTCTATAAATATGTCACAGTTTTCACGTGTCCACGTGTCCACGGACACGATCACCGTCCACGTGTCCGCAGACACGATCACAGCCCACGTGTCCACGGACGCGGTCACAGTCCACATGTCCACGTGTCTACGGACACGGCCACGTGTTCACGTGTCCACAGACACGATCACAGCCCACGTGTCCATGGACATGGTCACAACCCATGTGTCCATGGACACAGCCACGGCTCATATGTCCATGAATCTTCGACCTTCCACAAAACCCCGAACTTTCATTCTCACGTGTCCACGAACACGTCACAGAACTCTGGGTCCACAGAGAAATCTCCGATTCTGGGCACCTATGTGTCCAGGGGCCGTGGACACAGGCGAGGCCGTGTGTTCCCGCAGCCTTTGCCAGTTTGTGGTCACCGACCAGTTGGCAACATCATCATGAGATTTGTCCCATGTTTCACGCCTGCATACATACACCCGACAGCCGTGGACACGTGCCGGGGAACGTGTCCACAGGGGATTTCCTGTTTTCCATCGTGAACACCTTGTTCGCCTCACCACCGCCACACCTCAACTCCGTTTTCAGTGATTTTGGCACCGTTGGAACCGTTGTCTCGAGCTCCACCACATCGAATCATCCAAACCTTAGCCAACATCCGCTCTTGCCGGTTTGCTTTAATAGTAAGTTCTTCGTAGAGTTTAATTGTTGTTCTTTCTATTTGTTTTATCATTGTTAGTGCAAGTCTTTAGTTATGATGCATTTTAAGCATAGATTTATACTAGCTAAGGCACGTCACAGCAATGCATAACCTCATTATTTAGCACACATTAGTATGCGCACACATGTTAGCACTAAACAACCTAACTTAAAATTAGAATTATAAAATTAATAGTTAAACATTAATAACAGAGTGCTAGGAAGTAAGTAAACACTTTAGTTAGCAGTCCATAAGCAACCTGCCGTGCAGTCACCCATGTAATGGCACCTTTTAGCGCTTGTGTCACTTGCTAGATTTAATAATTTAATTATATAAAATAAGTTAGGAAATTAACCATTAAGCACCTAAAGTAGTACATTCATATAGGTATAAACTAAATAACTAACAGTAGCAATATGCCTATCACCACATCACAATTAATGCCATATATTTAGTGTAGGAGTTCAATTGATAGTAGAATCAAGAAATATTCACTAGAAAGCCCGTGCAATATATTGGCATACACTAGTGCACGTGCCACCTATTAGCACAAATGATATGATTATTTAGTTAATAGCTCTAAATTAAGGTATGCACAAAATGACATAAGCTACACACCGTGTTCCCGCTCGTACTAGCGAGAATGCATGTTAACCCTTCACAGAACCTTACTTTAAGTCAATAGACACCGCAACATGCATGACTTGCCCTAAGTTTTTCTCGTGGTGTTATCTGATTCTTAGTTGAAGTTCTTTGGATTTTATCGCTCCTTGAGTTTTATCTCTTTCGCAGTAGTTTTATTAGGCTTTTTCTTTACGTAGATAATATTGAGTGTAAGAAAGAGTCAAGCCTCAAGAGGAACCGAAAGGTTTACATATGAGGAGAAGCTCGTAGATTGGACGCGAAGCTAGAGATTAGAGATTGAGATCTTGAAGAAGAAGCCTCAAGCTTGAAGATCAAAGAATTTGCAGGCAAGCTCTAATCTCATATTAGAACCTATAATTTGCTAATGCTCCTATAGTGCCTATTTATTCTGCTATGTATGATATTTTGGTTTGAAACATTGTGTTAGTCATAATCCCACTTGTTCTTAAGTATTTATATTTATGTCAGTAACTTGCTGCATAGATATGAATACCTTACTTGAAAACCATTGACGACGTGTCCTTGATAACTGTAGAGATTCTGTTCCTAGATAGTTTTACGGAACGGATATTACCTTGTACTAGATCTGCTTAGGACCCCATTTACGGTGCTCTGCGCCGCCACACCATATACCATTAATTTGCAAAATGAATTAAAAGAGTTTGGTGGTGTGAGTATAAATAAAAGGGGTGGGATTAGAACAACTGGTGCTAGGTGAAGAGGGGATGTTTCTAGCCGTGGGGTGGGGCTCACCTGAGGTGATGGTGATAGGTATGTAGGCTTCCCTGTGGTCCACCTGCCATGGATGAGACCACCATCCCTGCCGTATAAAGATCGGTTCGTTAGCCTTCGACTTAGTAATTCCCGTGCAACCACAGAACCTGTACATTTTGGGCAGGACGTACTCCCTCTACGTATTCTTTCCACATCGAACCACTGGGGTCGGTAGTGAAGACACAAGGGAATAGAGAAGGGCGTGAGATGACTCGCTGCCTGGCCCTCGACGGTAATTGCCCGCATCATGAGAGCGTAAGCCCACGGATATAACCTCTGGTTTGGTAATACCCGAGATTGGAGGAGATCAGAAAAAGACGTGAATGCGGTGGATATTCACGACCCGGCTCCGAGAATGTACCGACGCATCATCGACAGCCTGAAAAACCCCGAGGAATGGCCCTTGTTTGCACTTTGGGTGGAATCTGTGAAAAACTACGTAGATGTGGGATAGGCGTTATGTAACTCTAATGATCAGGAGTAGCATAACCTGTGGGTACAGTGTACAATCTCTGTAGAGTTAAAAATCCTTCCGGATAGGCTGTTGTCACGGTTTTTGACATGCTACTGTTTGGGCGCCTTATGATTAGATTTTCTATACTGCCTTGATGTGTGAGTGGGTGTAGCTACCTGTGTTTTAGAAAGTGTCTGGAGGGGATAGTGGAGGCCCTTCCAGTTAAAACATAGGAACTGGCGGGAACGGTTTATACTCTCCCAGGTCCAACTTATTAAAATACGAAGAATAAATTCTTTCACTCCCTTTTGAAAATCTTCTGTAAGAAACATTGCATAAAACTGACTTTTTGCAACCTGGACCCTGTTGCCTCATCCTTGCTACAACCAATGTGCATTTTTATTTATATCTTTGCTTAGTGTTGGAGCTTGCTGAGTACCTTATATACTCACCCGCCTGCATTTGTGGTTTAGACAGTGAGGATCGCGTAGGTGACGTGCTGGTTTCGTTCTGCTTCTCAAGTCTGTTTGTGGATTTGGGCCCTGGTGTTTCGCTGTTTGCTCTGCTTTTAGTTGGACGATCAGTGTAGGATCGTGGAGATCCTCACGGTGTTGCCGCTAAAAGTCCTGTCTCAGGTTAGTTTTTCTTTTCGAAGTATGCTTTCGATATACATTCTGTTGTGTTATTCGTATCAGCTACTGATTCAGAGACTGATACGTGTATCACAGTGCATTTCGGGAACGAGGTGCCGACACTTTTTTATTTCTCAATACATAACTATAATCTTGATCAAACTTTACGAGATGATAAAGAACATCATAACACATATTAAAAAATAGTTATATTTTTTATATTTATTTTTATAGAAAAAACATTTAATAATAAATTAATCTTTGGGATACAAAAGTATATGCAAAATAATGGTAAAAAATTTAAGATGTATTTTTCTAATATGTGTTAGAATATCATTTATCATCTCATAAAGTTTGATTTTAAGATTATGCTTTTGTACGGAAAAATAAAAAAGAAAAATCACATAAGGGGGTAAATTGACCCAAAACCATGTTTTCGTGGGGTAAAATAAACAAAAACATAGTTAGGGGATTATTTGGACTTTGGAAGGAGTTATTTGGACTTTGGAAGTAAATTGAACTTTATCTTTTTTAACAAACTTTCCAAAATTGTTAACCTATGCAACTATTGAGACTCTTGACCACTCTTGTTGGTGTCCTAGCCCTTTGTAGATTCAACCAATAAAATCTTTATAAATATATGCTATATTTGGTGCTTCTTCTATGGATAAATTCAACAATGGTGTGCACCAACGAAGATGTGGTGACACCAGCTGTATCCTCTAAGTTATAAGTGGAATATAATGCTTATGACGTGTTGCTTGTGCACATGAATGAACATTCCAATTCATCGTTGCACATCAAAGAAATGTTAAATAAACATACTCAACATTCTCTCTTTTTTAAGAACATTTCCCTTCAATTTTTTATTATTTGACAATGTTTAAACAATTGATACATCTGCTTGATTAAAAATCCAAAAAATATGCAGCTCAACGATGCACCTCGTTGTAGAAAATGTTGCACGAACAAGGTACAAAATCGTGTCAGTATTCACTGCCTTTGTGCATTTGGACATCAAGAAACTTGGGTTCTTCAATAGAAGAAATCAAGAAAGTTTCCCATTTGGATTTTTTTTAAAAAAGTCTTGTTTTGTGTGCTCTGTTCCACGTTCTGACCAAGAATATTTGCAAGGGTCTAAAAAAGTGGAGTTCATCGTGTAAGTATAAAAAATATAGGTGTTTCTAGATTTTGTCGAAGCCAAACTTATTTAAACCCCGTTTGGGACAAGGGATTTGCAAAGGAATTTTAAAGGAACAACTTCGTGTGGAAAGGAATGGAATTGAAATGTTTGGAACACAGGAACACTTCTTTCCTTTCCAGAGGAAAGGAACTTCTCAGCACGCGTTTCGTAGGAATGAAAAAATCCGCACAAACCCAAGGGAAGGAATCTTTGCTTGCTCTCCGCCTCTCACCAGTCACCACGGCCATTAAGTTTCTCTCTCCCTTCTCTCTCTCAACTGAAAAGGAAAACAACAAAAGAAAATTTAGAGACCTGATTGAAATCACTAGCTCACGAATAAAAAAAAATAGTGCTGATGCATTGGGGTTAGCAAATTTCCCGAATAAGCTGGAGTATTTATGAACTAAATGCATTGTCTACGCTTTGAGCTATTTAGTTTGAATTATGTATATTAAATAATAATAATAATAATATAGCTTTTAAAGATTTTATTTAGTTGCAATAACATTTTTATTCCCGCATTTTTATTCCTGCATTCCAAACACTTAATTTCTCTATTTCTCCGTTTTGGATTCCTATAGTTTTCTCACTTCTCCGATTCCTGTGTTTTCTCTATTCCTGCATTTTTTCCTATTCCTCTATTTTTCATTCCTTTATTCAAAAACAGAGCCTTAATTTTGACTATTATTAATGGAGAATTTCTTATGTTTATAGTATATAAATTATGTCACTAGTTTCATCATGAAGCAAACCTTCATAACATGTACTAAATCCGTTCTAAAATATAAGCATTTTTAGGTTTGGATAAGGTCAAAATATTTTAATTCTACCAATAATATCTAAAAAATTACATAATTTTTAATATAAAAATATAATTTTT
>BCLH01000037.1:197098-248169 GCA_001602315.1 Zoysia pacifica | reverse complement strand
AGGCAATTGCGACGATTAGACTATGAGGATATACAAGTACAACACAAAGTAGGTCATCTTACCTTTCTCTTGTATAATATTAAACCTTTTTATATTAAGGAATTTTTTAGGATCTCTTTGAGCATTGCACTTACTTCATTAGTTTTTTCCTTGCCATAAGACATGCTAGCGAGTAATAAATTTGTGTAATTATCCTTAATTATATAAACTCAGGGTAACCAAGGGCAAAAATGGTGATAGACCTTTAAAACTCTTCCTTCTAGAGTTGATGACAATCATCTTTATTGCCAAGCACCTCTACAAACAACTCTAACTCGGTAACTGCACAGCAGAGCAACTGATCTACAATAGAGTTTTGGAGTGGAGTACAGTCATACTAAACACATCCTTAGTACCTAAAGATCCTCCCTAGAAATCCAATGCAACGTTCCTCTTCATCTCTGTAATCTATGCAATTAATTTCCTTCAAATTTACAAGGCTTTCTCGTGGTTTAGCTATAGTAGTATTTCCTACTGTATTAGATTTCCCCTTGACTATTCGTTCGTGTATTCCTTATCTTCCTCTGTTTTTTTTTTCTATCATGCCTTCCAGGGTTGGCTTCCGTTCCTTCATATTTGAGCTTATAATAGAGGGGGCTTACCTTTTGAATATTTTGAATATGCATCTTCAGATTGTATACCTAGGTATAAAAAGAAAACATTTCACATACGACCCTTTGCCCTTTGCACAATTGTAATTGTACTACAGCTTAACCACTGTCATTCCAACTCGGTGACACGCACACATCCAGGACCAAGCCCATCCATCGGTTCATTATATCTAGCCCAAGCCTGCACGTTCATTTGCTTTAATTTGCAGCCCACTTGCAAAGCGTCACAGAATGATTTCGGCCCATGTAAGAAAAAAGAAGCCCAGAATTAGAGCTAGACCATGGTAGACCATGGGCGAGGCGCATTCAACTGCCCGGTCACTATGAGATAAACTTAGAGCCCATGTTCGATCAGAAAAAAAAAACTTAGAGCCCATGTGTTAGTGACCGAGGAGTTTCTCTTTTTCGGGGCATTTGCTTTTTTGGCTCTTTTTGAAGTGTAATAGCTAATTTGACTTATTTTTTTTAACTTTGTTTATTTGACCCTGTTTTTATCTTTTAAATAGCTAATTTGACTCTTATTTGCTGAAAAAGAAGGGTCAAATAAGCAAAGTTTTAAGCCAAATTGGGCTATTCAGAGTTCAAAAGCAGGATCAAGCAAAGTTGACAAAATGAGATCAAATTGGGCTATTAATATTCAAAATAGGGTCACACAAGCAATTATCTCTTTTTCTTATGCTGCCATACCTCCCAAACCATGTATCGAAATAAGTACTGTGCAGTATTCCACATTATAAAGTATATCCATCTTGCCGTCCGCTAAATTCACAAAGGTTTTAAACAAAACTCCTAGTCGGTGCCATGTGGATTTAACTTGATCGGATCATGGCTTTATATATTTTCTAAAACTGAATATATAGACTTATGGTTTTAGGCCTCCTCTAGATTGAAAGAAAATTTTTTAATTCTCACATTTTGCAGTGTAATTAAACTAATTTCTATAAAATTTCTGTATAATTTTTATAAAAATCCTGCGTTGCAAAGAGTTTTCCTCTGACGCGCTTTCTGAATACCATGCTGGCAAACATGGAATCCCTATAGCACCGATGAAAGTCTCTTTCACCGCAATCTAGGTGAGCGAGCACGTGCCGGTCTCCGATCCGATCAAGGCCGGCAGAATTAAGCACAGTGTCAATTGCGGATCAAGCAAAGCCTTGTGGTTCGCGACGATTGACTTCTTGAGGTATCCTATCGATTCGATTCCTGCACGTTTGAGTGTTCCGATACCTGACAGATGCTAGAAAGATTTATGGCATCGGACCATTTTGTTCATGCGATCGAGATTCGAGACACGGTTTCAGCCGCTCGGTTCATTTGACCATTTCCTTCACTTTGGCTATATACGTGGATGAGAGAACTCAGATATTTGAAAGTATGATTTCGCAAAAATTGAAATTCATGGATCAGTTTAATTTTATAGTAAAAATGTAAAAAACAAGATATTGTTCTTCAGTTCCAAAAAAGACCCGACAAACCATGTGGATGACAGAACTCGCGGACATTAATTTGAAGCATACATGATTGATTCATTTATCCATTAATATGTAGCAGTATCTGTAACACCAATGTCGAAAGAAAACAAGAAGGCTACTGAAAATCTGAATGCAATGAACAACCTGCTTGCCTCCCCTAGCAACAAAGAAGCACTACAGTTCGTGTCGGTTTCGTAATACAGCAGACTCTTTTGATCTCTGAACAAAAAAAAAAAAAATCGAAACAGATAAAATTTGAGAGGAGAAAGGCTAAAAATGTAATCCTTGCCCCGTCGATCCGGCCACAGGATCGAGTCCATCTCCCATCCACGATCGCATGCATGCATGTGTCTGTGTGAGACTGACTGTGCATGTGGCTGGATCGACGGCGTCGACTCATGCACGGACGAGCGGGCCACTAGCTTTATTCTGCTGGCGGCGGCTAGCTGACCTGCTCGCCAATGAGGTCTAGGCCGACGGCGAGGAACGTGACGCCCTGGAACAGCAGGAAGTAGAAGTGCAGGCCCTGGGCCGACAGCAGGCTGCGCGTGGCGGCGGTGAGGAGGAGGAAGGCGAGCGCCAGCTCCTTCTTGAAGATCCGGTTCGGCTTCTTGTTCTGCTTGCTGCTCTTCTTGGGCGTCGCCGGCGTGGCGGTGGCGGCCAGCGCGGCGGCGGCCTCGTCCTTGGTGGCCCACTCGGCGGCCTCGTGCTCCCGCAGTTTGCCCCACTCCTGGAGCCCGCCCTCGGACATGCCGCGGGTGAGCTTGGGCGCCGGCCGCGCGTCGGCGGCCTCGGCGAGAGCGAGGATGTCGGAGGCCGACGACGTGCGCCCGGCCTTCTTGGTCACTATCCACTCGTACGAGCTCCCCAGCTGGAACAGCCCCGACACCATGGCGTTGAACTTGGTCACGGACATGGTGTTCTCGAAGAGGAGGTACGGGATGATGAACGGGAACGACTTGGGCGCCGGCAGGATGTTGAGCAGCGACATGAGCACCGGCACGTAGCAGATCACCCAGATGGGCAGCTCCGCCTCCGGCACGAACATGGTCAGCGGCAGGATCACGCAGAACAGCGTGAACGAGTAGAAGGGCAGCACCAGCTTCCGGAGAAGGAAGAAGAGCATCACCAGGTTCGCCTTCTTCCAGAACGGGATCTGCAGACACAAATATTCGCTTTATTATTTTAGTCCTCGAGCTAGCTCTTCTGCGAATGATCGATCATCAATGGAGTACAGGACACACGCTTTCATCGATCGTACGATTGTTACCTTGGACTTGAACACAGCTGGGAGGCAGAGACGGAAGAGCTGCATCGGGCCGGAGTGCCACCGGTGCTGCTGCTTCCGGTAAGCCTCGTAGGACTCCGGCAGCTCGCACAGGACCTGAACGTCTCGCAAGTGATCACGTCAGCATCTCATCAAGCAGGAGCAGGAGCAGGAGCAGCCATCAAAAAAGATTGAAACATCGAAGTATGGATACCTTGACGTCGTTGAGGAAGATGAACTTCCATCCGCAGAGGTGGGCGCGGACGGCGATGTCCATATCCTCGACGGTGGTGCGCTCCATCCATCCGCCCGACTCCTCGAGGGCCTTGATGCGCCACACGCCGGCGGTGCCGTTGAAGCCGAAGAAGTTGAGGTAGACGCCGTTGACCTGCTGCTCGACCTCGAAGTGGAAGCACAAGTTGATGTTCTGCAGCCGGGTCAGCAGGTTCTCGTCCTTGTTCACAAAGCTCCAACGCGCCTGCACTAGACCAAGCTCCGGGTTGTCCTGCACCATGCCACGAGTCAGATGGTGGGTCTAGTCTATCGCGCTGATAAGTAGATCCAAATATCTAACATACTCATATTCCTAAGCAGGTTGAGATCATTAAGGTCTTTTTAGTTTCTTTTCATAATAGAACTTAAGCCATTAAGGTAATAAGGTCTCGTTAGTTTCTTGTTATATTCCTAAGCACTTACCAGTCTTCTGAAAACCTTAAGCGAATCAATCAACAGAAGATTGGGACATACGTGGACTATGCCCTACGAAATTTAGAATATGTACTGCAAGTATAAACTATGACACGTCAGATTCTTCTTCTTACTTCTTGAGAACCGTGCTAACAGACTATAATTAGTTTGTGGATCTTGAAGTCATGGCTTTTATTAGGCTCAAGAACCAAGTTAGTAGATCACATGTCCAGTGGAATACTAAACATCAATCTCAATCTAATCTACTAGAAGGACGTACTCCGTTGAGATCCGAGACCAGCATCAGGACTACGTACGTGACGAGGAGTAAATACCTTGAAGTGCGGCACGGTGAGCTTGAGGAAGTCCGGGTTGGGCTGGAAGTCGGCGTCGAAGATGGCGACGAGCTCGTAGTCCTTTACGTAGTCGCAGCTCATGGCGGACTTGAGGTTGCCGGCCTTGTACCCCGTCCGCGACAGCCGGTGCCGGTAGATGATGTTCACGCCGCGCTGGCTCCACTTGGTCACCTCCGCCTTGATCAGCATCTGGCACACCTCGTCGTCGGAGTCGTCCAGCACCTGGATCAGCATCCGGTCCCGGGGCCAGTCCATCTGGCACACGTGCGAGATCGATGTCTCGTACACCTGCACACGTATAGCCGTGGTCAGTTTCGTTCGCCACACGAGTGCCAACATATTGGTGTAATTCACTTCAGACAAGCAGCTGACTGACTTCTTTCTCGTTGCACATGGGCATCTGGACGAGGACCATGGGGTAGTAGCCGTCGGCGTCGTCTTCACCTCTCTCGACGTCGTTCCGTCCGCGTGACTGCTTGCGGCCAGAGCCGGCGGTGGAGGCGACGTTGGCGCGGGGCTTGATCCCACGGATCTTGATCCAGAAGCAGCCGACGCAGAGGATGATGCGGTCTACAGACTGCACCATGAAGAGGACGATGCAGAATGCCGAGAGCTTGTGGATGGCCCACGCGATGTACTCGATCCGGAAGTCGAGCCACGCGACGTACGCCCCGTGCAGCCACCCCTCGATCTCCCGGCGCTCCGGCACGCGGAGGTGCTCCGGCAGCTGGCGCAGGTTCTCGGGCAGGTGGCGGAGGTGCTCCGGCAGGTGCTGCAGCTGGTCCTCCAGCTCCTGCAGGTTCCCCGGCAGGTGCTGCGGGAAGTGCCACCCCTTGAGGTAGGCGACGGTCTCGAACGCGAGCATGGCGAGGGAGAGCAGCAGGAACGCGCGGAGGAAGCCCAGCATGGCCCGCCCGCGCCCGGAGGCCTCGGCGTCGGGCTCCTCATCAGCGTCGCGGCTGCGGCGCACGCGGCGGTTCACGATGCCGAGCACGCCCCAGAACCCCGCGGCGAGCCACGCCACGCAGCCCACGGCGCGGTGCGCCTTGAGGAGCAGCACCCACGTGAACTGCTTGGCGTTCTTACCGCGGGCCTTCTCCGACTGGTGCTGCATGCCCGGCCCGTCGATCTCCACGAGGGAGTAGGGGTTGTCCATCTTCACCACCACCGGCGTGCCGCGCTGCTCCTCGCTGCCCCACCACGAGCTCGCCGGCGGCGCCATTGTTGCAGCGGCTCAGGGGTCAGTCGCGTGCCGGTGAGTGAGGAGGGAGGGAGCTCTTGGTGGAACCGAGCGCAGCCGTCAAGCTTGTTGCACCCGGGAACACCTCAACATGTGAGGTTGCTTCCTTCCCGCCTCTTTATGCCTGGCCCTCAAAGAACCTGGCTGTGCGAGTGAAGTGACGGTGCTAGCCTTTGCTGCTTAGATCTTCAGTGTTCTTACCTTAAGTGACCTAAATCACCTACAAACAACACATCAAACAAATGAAATCCAAAAATCTAATAACTATGGAGATCGACTGATCGAGAGCAAGAGACTGTTAATTACCTTGTACGTAGTAACCTGCTGATGTCGAGATCAGAAGAAGAGAAGCCCTGAAGCTTCTTCTTCAGATCCAAGAGAAGAAAGGTGACCGCCGCCTCGGAGGAGGCAACGAGCTCACAGATTCTCGCACGCTCGCACGCACACTTTCACAGGAGCACGCACACTCTGGTGCCTAGAGATCAGCTCAGCTCAGCTAAGCTGCAGTACGCTCACACTCACACTGTGGGCGCTGAAGCTTTGCTGGTCGATCGAGCTTGAGGATAGTAGAGATACAATGGAGAGTAGTAGAGTGATCAGTAGCCGAGCAAATGGGAGGGAGTGTGACCACCAGCACCACCACCACCAGGGTTGCTGCTGCTACTGCTGTACTACTGGCTCCAGACTCTAGACTCCAGAGTAAGGAACCACGTAGCCCACCAGAAGGGTTTTATAGAAAGGAGATGGAGCTCGGCTACCTAGAGATCTAGAGCGAGAGAGATCTGCAGGGTAAGTGGAGCGGCTAGCCATGCAACACGCATGCGGTTCCTCTGCAGTTGGGCCTGGCTCCACTTACAGTAATGCACCGACCGATGCAACACACTCATTGCATTGTTAGTCATACACATACTTTTTTATTAAAAAATAAAAAAGCTTCTTTCTTCACAGCTTAAGAAGAAGCTGCAAGTTTTGACCTGATTTGGGCATTAATTCATGTTAGAGTGGGATGGTGCGATCTCGACTTAAAAATATAGTCGACGGAATCTGCCGGCACCGTGTGCGTCGATCGAGTCCATGGCATGTGGGGTCTTTAAATGAAGCAGCCAATCTGAATCTGCACTCCAGAATCCGCACCACAAAGTGTGAAATTAACCGTTAGGGCAACAGCTAATTGCGGCATCAAGTGACGATTAAGAAGCTTCCCTGGAATTTCTTGGGATTGCGTTTCTCTGAATGCTAGGTTGCCCTGCCTTCTGTGTCCAATGGGTTCTCTCCCTGCAAGTTGGACACGGGCTTGGGCTTAGGCTCAACCAAACTATGGACATAATTTAATGGTCCCTAATTTAATTAAATTCCTACTAATAATTATATGCTTCTTAGTTTTTCAAGAAATTGAAATCGTATATTCTGTTCTTGCCCAAACATATCCTCCTCTAGACTTCTAGTATATCATTGTAAAATTTATCTCGTAGGGTTTTTTTGTCCTTGAATTCCAAGTGTTTTTAAATACCACAGCTGTAACGAGTAAGCATGGAAAAGTACCAACTTCAAGTCACTATAGATCACAATACAACAAAGTCAGCGTGACCCTTGGCCTCATTCATGTGTCATAATAATTCCGCCGTAAAGTCACATTGGAGCAGACATATCATACGCCCCTTTAGTGTAGTGAAACTAAAAGCTTCACCTTGAAATTCCTGATCTCCTGAAGAAAGAATGAAATATCTCAAAATTGAGTAACATTTTCTTAGCATATACCTCAGCAGCTACTGGTTTGCTATAGCTGTTTTCAAATTTGGTACTTTACATTTACATACACAACCCAATAACCCCCTGTTTATTATTCTTTTTTTTCATCATACAATTACAGTGTATCATTCTGACGTCGGTCCAATCAGAATTACAATAACTGGATGATTCCATTGTATCGTTGTTGTATTTATTTAGTTGACAACTTCTGATTAGCTTGCCTAGTTTACTTTCTGATCTACCCCCTCTCAGTAATTTATTAGCCAGTTTACTTTGATCTCATGCTCACCTCACAAGTTTCAGTATTGACGTGTCACAGGCCTCAAACAAGTCAAGCAATCTAACGTTCGGAAAACATGTATCACATGTTGGGCTATCATGTGGAGATCAGAATAGTTATTTGCTAAGTTAAATAGATACTTTTAACTTGATATCTATCTGTCATTACATAGTCTTGCCTGTGAAGCGCATGGACAAACTTCTATAACCACTACCGAAACCGGCTCTTTGCCGAGTGCACTAATGTTTGCCGAGTGCAATTCCTCGGACACACAGCAAAATTAATATATACCGAGTGTCATAACAAAAACTCACGGCGTAAAAAAAAAACACTCGGCAAACCTTTTCTTTGCAAGAGTGTCGGTGGTCCCGCACTCGGTAAATATTTTGTTTGCCGAGTGTCAGATACCGCGCACTCGGCAAAACTGACGTCCGTTTGCGACTAGATCAGCTTAACAAACAGATATGTATGCCTGCCATTGCACAAAAAAACTAAATTTCTTCCTAATAATCGACAAAATTGTTTCTCTTCAAATTTTGCATGATTTCTCGAAGGAAACATTTGGATCCCTTCATTTTGGAGGAATTGAAATGTACATAATAAATTAGGCTATTTAGCTTGGAATTTAATATTTCACAACTTTCCCAAGCTTACAAATAAGTCTATCCCAAATTCATAGAGTATGAGATAAAAATGAATTCTATAGATCATTATGCAAGAATTCTATTCTCTAATTTATAGCACACTCTTCAACTCACCTTTTTACAACAGAAATGCAACTGTGTATGCTTAACAATAAATATAGAAATATATTCTATATACAACTATATTAACTTAATTAATCTATGCCTAAATTGTAATTATTAAAATGAATTCAATTCCAATGTTCCAAACGAGCCCTAAGCTACTTTCACAAAAACCTCTTTCTAAGTTCGTTTGACAATAACGTATATATTGTTCTCTATCAGCAAGCAAATTGCCATTCTTATACTTTTGAGCTTGAAGAATGCAACAACAACCCATTGCTCTCACTCAAAATGATGGTGGCATACATAAGGCCTCTTTGTATGTTAGGAGCTTGTTTGGAGACAGTATTAAGAAAATTTCATGAAAGCTACATGTACTATTTCCAGGACGCACATTAATTCGAACAATTCTTGTACACAGTTTTCTGAATACTTTTCCAACTCTTTGCCATTCTGTTTTGCAGGGCGGTACTACTGCTAATGACTGACGCGGCAACCTAACGAGCTTCAGCAGAAGATCATGCAGTTTCCCTCCGAAATCTCCCTTTCCAGCTACGATCATACCAGATTCTAGAGTACCATTTAGTGGTACTACACACTGGCCAGGTCAATGCCTCACTACCGGAAACCGGCTCTTTGCCGAGTGCATTGAGGTTTACCGAGTGCAATTCAAACTAGATATTTATCGAGTGTCACAACAACAACTCATGGTGTACAGAAAACACTCGACAAAGCCCCTTTTTGCCAAGTGTCATAGGTCATGCACTCGACAAATCATTTGTTTGCCAAGTGTCAGATACCGTGCACTCGGCAAAACTGACGTTTGTTTGCGACCGTTACGGTTTGCTGAGTGTCTATATTTGATACTCGGCAAACATCGGCTCTTTACCGAGTGCCAGTCTTTGACACTCGGCAAAAGCCTCTTTTGCCGAGTATTTTTGCGAGTGTTTTTTGTGAACACTCGACAAAGAATTTGATTTTTTTTCTCACTTGCTCTTCTAACTTTTTTTGTTGCTCACATACTGTGTATGCTACTCTAAGTTAAAATTTGGTACATTTTTCGATCTTTTTGCTATATTTTGTTAATTTATTTTATTTAATAGAATTTTTGGAGATAAGTCAAATTTGAACTGTAAGTGATTCGAATAATGCAATAAAATGAATAAAAAAATTATATTCATGTTATTGAGTTTAATGTGAGGCTTTATCCAGGAAGTAATAGAAAATTTTGAGCATGTATGTCCACGAAACATGACTATAAATGTGTGACCGAATTGTTTTAAAATTGTATAAAAAACAAACAAAGTCTGAAAATCATAAGATTTATCAAGATCTCACGATATCATATGTGGAACATGTGATAAAAAATTGAGCGCGTTTTGCACATGCACGTATGCTGCTTAGAAATCGAAGCATCTTCAAACAACAATCTTAGTGTTGAGAAGGATTTTTTGAGATTTAGAGTCAAAGTGATGGTCGAGTTGAGGTTTCACTTCAAAACTTTTTTATAGGAAATAACCAATATAGATTGTTTTATGTGAAATTTTGGTGAATTTTCGGATCCGTTTGATAATTTTAATCAATTTACTACAATTATAAAACTTTAATTGGTATAAAATGGTTTTGAGGTATAACTGCATGAAATAATGGTCTAATATTCGTGCAAGCATGGAATATGCATTGTTGAGTGAATTTGACAAGGTATTTTCAAAGCATATTCGAATAAATTTAGTAAAACACGTTATAGAAAAAGAATAAAAAAATAAAATAAAAATATGGTGAGCAACATACCTAGACTCAGAAGTCGGGCTTGTGGAGGCTCTCTTATTTTGATGACCTACTTCCACATAATATTGATGTAATGCACACTGAAAAAAATGTTGCCGAGGCCATTTGGGCAACAATCATGGACATTCTTGATAAGACAAAGAACAACGTTAAGGCTAGATTGGATCTGGTAATGTTATGCGATAGACCAAAGCAAGAAATGACGCCTTCTAGAGGCGGCAAGTTATGGAGCAAGCCTAAGATTGAATTCGTCCTGAAAAGGCCACAAAAGAGAGAAGTACTAGAATAGTTCCAAACTTTAATGTTCTCTGATGGGTATACATCGAATATGAGGAGAGGAGTGAACTTATCTACTATGCGAATCAATGGGCTAAAGAGTCATGACTACCACATATGGCTTGAGTGGCTTCTTTCGGTGATGGTTCGAGGCTATATCCCTGAGCACGTCTGGCTAGTGCTGGCAGAGTTGAGCAATTTCTTTCGTCAGCTTTGTGCTAAAGAGTTATCTTGGACCGTGATTGCAGATATAGAGAGAATAGCACCTGTGTTGCTCTGTAAGTTGGAAAAGATCTTTCCACCTGGCTTCTTCAATCCGATGCAGCATTTGATTTTGCACCGCCCGTACGAGGCACGAATGAGGGGCCTGTGCAGGGTTGTTGGTGCTATTCAATTGAGTGATGTCAAAAGGTTCTTCGAACTAAATGTAAAAATAAATGCAAAATTGAAGCTTCCATCGCAAATGCATACATTCTAGAGGAGGTGTCAAATTTCACAACAAAATACTATTGTGACAACCTTCCTAGCGTGCATAACCCAACCGCTCGTAACAATGTGGGCGAAGATGAATCGAACCTCAGCATTTTTCGAGGGCAACTCAGAAGTGCAAGTGATGCGACCCATAAGACCTTGAAACATGAAGAGTGGCGCAATATTATGGTATATGTGTTGACCAACCTTTCCGAAGTGAAGCCGTACATGCAAAAATTTCATCATCAATTCTGACGTGAATCAAAGAAACCTACCCTGTATGAAGCTGAGACACTTCTTAGACAGGTACTGTCCAATTTACCTCGTATTTAGTTTGACATTACAAGTTGCTCGTATGTGTAAATAATACAACGAACTATCTTGATTTAGCTCGCAGGGCCAAACCGATGCGTCTATGAGTGCCTAGTTTTGACAGGTCGCCGACGGCTGTGCCTGTAGGGTCAGGTCGTTTACCGGTTATGACGTGAATGGATATCGCTTTCACACAACAAAACATGAGCATAGTCGGCCCAATCGAAGAACGACAAATACTGGAGTTTTTATGCAAGGCCTTGATGGGGTCGAGTATTATGGAAGAATTGAAGAAATATATAAACTCACGTTTCATGGTTGCAAACCTCTTAATCCTGTCATATTCAAATGCCATTGGTTTGATCCTGAAGTAGTGAGGCAGAACCCTAATCTTGGGTTAGTCAAAATTCGACAATCATCCGTCTTACCAGGAGACGATGTCTATATTATGGTTCAACAAGCCACACAAGTTTATTATCTCTCTTACCCGTGCCAAACCGACGACCGCCTTAAGGGTTGAGATGTTGTGTACAAGGTATCTCCACACAGTAAATTACCGGTCCCAAACAATGAAGATTACAACACATATGACGAAGAGTTCTTTTAAGAAAATGGGCTAGAAGGTACTTTTGAAATAGACCTAACAGAAGCAATCGGAATGAAAGTAGACAATGAAAGGGCTATCGACGAGGACGCTGGAGATGAGGTTCATAATGTGAAGGACTTAGAATTACTTAAGCGATTACATTTAGACAATGACAGTGATGACACCATTCTTCCTTCGAAGCACGGGCACGATTATATTGACATTGGTGATAGTGATGATGAGACTTATGATCCAGCTAATCCCGATCATGATGATTATTTTTAATACATGTATGATCCGTACGAATAATTAATTTTCATTTTTTAATACTAGTTCATTTTCTAATTTTCTTTTTTGCATCTCATTCTAAATATATTTTGTTTATCTGTGCTGATTGGTTTACTCTTTTTTATTGCAGATGATTGGGCAAAGATGGTGGGCGGTTTCAGGAAGGTAAAATCGCTGTACAAAAGAGGTTCTAATGCAGCTGAGGGGTCCAGCAAGGGTCAACGAAAGGGTGGAGGCAGAGGTCGAGGGAGAGGCAAGGTACCTGTAGCTCCATTGTCGCTTGTACCTCTGTCGTCGCTTGAGGAGGAGGAGCATGAGCAGGATAAGAGCAGGAGGAGCAGGAGCAAGATGAGGAGCAAGAGGAGCAGGAGCAGGATGACGAGCAGGAGGAGCAGGAGGAGGCGACAGTGGGTTCAACTTCCTCTGGAACGTCGGGTGTCTAGTTGCGAGATCCCTCTACCCTCTCGACCCGACCGATACCTCGTGAGAGACGACCGCTGATTCGACCCACTGGTGCTAGATAAGTTACTTAATAAGTTGTCATTTATTTTCCATTTGATATGTTGAAAATCACAATAGAAACTAATGATTTATCTTAATCACTTGGGCAGAGGTTAGATGCTTGTGGCTGCAGGTGACCATAAATGCCATGTCAATGGCATCCTTGGTCTTTTGTGCAGGCTATATTTTCCGCGCCTGGTTGCGTATGGCGGTGGGCATGAGCCGACCTACACATGGGACCACTACATCGCCTTTTCCGATGTACCAGATCGAGATGGCAGGTTCTTTCGCAACAAGGCGGAGTGGGTGACGGTTGAGCTGTGGGTAATTATTTCTCGCAGTACATTTAGTTTTTATTTGACATTGCTAAATAATGACTGGATACATCGTGTTTATATGTAGTATTTCTTCAGATGCCAGGACAGATACGAGGCTAAGGCGGCTGCTTTGGCTCACAAGGCCTGTGTCAAACTCGTCAAGGGTATGCATTACGAGGCTCGCATCCAGACCATTGTAACATACCATGCTAAGTACCTTGATACGAAGATCACCAAAACTCAAGCAAGAACCATGACGATGACCCGGAAAGAATACTTGCAGGTAAATATAAAACATTAATACTGCTTTCTTTTGAGATTTAGTATGCTTAATTTGATCTTTTTATAGGTCATATACTTAATGACATGTAGGTGCCTCCGTGGTGGTGCGCCCAGCATATCCAGTGTTGGGAACTGATGGTGAATAAGTGGTGCGCCGTCGAGTGGGAGGAGACGCACAACGCTTGTCGGGAGCATCATTTGATGATGTTAGGTGCACCGCACCATCAAGGCAACCTAAGCCTCGACGAATACGCGGCTAGATGGGTACACGAATTTATTTCTTTATTATAACGCTCAATTCTGCATAATTTGTACTCATCTTGCTATTTTTTCGCAGTCCTCGTTATATGGTGGCCAGTCTTGTTCCCAGTTCAAGAAATGGGCTTTGGCCCACAAGGACAAGGCGACGTCCGACGTCGAGTACAACCCGGAGGAGCCGCCCTCGGCGTACAGCAATGCGATTGTCTACAGCCGCCTCAGTGAGTACACTGAGATGGCAAGAGAGGTTCATGGGCAAGTGTACAATCCGAGCACCTAGGACCTTGATGGAAAAGTCGTCATGAGGGTAGGAGGAGACAAGAAGCACAGTCGGTACTGAATTGGCGACAGCACACTCGACACGACCACCACTCCCACTCTCTCTTAGATTCGAGCAAGAAGCACGAGTTCAAGCCTGGCCATACGCCCACGACCAGCCACTGCACAGTCTCGGATGGAGACACTCCAGATTACTTATGTTTTATTCGTTGTTTTTTGATTTTTACATATCTTTGCTTTGTATTGTAATATTGAGGTGAAATATTGTAAGCCGAGCTGGCAGAAGAGAGAAGGCTAAGGGAGGATATGGCGGCGAGGATGGAGGCCGATCGACAGAGGCAAGAGGCCGAGCGGCAAAGGATAGAGCATATGTTTCAGTGGATGCAAAGTCTTAGCGAGAGGATGGGTCAACCTCTACCACCAGAGCTAATTCCTCCTCCACCTCCTCCTGCAATTACTCCTGTGAGTATGAATGTTTTAAGTTGTTTGTTTCTACTTTAAATCTTGTCTAACATATGCAATCTTTTCTCTTTTGTACAGAATCAATCGGCGGCATCGAATCATGCGGCATCGAATCAATCACCTCATATGTCGCAGTGGCCTCGTAGTTGATATGTGTGTGAAGCTATTAGACTAAGCAAACTAATATGATAGATGTTGATTGTATTTTGTGTGAGAACTATTTATATAAACTGCATGTGATGTGATTTATATATTTTTTTGCTATATAAATTGCTTGTGATGTGAATGTTTGTGGTTTATATAAACTGCCTGTGATATGATATATATGTGATTTTAGTTGATTTTAATATTTCGAAAACATATTTTGCTGAATGCCCCAGATTTTGTCGAGTGTCTGGGTAGAAACACTCGGCAAATACTAAGATTTTACCGAGTGTTTTGCCCTGATACTCGGCAAAAGAAAAATGTTTGTCGAGTGTCGCGAGGCTGGCACTCGGCAAACAAAAATAGTTTGCCGAGTGTCACAAGGCCTGCACTCGGCAAAGTCTTCGTCACTATTTTCTGTCTGTTCGGTCTATTTTTTTTGCCGAGGTCTAAAGGGCACTGGACAAAGATTTTGCTGAGTGCCCGACAAAAAACACTCGACAAACATCTCTTTACCGTTAAAAAGTAGGTCGAGTGGTCTATGTCGTAGGTGACACTCGACAAACACTTTACTAAGTGTTTTTAGCCTTTTATCGAGTGCTAAAGACACTTGGTAAACAGGGACATTTCGGTTGTGCCTTTTGCAGCTATATATTTACATCGAGACTGATCTCAAGATACATGCAGTCAAATCGCGAGATCGACGCGGTATCAAAAGTGCGTGGATCGCGAGACCCAGAACTCTCGTGGGTTGAGCACTACTCCTCGTCCTTGCTTCTATTTTTTTTTTCACTTTCTGTGTCTCCGTTTCAGGATCTCGATGGTACTCGAATTGCTTGCCTCTTCTGTAAAGTTAAGGAGGGATTAATTAGGAGATCATCAGAAGTTTCAGCATTAACTAATGTAGATGCCATGCGATCGAGCGAGTGCATGCCCACACAAGGAGAGACGACCTTGTGGTGATTGATTCGAAAAGGGCCATGTGAGAGTTAGAGTTACTATGAATCGATTGTGTAGACTCGAAGAGAGACCATGGCGAAGTCATTGTATTGTAAGATTTCCGAGCAACCTAGCTGGGTGTATAAATAGGTTTCCAGACTGTTATCATCATGTGCCAAGCTCTTGTGCGCGGGCCTAGCTTCCTAGGTTGAACATGAATCATTAAAATGCTCTGCACTGGTCGAAGCTCAAGTAACCACGGTGCATGTTTCACAACACATTGTTAATTACGTTATTTCATGGTTAGAGACCGCATTTTTTTTAAAAAAAAACACTTGGTGAGATGATAACATATGCCATGCTGAGGACAGAAACATAGGCATATTAGCTCGGTTCCATTGATGCTCGAGTCATATTGTGTCAATATGATGACATAGAGACAGCTTTGCGTGTGATGCATTGTGTTAGCTAGCGGAGCAAAATAATTGATGCCGGTGCTTCAAGAAATCATGAGAGGAACAATACGGTTAATTGAGTGTAATTAGCCACTAAAAATTTTACAGACTAATATATTGAAAGGCCAAAAAAAATTAAAAAAGATTGATCGGATCCTCACGTGCACCGGTGCACGCGAGCGTCTCTGATTTTACGACGCGCAATCGATCGGCTTGCAGTGGCCTGCTAGCTAGTGCTACGCGCAGCAGGAGCAGCACAGCACCGCCACCCCTGCCCTGCCCCTGACTGCTGACCGTTTGGCAAGAAGGTTCCTTGCCAGTTGTGATTCCGTGTGATTCTCTTCTGGGACAGAGATCTCGAGGTTATTATTCCAAATTAACGGCTAGTGAATGGCATTTCTCATGCACATAATTATATAGGCGTATTTGTCGGTTGAAGAATATACTTTTGGTTCCCACCGACAAGCGCATAACATGCCACTGTGCGTTACGAATGAGCCGGTGTGTGGGCATGTGCCTACTGTCGCCGATGCAGGCATGCAAGTGAATCGTGCTCTACGTTGTAGGAAACCCATCTGATAAAAATACGGTGATATTGTATGTTCATGGCAATATTTGGAATACACATACGAGGTAATACCTCTGCTTTTTTCCCATTATGAGCCCTATTTGCACAGCTTATTTGTAGCTTATTCTCAAAAATATGCATAAGTTGTGTCAAATAGGAAACTTATTTCACAGCTCATTAGTTCTACTGCTTCTCAAAATGAACTAAAAAGTAAGTTATTTTTCAGCTGCTCAAATAAGCTGAATTATTTGTAACAAGTTCCAACTAATGTCCTTTACCGACACTCGGTTGTGGGTGAAAAGCTAGGTATGTTACTACCAGATTATGTGGATCTATCTGCTTTGGTCAGACACCTTTGATGTGTTCTTGTAGTGTTATCTAGCAGTTTGTGATAACATCTTAGTCCCTTAATTTCTAAATTGTTGTCACAATTGACTTCTAATATCATATTTGATCATTCATCTTATTAATTTTTTTTGATAAATATCATACACTTGTGATACTTTATTGTATCATTAACATTATTTGTATCATGACTTACAATTTTAAATTTTTAATATTTTTTAATAATATGAATGGTCAAAGATGATGTTAGATGCACGGCCACAAAAACTGAGGCACGGAGGAAGTACATCCATACAATGATTAAACTGGTTTACTATAATATTATTACTTTAAGATCAAGGTGAATTGGGCCTAATGCTACTATATTAGGGCTTGGTCCAGGCCAAGGACCACACAGTTCCACTAAATCTTTGTTATGAGAAATTAATATCACTCCTAGAATTCATAAGTTTCCTGGACGTATCAAAACATGTAAAGGGCTCATCTGTGGACAAGCCCGGGCTGTTATTAACATTGCTTGGGTTACTTCATTTATGGGAAAATTGTGTTTTTACCCCTTCTTTAGAGCTCAACTTTAATTTTACCTTCATTTTTTAGGGTTTGTGATTTTATTCCTACTATTTGAAAATGAACAATCCGTTTACCCCTAGTTAGCTCCAGCACAAAAAAATAATTAAAGAAAATAAGAAAAAATAAATAAAATAGCAAATGATCATTGTATCCCTCTCTCTGTTCTCATCCATAACTCAATACATTCATGAAAATTTATATAAATTATATTAAAATTTATTAAATATTCCAAAATAGTCCGTCAAAATACTATTGAATATTATGTCAAAATATTATCGGTGTTCATACAACATAAGGTAAAAGCACGATCTCCAAAAAAATAAGGATAAATCAATGGTATTTTGTCTTGTAAATGTCATATTTAACACCGTTAACTTGATTTAACGGAGTAGAGGTAAACTTTACCTTCACTTTCGAAAATCTGGGGCAAAATCACAAACCCTAAAAAATGAGGGTAAAATCACAATTGAACTCCAAAATAGAGGTAAAAATACAATTGCCCCTTCATTTATTTGGTCTTTGATAAATGAAAATTCCAATGAATGCCATGCACTGTAGAGTCAATAAGGAATGTCACTTTGAGCGTAAAATTAATTCTCAAATTTTACTGCCCTTAGTTTCAGGGGCATTTTGGTCTTTTTAAACTTAGATGAATAAAAAATCTGTTACTATTATATATCAGTTAGGACGAATTAGGGAAAAAAAATTTAAAATGAGGGTGAATAAGGGAATTGGAAAATTTTGAGGGTGGATAAGGCAATGGATAAATTTTTGAAGGCGAATAAAGTATTTGCTCTTATTTATTAGGCCTGTTAACTAGCACATTGATGTAACTAAGTGTTTGATACTAACTCCTCAACATTGTAGTCTTGTTGATATGGTGGCACAAAATATTTTTGTGGCAGTAAAATCAAATAAAGGATGAGATCGGGGAAGCTCCAAGGACTAGCAAAACTCTAATGCAATTGTTGTCCAACAAAAACCCTAAGATGCGGAACCTTCGATAATCAATGGCAAATCAAGTGCTCAATCCCTTCCAAACATTATTGTAAACAACGAAACGGTCGACTAGCAGCATTGCTTTGAGATGCAGCTGCGTATGGCTGGGCAATAGCTTCCCCTCTCTGAGATAGAGAACTTATCATCAGGTTGCTAGGTAGTCAACTTAATCAGCTGGATACACACACACACTCGATATCTGTTTACAGATCTTAGTTTTCTCCAAAGATCAGTACACAGCTTATATGTGTCCTAATGAAACCTAAGTCACTACAGTTATACAAAATGCTCCTGCTTTTATAGCAGTGCAAGACACCACAGCCATGTTGTAGTAAATACTTTGACCTTGGTACTAGGGAATCACCCACAAAGCCACAATTAGGGCTGAAAACGGTACGGAAATTTTCTGTGCCAACCGCATTTCGTTTACCGTTTTTGGATAGATGGAGAAAAACAAAAAATGTAACGAAAATGGTATGGCATTTTTCCTGATCGTTTTAGTGGAATTCTGTTTTTAGTGAAATTTTTCTGGTTTTTACCATTTTGCCCAAATACGATAATGAGATCTCATTTGAACATGTTTTATAAAAAAATAAAAACTAAAAGTTATGAACCAAATAACCTCTTATTGGCCGATGTTGTTAGGTTGTATATTGTGAATTTAATTGCAACTTGTTTTATATATATTGTAAAACTTGGACTATATAGTAAATGTTTGATATTTATTTTATTCATATTTTTGACATCTTTTTCGATTACCTACTGTTTTGTTTTGTTTTCAAACTCCGTATTTATCCGTTCGTTTTTGTTTCGGTTTTTTCATTTCTGTTTCCGTCCGGTATTATAAATATGAAAGTGAAAATGATTGAAGTATTTTCTCGACCGTTTTCAGCCCTAGCCACAACCTGATCATGAACGTTAGACCCTATACATCCATTAACCCAAAGACTAGCTCTGTCATCTCTACCACAAATCAGGAACAGGAAGAATCGTTCATCAAGACACAACGCTGATTTCAACCACATCCTCAAACAAATTTATACACGTACACGAATACAAACTCTGTCGGTGTGATGCCCTAGATCGTGATATATTAGACCCAGCTGGTTACGTGGGTACCAGCCAGCAATTACAGGATGACAGCATTTTGTTAATTAATCCGTGAGGGTCAAACGCTGCCTCTGAGCATACGTACACAGCCATCGAGCACGGAAAGGTAACATGCCGTTTCACGCGTAAATGTCACCTTCAAAAAATATTGCGAGGTAAGCCTGTCTACCGTATGGTCGTTGAGTTTATTTGATGGGCCAGTTTTCTGGGAAACATGAATTTCTTTGTATTTTGCTAGGGGAGTAAAATAGTGACACTTAGGTTAGCATCAAAACCTTTTTAATTAAGAAAAAAAGAACTAAGTTTAGAATTCTCCTCATCTTTGAAAAACTAGTTCATTTTGTTGAACTAAATAAGTTCAGAAATTAACCTTAGGTGCACCTATTTACACATGTATATATATTTTACGGAAGTTTTCACAAACATTTTGATTCCCCCCATGAGAATAAGTCAACAAAATTTTGAAGTTACGTAGAGAGTAATATAGCCCGTCTTCAAACTTATCATCCGTTACCTTTTTTTATTTTTAAGATCAAGATTGCTTTTCATTAAGATAAAAGGGAATTACAATCAGAATCAAGCAATTCGCATAGCATGTGCCACGTTACCATTCTACTCGTACTAGTGATTTGCTTAGTTAGAACATGGACAACCGTGTTGCAATTTTCTACCTATTTGGGATCCTTCCTACATACAGAAATGTATTACCAGCTACTTGGAACAGGAATTCATCAAGTTTCAATGGACTACAGTAAGGAACTCTAAAACTTAGATTTTCCACGGAGTGTTCTTGTGCCACCGACAGCAAACACATTTGTGTACGGCATGTAGAACTAAAACCAATTTGGAATTTTCCTGTCAATCCACTTGATGCTTTTCATTACATCTCATCACATGAGGCGATTGCTTTGTTTACAATTCCACACACCACCGTCCCAGACGCCGGAGCAGGGTTACCCTGCAGGTCAAACCTAGGTAGCGAACCCAATTTATGCCCTGATATGAAACGACTTAATACACCTTTTGACCTCCGCTGGATTCGAAATCACGCAATTGATTGAATTTGTATTTCCGGCAGATCAGGGACAACGTGAGGCTCATGTGATGGATCTTGATTGTTGAGGCCAGCAGAGAGGTGAGAGAAACGGCTGAGCAAATCATGGGTTACACACAAATAGAAACCAGCATGGGCCGGTATCCTGTTGTAGGGATCTTCCTAAGCATCTAGGAGAATTGTACAGTACTACTAGTTAACCAAAAATACTGAATATTGTAGAAGAGGCTGTGCTATGGATCTGAAGGTCTGATACGTACAAAGATGGTAGTTTGAAGCTGTCAGGTCAGAAATTTGATTTGGAGGTGTGCGTTTACTGTTTCAGAAATTTTCAACAGTTAACTAACAAAGGTTAATTACAAGTATATAGCGATTGAAGATTCAACAAATTTGAATTATTTTCTACACTTACTTTATTTTTCTTTTGATAAAGGGCATGGAAGTCTGAATTGAATTTGGATTTGCAAAATAGATAAAGACAACTGAATCTGTGAATCAGAGTTAATAATTTCTACTTTCAAAGAGGATTGGGATCTGCAAAAAAAAAAAAAAAAAACGCCGTCCGGCTACGCGAATGAATTTCGCTGTTTTTTGGGAATGGTACAATAGTTCTACAGGTGCCGTGTTTTATCGATGGCCGATAGAGCATATGGGTCGATCGACCTTGATGTACTGGAATGGCAGGACAGGTGCTTCGATCGTGCAGGAAGCGTGCACTTGCCCATGTCCGTGCAGGGAATGGCTGCCCTGCATGCAGCGCCGCATGGCTATCAGGTCGTTTAAGCTGTTTGCATTATCCTGGAAATGAAGGCTGTCCAAAGCAACCAGGCACATGCAAGAAAAATGTCATTGAGGAAGGAGCAATGCCGAGCACCACGACAGCGTTGTTAGCTTTGAACGTGATTCTTTCCCATTACGCCTGACGGTCGTTGTGGTTGCCAGCCGGTACCATCGTCATCAGCCGGACGACGTGCATGGATCCAATCATCCAAGAAGTCGATCGAGGAGGTAGGTTCCGTTTGAAATGGTTTCTACGTTTCGAACTGTGGTACACGAAATGCCATCTCTACAGTTTGAACCGTTTATGAAAATTGGCCCTTATGTTTACTGCTACTACTGATTTTTTCTGGACCTCCCAATGTTAGGTCATTCCTACAATCATTGACCTTAAATAGCTGAGAGGGCTAGAATGAAGGAGATGCTGGCTCGTGCAACAATTGAGAGACGATCTATTGGTGGCAGAAGACGTGACGGCAAGTGGATGGTACCATCAACATTATTAGCTTATCAACCCACCTCCCATCGGTTCCGTAATGTTGGAAGCCGCTATTCCACTCGGTTACAGCTCACAATTGGATTTCAGCATCACGGCAATTCATATAGATCATGCATTAGTAGCAGTCAAATGTGTTTCCATGTAGTATATCAGCAAACCATACTCTCTTTTAGATTTGATCTGGAATTACCAATTTTCATTTAGCTGTCACCTTTGCTTTTGTGTCTCAAAATATCATAGGCTCTCTTTATTTATTTTTTATCAAGAGTGAATAAACAGAGAGGTCGACATACGATTGGGGGATTTGAAAGATACTCTGAAAATTTAGGGATGTTAAGATGTGCTTCATCTTTGCATCAGCTCCACAAGTGCTGATATGAACAATCAAGCTGATCGGAGCTACCAGGAACCATGTACTACTAGCTCAACCATGTTGAAGAAAAACATTGATAAATTTCCTTAGCTACTCATTTATTTAAGGCAGGTCCTAAAAAAAATTTGAAATGACAGAACCCCGGTTACCCTGCAAGCGCCTGGCTGATGGATCGAAGCAGGTAAGAAACACATTGCACTTTCCTAGCCCCTGATATATGCACAAACTGAACAGATATTATTTGGTAGAGTAATTGGTGGTTGGAACTGAAGCTAAGCATTCCTGTATTTTGCTCTTCTGGTTATATTTTATAGCCTGTCATAATATTTAGTAGAATATTTTTTTTTGAAGTTATATTGGAATTTCTTTCAGTTATTATTCCCCATCTGTAAATAATTCCCTGGATTTTGTTGTGATGATCTAACATGATTTTTCATCCCACGTGTAGCTTTTTCAGAAAACCTGGTGAGAAACCAACACTTTTACGCCAAGAGATATTTTTTCATGGCCATGTTCTTGCTCTTTAATTAGATCTGGTGCATATTCTCCATCAACACTTACTTTTCAATAACTTACACAATAATGTGTGACCGCAGTATAAGTTAATCAATTTTTTATAAGAAAATTACTATCATAACTATTATAGAATACAATACATGTTGTATTATGCTGGTTTAACTATGGAATCATACAATTTTGCAGTCTGCTTGCGAACAAATTTGCACATTTAAGCTTCAACCACAAAGATCAGAAAATAAAGGTATGATACTCTGTCTACACAATTAATCCCTGAACCCTCATATCATCTGTGGATATCAAATTTTCATCAAAGTCTGCAAGTAATGATCTAATACAATATGATGGCTGACCTTCTAGCTTCTAGCAAGTCGACATGGGCAAAGAAGTGAATCAAGGATGCATTGGATCAGATGAAGGTATTCTATTCATAGCAATATTGCCAGATTCTATTTTTGTGCTGCTTTGGTTTGTACAGCCTTGATATTTGCAAGTTCCAAATCTTATATTATTATTATTATCGAAATATGTCTGTACCCATATCGACCATATTTTCAATACACATCAAAGTTGATGCCTTGACAGATTTGTTTTCAAGTGACAAAAACTGGTGTTACATCTTAGTCCAAGCCTTGCGATATTGCTGTTACATAGCAAGGTCGGTAGTCCATAAACGGTTGATATGCTGCTTAGCAGGGACCCGCTTTATGCGACTAGGTTTCCATGCAGTTTCACATGCTTTTGCTGCTGGTTTGGATTTAAAGTTTTGATTTTTATATAATTATTGTGCTAGCTCGGTGATTTGGCATGGTTAATTGGTTATGTTAGTGGTGACTCGATCGAGACACTAATGTGCTTAGGATCGGATGTCTTGATTTGGTTTGGTCGGAGCATGACTTATCACGAGCAGCTCTATGGCTCAACACTACAAGCTTATTTTGCATGGAATTTAACACCATTTAGAGCACATAACAAAGTAGGGAAAATTGGTTCTCTAGCACTGAAAGTTGCTGCCTTTCGAAAAATACCACTGAAAGTTTGGACCTTCAGAAAATACCACTAAAAATCACAAATTTCTTAGGAAATTAACATTCTGTTAGTCTAAAGCTGTTTACATTTTAGTTTTGCTTAGGATGCATAGGAGAAGGACAATAGTGCCCATGCCTGAACGTGATAGAAAGAAATCGATGCCTTCTCTCTCTCTCTCTCTCGCGTGCAGTCTTGTCTCCTTCGTGTGGCTCACCTCCTCTTCCAAGTGCCGCCCCTCCTGCTGTAGGTGTGACTCCAGCCTCCCTCCTCCAAGTGCTATCGCCCCCTCTCCTCAAGTAATGATGCGTCCTGCTCAGGTGCCTCTACCCCCCTCTGCTCCATAAGGCGCTGGTAGGACGAATGTTCGTTGGTGTAATCTAAACCAATTCTGTATTGTGAGTTGAATATTTGTGCTCCGGCCATAATGCTATTTTAGTTCATATTCTTTTATTGTCAATCAGCAAGTGTTCTTGCTTTCATTTGGGGCAAGTAGCAACAGCCCATATGAACCAGAGGAAATAGGCAAGGGCATTTTGTTCCTATCTAACACCGTTAAGACTAGAAGATAACAGAATGCTATATATAAGGGCAACTCAATATTTCGGATTCAAAAAACAGATCCATTTTGTAAAATCTCAAAAAGAGATCTATTTTCAGAATTAGCACTTAAAATAGAGGTAGTTTTGTAATTGTCCCAAGTAAAATGGGTCATACGAGTGTGGATCAGGTTTCTATCAACCTCTCTGCTGAAACGGGCCCAAAGAACTACACAGCCCAAACCAACATACAAAGGGGTAGGACACGTTCATATGGGCCTTCCATTGAGCACCACGGAAATTGAATTGACACTGCAATCCTCAACTCCATTTTGGAAATACGACTGTTATATTTTGATTTCTACGTTGTAAATAATGATAGTTGCGAAATCAGATAATCCTTCAGAAGATTTTTTTTAACAAACTAAACTCCAATTTTGCATCATTCGATCGACCGGTCATTGTTCCCTAAAAGAAAGTACTCCCTCAGTTTATTTATTCTTGCTTTTTAACACAACTTCAACCATCAACTTCCATTGCTACTCCTAGTAAAAGACTCCACTTTTTCTCTTACTCTCTTCCATTTATGTGCCAGTAGGAGCCAGTCCATCGTCTATTCAAACCACTGCAGCACTGATCCCTAGTGCTTCCGAGAGGGGTAGCAGGGTCTAATTTTGTTTCGTGCGCCGAAATGCTAGAAGGGCAGTTAAAACTGAATAGAGGGAGCATATCATGTTCAGCATGATGTAGGATTGTATCATCATGTGCGGTTAATATTTTTTTTAAGATAATGATCATGTACTACTGTTAATCTAATGCATGAACTTCTTCTAGGTTCCATCCTAAGCTAGAGAAGGTGTGATGTCTATGTTCTTAAGTCTTCATCATGTACACTAAGCACAACTCACCAAGGAACAGCGGCATCAACCATGACACACTTACAACTGGCACCACTCAGATTCTAAGCAAATAACAGTATAGGAGCCTTCAGCAATCACAGTCCTCCCTGCACAGCGAGATGGTTGTGAAGCAATGAAGCATGGACCATCGCTGTTCACCGTCCTCCATGACTCCTAAGAAACATCAATGATCAGGGGCCTCCGATCCATAACTCGCGACCGTGATGGCCCATTTGTCGTCGTGCCGTTGGGGAGGGCCTTTTTTGATGGGTCGCTTTACGCATTCACTCTCCCCTCACCAGCTGCTGTCCCGAATTCAAAGCGGATCCAGGAATAGATTACGCCCACTGCATGCGTTGCTCCTCTGAAAAATCCTCCATTTCACATAGTATTGCTCCTCTCAAATTTCTTCCATTTGACATAGTAATACACAAGAGCAAAATTTCTATGTTTATCCGTTATGCTCGCCTATCTTCATACCAACTTTTTGCGTAATATTTCTGCAAGTAAGATTTGCATTGCTAGTGTTTCTCTTTTTTCCTGAAGATATCTTACAGTAAGATGCATTGTGGTATTTTTCAACTTGTACTTAGTACAGAGCTTATGACAATCTGGACTTAGACAGAGGTACTCGACAACTAAGGATGCAAGTTTTCAAATTTATGGGTCGGCTCATAACTCAAAAAATCTCTTAAATGAACTAAAATTTTATTTCATCCATACAAATTAACCACTTAAATATATTAGTGACATGACTCACAACTACTACCTATTTGCATCTCTATGGACAACCATAAATTGATGGTGCAGCGATAGAAAAAAAATTTCTGTGGCATCGATGCTACGGCTTACGTGGCATCGGGTATCAATATTATTTAATCAGTGCTTATATTAACTATTTATAATCTCATATAAATTAAAGTTAATATCCGATATCACGTTGCATCGATGTTATAGATTTTTTTTTTCCTGCAGCCGTACCCCCAGAAACCCCCTTTGATCATTTGCCGGCGCTGCAGCGGTTTCTGAATCAGCACCTCCGGCCGGTTTGTTCGTTCGTTCTTCCAACCGCAAAAATCTGCTGCTGAATAAATGCGCGGCGCCTGTTTTCTCCTTCAAGCCCATTCGTGCCCCTGTACAGACGCAAATGCGTGTGGCGCTGGTGCAGTACTCTCATAAACCTGCAACCTCTCCTATAGTGGGAATAAAAAGAAAATTCGTCTTGGGAGCAGTCAGCGATGAACACTGCCAGTCAGAAACTGCTGCTGCTGGTTTTGGGATGGTTTCGGAGAACTCCGCGCTGCCTGAATCTGGTGCCGAGATTTCACATGCTTCAGTTCAGAAAGCAACCGTGCCTTGTTCCGACCTGTTCGATTGTTTCAAAACTTCCACTAGGATCGATTACCTTGTCTTTCTTGACAAAAGAATCATATTGTTTTTCGTGTGGTTTGCTGTTGATCGTTGTCATTTATGGGAAACTTTGTGTGAACTCATTCAGTGGAGGCCACTGGAGTGACCCAGGACTCGCTGTGCTTGGCATTGGAAGTGTGATCTGCCGACCATAAGAACAGACAAAAGAGGAGCAACTTTTGCAGGCCACAAAAGGCTATCAACGAAGCTAAGGTACCAGCAGTACTAGCAACTGAGCAGAATCATTTGTCAAAACGAGGAAAAATGCAAACGGATCAACGAAAAAGTTCGTAGCATAATTATTCCTTTCACATGAGTTCGTTTGGAGGAAATAAAACGCACATTCATAGCATAATTTCGTAGCGTAATTAGTATATATATGCTAATTAAAATTCTCTTTGTTATTATTGGATGCAACTCTTCTTTGTCAACCGACAGGGACATAATCTCGAAGAATATATTGGGAAAGAAAAATGCTAAACATAACGATATCACAGAAGTATTACTCGTAGGAGAAGGTACAAGAGAAAATGTGACGCGCTAAAATCCAATCTCCATCCGTTCTGAAAAGAAAGTCATTTTAGAATTAAAGAGAGATGAAAAACTAGAGAGTGCCCAGAAAATGGAGAGATGGTGTATGTAGGAGAGTTGGAGATATAATTGTATCGAAAAGCGAGAAGAACATGCTTCGTGGGATAAATTTTAAATACTAAAGTCTCACTTGTAATGGGATAGATGGAGTAGTTAAATATATTCCATATTTCCTTACCACAATTGGCAAACCCTTTTCTTCATGCATGAATTATATACTCTCTCCGTTCTTAAATTGATGTCGCCATTGATTTTTAACATCAAGTTTGACCATTCCTTATTCAATTTTTTTTGATAAATATTATATATTTAATTTAATTTATTACTAGAGTTATTTGAATCACAACTTAAAATTTTACACATTTGAACTAAGTTTTTAAATAAGATGAATAGTTAAAGTTTATATTAGAAGTTAACAGCGACATCAATTTAAAAACGGAGAGAATACACATTTTTTTATTTCAAGGGAAAAAAAAGAAAGAGTGTCCACTAGGGAAGAAAAGGGCCTGGTAGCCTAAGAACTGATGATTCTTCCTCCCTCATACAATGCACTCCAATATGTTCCCACCATGCATCTTTGAAGCGTGTGAACGTACCCAGCACCATCGTCATTGATGATTGGAGAAAACAAGGCACATGAAAAGAACCAATGCTTTCCTCTGGCCTTATTTATTCTCTTGGAAAGTTTGTCTAGGCTCCATTACCGCAATGCAACGGTGCTCCCTAAGCAGTACACTTGTTCACATGGGCGTGTAGATTGTAGACTCCTTGCATGGATTTTTATGGAATATTCCAACCTCTCATTTGGTTAATTAGTCTTGGATCATCAGGCTTATTAGCCACTAATTAACATTTATTTGCTCCTCTTCTAGAGACTGTACTGGAGTGTATTTTTCCTCTTCTTTTTTTTTGGGTGAACATAGATTTGTGCCAGTATATAACGAACAAAGATTAAGGTGACAAGCAAAATGATTGAAGAAAAAAAAAGAGAGAAGTTTTGTTGGTTTTTCTTGCTTGTTTTTCCTACATGGATCATGCATCTATAATTCTATATTCAGTCATCAGCTGTTCGAATACCTAATCGATAGATAGACTTCATCAGCACACTCAATTAGTTTATAGTACCAGCACGAAAACTGAAGTTGAAGCCTAAATCGGATAGGAGGACATGTTTCAAGAAGAGCTTAATTAATTCATTGGACCACGGAATATGGTGGTACAGTTGCAACGCAATTACTGAAAATGAAAGGCATGGTGCATTCACGAATAAATAGTCAGGCTACTATTATGGGCTTCATAGACTGAATGAAACAAATAACCTTTGAAAATACGATTTCAGCGAGAAACCGATTTTATTCTTGTTAATCGAATACTATACCACACATCGGTAGGTGCACATCATGTTGTTCACCCTAGTTGAGTAAAGAATTTCCAAGGTGAATTATAGTAGAGTTGGCAGTGAACGATCATTGTGAAGCGGTTGCCCTGAATCCTGATGCATGGTACAGTTAACTGAAAAGACTTTGGGTGCAAGAAAGCAGAGGGGATGAAAGACCAAAGCTTCTACTTCATAGTACATCATTTCACATACAGATCAAGATATGCCATTGTGAACACTTGGCAGATTCATCTGTTAGATGGTGGATGGAAAGTTTGCGCTTTCTCCCTGACTTCAGGCCACACCTTTCCAGTTTCCACCAGCAGCACCTTTTCACTTGTGTAAACTTCAGGCCCTCCTTTTTCCATGCCTAAAGCTCCTACTAGCAGATAAGGCACTTCGGTCACAGCCTCGAGCAAGCTCAGCAAAAGCGACCAATCAGCCTATCTACCTGCCTGTTAATTGAATCTACTCATTGTTTCTTATTTTTGTGTCGAAAGATAACTGGTGTAGTACTACATCGTGGGGTGCTTAGTAGTACTGTACTGCAACAACTTTTGGGGCTTGATTTGAGGTACTCCTCCATCAGAAAGGAGCTTTGGGAGAGAGGGCACAGCAGCCTAGCCTTTTGGAGGGCATGCTCTCCCCTATCCTCTTGTTCTTTCTGTTACTCCATTGCCCCTGGCCCTTCGGCGCGGGGGGGGGGGGTGTTTACTTTGTGAGGTATTCTGTTGATGTCGAAATCGGATCTGGACCAACACACCGCTCGCACATCTGTGTGTGGGACGTTGGCGTCTCTTCAACATCGGATTTGGGTAACATCTAGACAACCCTTCCTCGGGAGGGATCCCGTCGGAGGAGGATCATCTTAGGGTTGATTCGGGCTCGATCAGGCCAGCCGGATCGCCTTCGATCGTCGCCGGTATGATGAAAGAATAGTACGAGGTTCAAGTAAGAGGATTAGAGTTTAGAAAAGAACGAAATGTAAAGGCAAATGATTTGATCGATTGGGATTATCATTAACCGGTCATGGGTCTCTGTTTTATAGAGGTGAAATGATCTTATCTCGCAGGACAACTAATTTCACTAATTAAGAAAGAAATTAGAATCAATCTGCTGAAAACCTGCCTAAATCGACATTATCAGAAACTCTGATAAAGCGTCGGATACTCTGGTGATCGAAGTCTCTGGTAAGATGTCGGTGGTTTTGTCGTGTAATTTCAGAAACCCGAGAGGGCCTACCGGACCCTCCGGCAGCGTGCTAAATATTTCGGTGGGCCAAGTGCCCTAACCCGAGAGGGCTCACCGGACCCTTTGGCAACGTGCCGGATACTATGGTGAACTAAGTGTCTAAACCCGAGAGGGCATACCGGATACTCCAACAACGTGCCAGACACTCCGGTGGCCCTGTGATTTTTAAGTGTCAACATATGTCTCCCTGTTTTTTAGTGAAGTTCTTACATCATAAAATATTTAAGCATTCAAAAACCTCTAAGGGCGATGGTTTGCTTGACTCATCGGCCGTTGCATCAACTTTGGTAACGATGTTCTTCACATCGGCTACTTTTCTCTTACGCTTCTTGCTATACACTTGGATGATAACTTTTTCAAGTATTGGTCATTAAAGGCCCTAGGTAATGATTTCTCTTGAACATCCTCCAACATGTATGCATTTTTTACGATGATTTTTACTATTCTATATGGCCTTTCCCAACTAAGAGACCATTTCTCGAACTTGTTGCTACTTGAGCCTACAGGCAGAATAGTTTTTCAAACCAATTCGTCCACCTGAAAAGTTTTGGCTTTCACCTTCTTATTGTAGGCCCTAGCAACTCACACTTTATTTTTCTCAATCTCTCTCAAAGCACTCAAACGCTTGTCGGTGACTTCATCAATATTGTTTAGCATTAATATCTTATACTCACTGGAAAATAAGCTATTTTGCTTAGTTAATCTTAAAGCTCCCAAATTTATCTCGACGGATAAAATGACCTCTTGTCCATACACGAGTCTATAGGGTGTTACCTTAGTTGCTTCATGCCTAGATATCCGATGAGCACATAAAGCCTTCGATTGTACTTCATGTCACCTCTTAAGATGGTCCTCTATCTTTTTCTTAATGAAGATTAATATTTTATTACTAGACTCAGTCTAACCATTGACCTGAGCATAATATTGAGATGAATTGAGTATCCTAATCCCGTAGGATTCGACAAATACTTTAACATAACCAGACATAAAAGAAGTACCTTTGTCGGTAGTCAAAGTTTGAGGTATGCCGAATCTATGAATGATATACTCAGTAAAGAACTCAATTACCTTTTTGTGCATCATGTTCTTGAGAGCCACTGCTTCGGTCCATTTGATGAAGTAGTCCGTCGCTACCAACACGAAATGATGTCCCTTCGAAGATGGAGGGTGTATTTCCCTTATGAAGCCCAATCCCCATCGTTGAAATGACCATGGTTTTATAATGGGGTTCATCATGGCTGCGGGTGTCAATTGAATGTTTCCAAACCTTTGGCACTCTTCGCATCCTTTGTAGTAACGGTAGCAATCGACAATCATGGTTGGTCAATAAAATCTGGCCCTCTTTAACAACCATTTTATTTTTGAAGCCAATTGATGCGTACCACAAATACCCTCATGTACTTCCCTCATAGCTACCTTGGCCTCATCATCACTCAAACATTTTAAGAGTAAATCATCTCCCGTTCAGTGGTATAATTCACCATCAATCAAAGTATATTTGAAAGCTACATGCCAAACCTTCCTACCACACATCGAGTGGGACTATGAATTATGAAACTATAGGTGAACTCCAATCAAGCGATTCGGCACTATCACAATTGGACGTGTTAACATCCGAATGGTTTAGCTCTAACACCTCAAGCATCGGTTTCTTATTGATTGAAAATCTACCTTTACTAACATTGTAACCCGATGCTTGCTGAGCCAACTCATTGGCTTTACTGTTTTTTAGCCTAGGCACATGATGTATGTTGAACTCATCCATCCTTCTAATGATGTTCAAGTATTGAAAATTTTCAAAAATTTGTTGCACTACTAACAACAAATCACCGAAAGCCTCTACATGCTTAACCCCCATGGACTCCAACACCTCCAAACCAAACAACAATGCCTCATATTCAGCTTGATTATTGGTGCAATCATACTCTAATAGATTTGAGAATTCAAAGTGTGCATCGTGAGGAGAGACTAAAACTACACTAACACCTTGACCCTCCTTACAAACTGATGCATCAAAATATAACTTTCAAGGGGTGAAAGAACATAACCAACATTTAGATCATGCTCTAAATCAATCCGATGTTCAACAATAAAATTAGCAACAATTTGGTCTTTCATTGATTTCAATGATTCATAAGCCAAATCATATTCAATCAATACATAATCCTATTTACCAAGGCTACCACTAGAAATCGGTCTATGCAACATATGCTTAATAAAATCGGTTTGACAAGCAATCACACAAGTGCTAGATAGCAAATAATGTCTCAATTTGATGCAAACATGATACAAGGAAAAATATAGCTTCTTGATGAGAGTGTACCTTGTTTTCGTATCCACCAACCATCGGCTCGCATAGTTGATCACATACTCCTTTTCTTCGACTTCTTATGTCAAAACAGCACCAACCACATCATCTTCCGTCGCTATATAAAGACGAAAAGAGACTCCTCCCTTAGGCACCTAAGAACCGACGGCGAAGACAAATATTCTTTGATCCTCTCAAAAGCTTACTGCTGTTTTTCCCTTAAAGTGAATTCGGTTTTATTCTTTAGCCGAAGAATAGTAGTAAATACATTAATCTTTCACGACAAGTTAGAAATAAATCGCCTCAACTAATTCACTTTCCCTAAAAAGCTTTGCAACTCTCTCTTACACGTAGGCACTTATGCATTCCTAATTACTTCTATCTTTTTAGGATCTACCTTCATGCCTTTTTCATGAAATATAAAGCCTAAAAACTTTTCGATCGATACACTAAAAGCACATTTGAGCAGGATTATTTTTAAACTGAAACGACGCATTCGGTCCAAAGCGAGTTGTAAATCGGCCAAGTGAGAATCTAAAGCGGCCGATTTGATGACCACATCATCTATGTAAACCTTCAGGATGACACCAAGCAAATCATGAAAGATAATGTTCGTGGCTATTTGATATGTGTCACCCGCATTCTTTAACCCAAAAGTCATGACTTATCCATGTCAAGGTTATCATCGCTGCCAAGGTTCACCTCCTAAAGAGGATCGGCCGATGTGAATCCTTGTCCTAACTTATCCATGTCCTCTATTTTCTCTATAGCTTCGCACATATCGTTCGTGTTGGACCAATAGTGTTTCACTCTTTTTTGCAACCAATCAAGATTAGACTCTATTAAATCACATTATGTTGTTGAGCCAATTTTTCATCGGCTTTACATTGACAGGTACAAAATTATCTCTAGTCACACTAAGAAAATTATAATCCGTCAAGTCTAAACCAACTAAGCACTTGAGAGTGTCATGCGGCAAAGAAGATGATTCAGCTATAGCAACACAAGCAGGTGCATCCACATGCACAACCTCTACATCATCACCGACCCATTTTATCAAAAATTGATGCAATGGAGAGGGGACACATCTTTTGGCATGAATCTAATCACGCTCTAAGATCAAGCTATAACTACCGCGCACATCGGCAACAAAAAAAGTGGTAGCCACGGTCATGCTCCCAACGGTGAGCTCCATAGAAGCAATCCCCTTAGCCTCAATAGTGTTTCATCCTCCCACACCGTTCAAAGTCATGTTGGTCCGGATGAGCTTATCATCGGTCTTACCTAGCTTCTTAAACAAAGAATATGGCATTAGATTAATAATCGCACCGTCATCTACAAGCATGCGAGAAATTTGATGTGCCATTGATATGATCTCTCACATAGAGAGGCTTCAAATGGTTCTTCGATTCCTCGGGCTTCTCAAAGATAGCACTTTTTGGTCCAAAGTCAAATTGTGCCATGACATCTTCTTCCTCTACCAAAGAGTAATCAGAAAGAGATAAGCAAATAGTGTTGATGTCCATACCTTACCGAGGTGGTGTAGGTTCGTAGTTCAAGAGGTCGTCGTCATCGAACTCGTACATGTCGACGTCTCCCATGGGCGAAGGCGCTGTAGATTCCTCTCCCAAGACGGCGTCGGCCAAACCTAGTGGTTTCGGAGTAGCCACTGCTTTTTCCATCACCGGTGGAGTAGGAACCTCGAGTTCCTTGACTCTCCATTGCTTACCTTGAGGGACCATCGGCTTGATCTCGTTGAAGACCTCGTCCGTCTTCTTCTCCGCCACCTTCTCTCGCATCATCCGAAGGCGCAGCCTTTGAAGCTTCCTCTTTTGAGTGTGGGTCAAGCCAGATGGATACTACCTCGGTTGTGTGTACTTGGAGAAGCTCTTGCTGCTGCTAGCTTCGTGATCATGTGAAGCCCTTTTGACCGGATCATTTAAAGTGATCGGTTCTGTGAAGACTCCCTCGATTTTGATATCGGATGTGCCAATTTTCACGACACCTCCAGATGCACTCTCTTGACAGACAAAAGTGAAAGGAGCGGGTTTGTTACCTTGTTTCGGGCGCCATTCTTGCTTAGGCGCGGTGGTGGAGCTCCCTCCTTGATCGATCGAGAATCCGTCCGATTCGGAGTAGAGTTGGAGAGCCTTGTGAAGACATCTCCTCTCGTTTCATTCCACTCCGGATGAAATGGCAGGTATGGCATCGGTGAAACGGGCATAGGTGGCATGAGTATCTGTGGGCAAGGCATAGGATGGAACCACGGTGGCGACGCTTTGAACACATGTGGAGAAAAAGGAGGAGGAGGCCCATGCACGTTCACGGTTGGCCTCATCTCCTTCTTAGGTGGGTTGCCTCCTCTAGGTGGTGATCTTGATCGCTTCATAGACCGATTGTTCAAATCGGTCTTTTGATTCTTGTACTTACCCATGAGATGGTCGAAGGTGCTTTTGGGCTCCATCTTTCGATATGTGGCTTTGTCTTGGTTTACCTTTCACTTGCCTACCTCCAAATTTCTCGGCTTTATCATCTTAGGCTCTGGAGCTTGCCCCTCGAGTCTCGAGCCTTGAATGGTAACTTTGAGAGACTCTTGACCATCGAGGAACTTTTCGAGCACCACTTTCTTAGAGACCCTTTTCTCACCTAGAGAAATAGGCATCTCGTCTCTGATAATCACGTTCTTCCGCTTAGTTGTATCGGCTTGATGAGGCTGAATCAATACTTTGGGGTTGAGCTCGAGAGTGCTAACGGGGAACAGGTGCTTGTCGATCTGCATCTCCATAAAACTTAATCGTTCTTCATTAAGGGCTGATTGGACCTATCGATGAAAAACATTGAAATCGTTAGTAGTATGAGAATAAAAATTATGCCATTTAAAATATGCTCTATGCTTAATCTTATCCGCCAGAGGTAAAGTATATGAAATCTTAATGTACCCACCTATGTGTAGCTTATCAAATATTTTATCACATTTAGCTACATCGAATGTGTATTTCATATCGTCTTTCCGATTCTTATGAACCGGTTTGAGCGAATCACAAGCAAATGATTTGGCCTTGGATGGCCAAATGAACTTGATAGCCAAAATGTCATTAGAATCATCATCGGAGCTATCTAAATCATATTCCACAACGTGTACGCTGTGACGGGTCTTATAATCATGTTTTATCTCTTTACTTCAGCTTTCTTGAGCCGAAGCCTTTTGTTGGAGGTGAGTGAGTGTAAGAAAATCGTACCCCTCCAACTTCTCTTTAAGATGCGACCGTACTCCACTAAAAGCTAGGTCGGCTAAGTCTTTTTCAAAAATTATTAAATTAAAGCATCGGTTCTTAATATCTTTAAACCGCCGAAGATAATCAATGATGGGTTCGTCTTTCACTTGCCGAACCGATATTAAATATGATAACTTTAATTCGTTGTCCTCGAAATAAAAATGGTCATAAAACTTGCGCTCTAAAGACTCCCACATGTATATGGACCTCGGGGACAATGATGAAAACCAAGAGAAAGCGGTTCTGGTTAGTAATAAAGAAAACAAATGTATTTTTAAGGCCTCACCAAAACTCGCTTCTCCTAGTTATGCCGCATACTTTCAAGGCCTCCCAAGTGGTTTTGCTATCTTCGTCATTGAATTTGACGAAGTCTGGAACACGCCATCCAACGGGATATGGGACCGAATCAAAATATGAGGAGTACAATTTTTGATATATCCGGTCTCTGTCCATAAGGTCTACCCCTAGCGTCTCACAGAATTGTTTGTTTAAGCCCTCCTTAATGCGCGCCATACACTCTTCTATGTTGGCAATGGGTGGTCTAGTAGATGTGCTTGATAATGGAGGGTGTATGCTAGTCTTCATGGCGCTAAACAACTCATTAGGGCCAGGGCCATGAGGGATTCCCGTACCGCTTAGTGAGATAGGTGGTGTCCTATATGCGACGGTACGGTAAGAAGAAACAAAATTAGCCAATTCATTCAACCGACACGTGGCTAGATTGGGGATGCTCGTGATTGGCTCTACGCTAGCGGAAGACATTACTAACGCATTAGTTTGCACATGAGATGAAAAACTAGTTTGTCCACTAAACGAGTCCAACGGCATGCCACACGGAGGTTGTTCTACACTAGACATAGTGGCCGCCGATGCACTAATAGTAGAACCTACATGCGTAACATGACACGATGACGAAATACTAACATTTTTCAACTTAGACATGTTCTCTTAAATCGTGTATTGCATATCGTTCGTTAAGACCTTTTTCATGTCGACAAAATAATATGAAAGGTCTTCAAAAATAACGGGAGGGTTCGAAGATGTCCTTACATTGGCAGCACCCATGGCCGCGTCGTCGTCGACGGCCGGAACAACGGGCTCCTTCACTTGAGAGATCACGTCTTGGCGGTCTTTTTTAAAACACGCCAAGTACTCATGCAGCTCCTACTCTTCGCGCGCCTTGTGCGCCTCCTCAGGCAACTTCTCCAAGGATGGTATGACGACGTTCATCGTGGAGATCTCGGAGTTCATGGTGAAAAACGACGATTAGGTTAGTGCAACCGGAATCACTCGTTCCCCAGCGGAGTCGTCAAAAAGTATGTTGACGTTGAAATCCGGTCCTGACTAACACACCGCTCGATGTTTGTGTGCGAGAATGCTGACGTCTCTTCAACGCCGAGTTCGGCAGCACCTATACAACCCCGCCTCGGGAAGGACCCCGTCGGAGGAGGATCATCTTAGGGTTAAGCCAGGCTCGGTCAGGCCAGCCGGATCACCTTCGGTCGTCGTCAGGGCGAAGGAAGAATAGCACAAGGTTCGAGTAAGGGGATTAGGGTTCTGAGAAGAACAAAATGTAAAGAAAAATAGTTTTATAGAGGTGGGATGGTCTTATCCTGCAGGGCAACTAATCCCATGAATTAGAAAAGAAATTAGAATTAGTCTGCTAAAACCTTCTTAAATCGGCATTACCAAGGACTCCGGTAAAGTGCCGGATACTCCGGTGACCGTAGTCTTCGGTAAGATGCCGGTGGTTCTGTCGTGTAATTTCGAAAACCCAAAAGGGCTTATCGGACACTTCAGCAGTGTACCGAATACTCTGGTGGGCCAAGTGCCCTAACCCAAGAGGGCTCACCGGACCCTTCAGCAACGTGCCGGATACTCCGGCGAGCCAAAGTGACTGAACCCGAGAGGGCTCACCGGACACTCCGACAACGTGCCGGACACTCCGGTAGCCCTGTGATTTTTATGTGTCAACACATTCCTAAAAATGCGATTGGCCTAGCCTATTATCAAATTCGAAAATTCTCGGTCCTTCACTCACGGTGAGAGGAGTCCATTTAGGTGCCAAAGGATTTCTACTTGTTTGGGGATCCTGCCAAAAGCCACTTTTCCTAGCTTGCTAACTTGTTGCCGGAGCCCTCTTTATCAAAGATGGGGTGGTGCCTTTTGTTGTTGCTTCAAGCATGGCCTACAACCCATTATCAGGGGGGGAAACACATGGTCTACAACTATCCAAAGGAGGAGCACTATATCTGCACTCAAATTAAGCAGTAATTGATCGATGAGTTCGGGACACGTGTTAGATAGTAAAGGCCCTACTGAACTGAATCAATACTCCCCCCTCCTAAAATAAGTGATTTTTTTATTTTTAGAAATCAACATTTAATTATTGATCTTATTTTTAAAATATTTGAAAATATGAAAACAAACTTATCATGCTTAAAGTTTTTCTAATAATAAAATAAATAATATTTTCATAACTTTTTAATAAGATGAATATTAAACGTCAATATCTAAAAGGTCTAGAAATACACTTATTTTGGTGCCCAGGGAGTACTGTTTAGTTTTTTTTTCTTATTCTGTAAGTTGGTGAAGTATAATTTCGTACTCAGTTTCTGATTGACCTAATCAAAATCCGGAATGGATACAAACAGAAAAAAAAATTATCTAGGCAAATGTAAACTTCTTTACTTTGACTTACGCAATGTTGCCTTATTCTAAAATAGTGATCACCAACTGATTCAATTTTGAACTAAGCAATGGCAATAATTTCAGAACAGAGTGTACTCTCTTATGTTTTCATAGTGCTTCTCCCTTCTCATGACAAGATAAACCAAAGAAAAGGTCCACTACCAGCCACTAGCTACCTGCCGACAAGACCGGGTTGGACTAAACTCATATTTACTGTATGTTTATTACTTAAAAGCCAATGCCGGTGGACTTTCTGATTATTGTAAACAAAAAACAAACAGGAGGCACATGGTGAGGAGAGAGGAGAGAGAGAGGGGGGGGGGATACGCATGGGAAAGGTCCTTTTTAGGCATAATCATGGAATCATGGGTTCTTGATATTTTGGACACGTGAGGAAAGCATGGTCTTTTCGGGGTTCAGCTTTCCTTCAGTTAAAGAAGCTTTCCTTCTGTTTCATCATCTTCTCACGATTATCATAAAAGCCAAAGTCGTCTTGCAGACATGTCTCAGATTAACTCACTTATCAAATACTGGAGTCCACCTTTGGGCTCCAGCTTTCTCAAATTCTGAAGAACCGAACAATTAACATTGGGCAACTCATCTGACCAAAACTGATGCTTGTTAGACTATTTTTTTTTTCTGGAAGGAAACATGTGGAACGTTGAAAAATATATCTCCTGTGCAACCAGACATTGAACTCCTTTATTTATTTAGAGAACTAGTCGCAATGTCAGTGCTAATGTTACGATCTAAAAAATATTAACTTAAGAAATAATATATTAATATTAAAATGATTTTTTTTCCAACAACTTTCTTTGGCTCTCATATATTTGTTCTGGTTATATTTACATTTTGTTAACAAACAATGGCTCGTGTGGGCCTAAAATTTGAGAGATTCGAAATAGTTTATCCGTTAGATTTGTAAAGGGTGTCTGTGCAGAGATTTTATCCATCAAATTTGTAAAAAGGATAACTTTAAGTGTATTTTCATGTGCACCGAGTCTAACTAATCTTTGTTGAGAATATTTTACCGTGTGTACATAAAAAAAACTGTATTTTTTAAGATGTAGAGATTAGGCGTGAGGCTCCCATCTTGGAACCTGAAAGAATCATATAAATTATAAGGACGCCAAAACTGACTGCTTTAACTTTTGCAACATCATTGCTATCTCAGGTTAGAATAAACTTTACAAGGTTATTCATACTATCTTTCATATTGTTCATTGCTTTGATGTCATACTCATCAAGTTCAAATATCCTTTGATGAGGTTCAACATGACGAAATTGGTTTCCTCTTGCTCCACCCTTATGAACAACAATTTGTATTTTACAGTACTAGTGACTGTTGCATATCGGATCTTATTGAATACGTCACAGAGATAGATTGTTATCCTAATATTTTTATTATATATCAGATCTTATTTACAGTACTGTTGCATCAACAGAAAGAAGTTTTTCAAAGTTGAAATCGTTAAAGAATTATTTAAGGTCCACAATGTCTCAAGAAGAACAATTGAATGGTTTGGCCATTGTATGCATTGAGAAAAAAATTATTAAATGAGGTTGAAATCGATAGCATCGTCAGTGAATTCGCAGCAAGAAATTTTAGAAGAAACTTTTAAGATAATTTATACAAATAATTACATGAATATTTTGTTTTTGACTAATTTTTATATTGTTAGTGATAGTCTATATAAATAAGCAACTTTTAATTTTATATATATAAGGGCTCCCGCTCTTGGTTGGCCCCCGAGCCCCAGGAATCTCAGGACCGGCGCCGAGAAGCATGGACCATCGCCGTTCACCTCCATTACTGCTAAGAACAATCAATCAGGAGCCTCCGATCCATAACTCGCGATGGTGATAGGCCGTTTGTCGTCGTTCCGTTGGGGAAGGCCTTTTTTCATGGGTCGCTTTACGCATTCACTGCTCACCGGTTGTTGTCGCGAATTCAAAGCCGATCCATCCAGGATACCTATAGATTGCGCCCACTGTGTTGCTCCTCTGAAAATCCTCCATTTCACATAGTAATACAAAAGCACAAAAGTTTTATGTTTATCCGTTATGCTCGCCTATCTTCATACCAACTTTTTGCGTAATATTTCTGCAAGTTGCTAGTGTTTCTCTTTTGTTCTGAGGATATCTTAAAATACATTGTGTTATTTTTCAACTTGTACTTAATACAGAGCTTATGACAATCTGGACTTATGCTGGGACTCTAGTCCTAGTCCTGGAGAATTGGTGGATGCAGCCGTACCCCAGAAACCCCCTTTGATCATTGAGTAAATTTTTTATTTACCCTCAAAAATTTATCTATTTCTTTATTTATTCTCAAAAAATTTCAATTCCTTTATTCACCCTCATTCTTAATTTTTCTTCTCTAATTCTTCCTAATTGTTATATAATAATAGATTTTTCCATCTAAGTTTAAAAAAACCAAAATACCTTTGAAACTAAGAGAAGTAAAATTTGATATTCTTAAACACTTATGTTTTCATAACAAAATAAATAATTTCAATAATATGAAAACATATTTTGGAAATTATTTTTTTGTTATGTTCAATGTAGTCACAAACATGTTTAACAGTATCAAATTTTACTTCCTTTAGTTTGAGGCATTTTGCTCCTTTTCAATTTAGATGGACAAAAAAATCTATTATTATATTTAGGATGAATTAGGGAAGAAAAGTTAAAAATAAAAGTGAATAAGAAACTTAAAAAAATTTAAAGATGAATATGAGAATGAATAAGTTTTTGAGAGCCAATAAGAAATTTGCTCTTGATCATTTACTGGTGCTGCCGCGGTTTCTAAGAGCCTGTGGCACGACCTGCACTGACTCGAGCTTATGCTACAGTAGCTACAATAGCTATAGTAGTACAAGCTCGAAAAAATTTACAAACTTGACTTGTTTGACTTATATAAAAACTGCTTAATATATCTACAGTTTATAAACAGCAGTGTAAGCCTCCGGCCCATTTGTTCGTTCTTTCAAGTTTCCGACCGTAAAAATCTGCAGCTAAATAAATGCGCGGCGCCTGTTTTCTTCTTCAAACCCATTCGTTCCCCTGTACAGATGCAAATGCGTGTGGCGCTGGTGCAGTCTCATGAACCTTCAATCTTTTCTAGGAGTACAGTAGGAATTGAAAAAACCGGCATGGAGCAGCAGTGGTGAACAGTGTCAGTCAGAAACAGCTGCGGCTGGTTTTGGGATGGTTTCAGATAACGCTGGCTGATTCTGGTGCCGAGATTTCACACGCTTCAGTTAAGAATGCATCCGTGCCTTGTTCAGACCTGTTCGCTTGTTTCAAAACTTCCACTAGGATCATTACCGTGTCTTTCTTGACAAAAGAATCATACTTCCTCCGTTCTAAAACAAAAGTATTTTTAAATTTAATCAAAATCATTTTTTTATCAATTTAACCACTAATAATATATAATTGATAATGTTTTATCATATAAAAATTATATTTTTTTTAATTTATCATGAAATAAACTTTCATAAAAAATATATTTTTTAATTAAAAATTATGTAATTTTTTTATATATTCTCTTCTCTATTCTTTAAAAAGTATAGTTTTTTTTTCTAGGTATACACGATAAAATATTCTCAATATAGATGGATTAGACTATACGCAAAAAAAAAATGCATCTAGAGTTATTATTTTTTATAAATCTAATAGATAAAATATCTTCACATACATCCCTTACAAATATAACATACACTTTCAAATCTTTTAAAAATTTTGGGCTCACGAAGATCATTGTTAATTAACAAAATACAACTACTAGAACAAATATATAAGATCTAACAAAAATTGTTGAAAAACAAAACAAATTTATTTCGAATTATCTGATAAATCACTTCCAAATGTTGTCAATAATGGGGCGGACCTACAGGGTATGCGGTGGCCCAACGGCATACCCTGCGGCAGCACATGCATGGAGTGATTAGATGAGGAATGATTTGGTATACATGCAGTTTTTACAATTGCTTAATAAATTGGTAAATAGTTTTAGCAAATCGTATATAAAATTTTTTTAGCGGCATACTCTTTTGTAAAATCCTACTCACTCTATTCTTAAATTAATGTTGCCATTGGCTTTTAACATCAACTTTGACCATTTATTTTATTCAAATTTTTTTGATAAATCTCATATAATTTGATTTATCATTATAATTATTTGAAGCACAACTTAAAATTTTACACATCAAATAAATTTTTTGAATAAGATGAATGGTAAAAATTGAATGTAGAAGTCAATTAAACAACGGATTAAACAATGGAGGGAGTAGGTCCACCACAGGCTGCCATTGATCCGCTAATTTACGGTGAAAAATGAAAAACTTCAAATTTTAATATTAATATATTATTTTCTTAAGTTAGTATTTTTTTAGATCGTAGTGTTAGCACGGGTATCGGGACTAGTATTAGTAAAGTTAAAAGAATTTGACCTTATTAAATATAGAAATATTTATATTTTAGAACGTAGGTAGTATTGTTTTCAGTGTGGTTTGCTGCCATCTATTGGAAACCTTGTGTGAACTCATTCAGTGGAGGCCACTAGAGTGATCCAGGACTCGCTGTGCTTGCATTGGAAGTGTGATCTGCAGACCATAAGAACTGACAAAAGAGGAGCAGCTTTTTAGGCAGTGGTGTACCTAGGATTTTAATGAGGGTATGCCGTAATATTTTTTACATATATAATTTAAGTATAAGTTTTATATAAAATTATATAATTTATATGTATTTCTATACACATCTAAAATTTTAGCAATGCCGTGGCCACCCGCTAGGAACGCCACTGCTTTTAGGCCACAAAAGACTATACAACGAAGGTAAGGTACCAACAGCACTAGCAAATGAGCAGAATCATTTGTCAAAGCGAGGAAAAAATGCAAAAGGATCAACGAAAAAGCTCGTAGCATAATTATTCCTTTCACATGAGTTCCTTTGGAGGAAATAAAACGCACATCCATAGCATAATTAGTATATACTCCTTTTTATTGGATGCAACTCTTCTTTTTCAAGGAACAGGAACATAATCTCGAAGAATGTATTGGGAAGGAAAAATGCTAAACATAACGAATGCACAGAAGTATTATTAGCAGAAGGTACAATAGAAAATGCGACGCGCTAAAATCCAAACTCCATCTGTTCTGAAAAGAAAATCATTTTAGAATTAAGGAGATATGAAAAATTAGAGAGTGCACAGAAAAAGAAGGGAGATGGTGTATGTATTAAGGAGATATGAAAAATTAGAGAGTGCACAGAAAAGGAAGGGAGATGGTGTATGTAGGAGAGTTGGAGATATAGTTGTATCAAAAAGCGAGAAGAGCATGCTTTATGGATAAATTTTAAATACTAAAGTCTCACTTGTAATGGGATGGATGGAGTAGTTAATTATATTCCATATTTCCTAACCACAATTGGCAAACCTTTTTCTTCATGCATGAAAATACATCTTTTTATTTCTGGGGAAGAAAAGAAAGAGTGTCCACCAGGGAAGAAAAGGGTATGTTAGCTTGCGAGTCGATGCTTCTTCCTCACACATACAATGCATTCGATTTGTCCCCTACCATCTTTGAAGCGTGTGAACGAACCCAGCACCATCGTCCTTTGATGATTGGAGAAAACAAGGCACATGAAAAGAACCAATGCCTTCCTCTCGCCTTATTTATTCCCTTGGAAAGTTTGTCTAGGCTCCATTACCGCAATGCAACGGTGCTCCGTGAGCAGGAGTACACTTGTTCACATGGGCATGTAGTCTCCATGCATGGATTTTTATGGAATATTCCAAGCTCTCATTTGGTCAATTAGTCTTGGATCATCATGCTTATTAGCCACCATGCATCCATATCCGGTCGTCAGTTGTTCGAATACCTACCTAATTAATCGATAGATAAACTTAATCAGCAAACTCAAATCAATTTTTAGTACCAGCACGAAAACTGAAGTTGAAGCTTAAATAGATAGGAGGGCATGTATCAAGAAGAGCTTAATTAATTATAGGGCCACTGAATGGTGGTACAGCTGCAACGCAATTACTGAAAAATGAAAGGCATGATGCATTCACGAATAAATAGTCCGGCTACTGTTATGGGATTCATAAACTGACTGAAACAAATAACCTCCGAATATACGATTTCGGTGAAATAACCAATTTCTTCTTGTTAATCAAATACTATACCCTTGTTGTAGTAGAGGATCTACGGGGCTGGAACACGTTTTTGGCCACAGCTACAGCTGAAGGTAATCTCTCACCTTAAAAAAATCAACTTCTTTTCTACTTAACTCTCAATGTATCTCTTGTCTGCCTTATATAGACAGTAAGATCAAACAAACCTTAAATCCACTAAAACAAATCTTAAACAACCTAATCTTTAACTTAACAAACTTTGAACAATCTAATTTTTAAGCTAACAAACTCTAACAACTGATTGCTGCTATTGGGCAAGGTGTTGTGACGTCCATAATACATCACAACAACCCTACATCAGAAAGGCGCACATCCTATTGTTGACCCTAAGGGTAAAGATTTTCCAGGGTGAATTATAGTAGAGTTGGCAGTGAACGATCATTGTGAAGTGGTTGCCCTGAATTCTGATCGTTAACTGAAAAGACTTCAGGTGCAAGAAAGCAGAGGGAATGAAAGACCAAAGCTGCTCGTTTCACGGTACAAATCAAGACAACGTATCAGTGTGAACACTTAGCAGATTTATCTATCAGATGGTGGATGGAAGCTTTGTGCTTTCTCACTGACTTTAGGCCACACCTTTCCACCAGCTAGCAGCACTTTTTTCACTTCTGTAAACTTCAGGCCCCTTTTTCCATGCCTAAAGCTCCTAGCAGATAAGCCACTTCGGTCACAGCCACTCGAGCAAGCTCAGCAAAAGCAGCCAATACGCCTACCTGCCTGCCTGTTAACTGAATCTCCTCATTGTTTCCTATATTTGTATCGAAAGATAACTGGTGTAGTATAGTACTACATCGTGGGGTGCTTAGTAGTACTGCAGGTAGTACTGTACTACTACAGCTTTTGGGGCTTGATTTGAGGTACTCCTCCATCAAGAAAGGAGCTTTCGGAGAGAGCACCCAACAGCCCCAGCCTTTTGGAGGGCAGGCTCTCCACTATCCACATGTTCTTTCTGCTCCATTGCCTCTGGCCTTTGGGGAGAAACTTTGAGGCATTTTCCTAGGGAAGGGATTGGCCTAGCCTAGTACTCTCTCCTTTCTAAAATATAACTATTTTTAAATTTAATCAAAGTCAAATTTTTATTATTTTGATTATTAATAATGAAGAGTTAATGATATTTTATCATATAAAGTCTATATTTTTTAGATTTATCATGAAATAAAGTTTTATAAAAAAATTGTATATTAAAAAGTACTTAATTTTCTAGATATTATTAATCAAAATTAAAAAAAATTAACTAAACTTAAAAATGCTTATATTTTAGAACGGAGGTAGTATCAAATTTTGAAGGAAAATTCTTAGTCCTTCACTCACGGTGAGTGAAATCCATTTAGGTGCCAAAGGAGTTCTACTTGTTTGGGGATCCTGCCAAAAGCCGCTTTTCCTAGCTAGCTAACTTGTTGCCGCCTCTTTATCAAAGACAGGGGGTGGTGCCTTTTGTTGTTGTTGCTTCAAGCATGGCCTACAACCCATTATCAGGGGGAAACACATGGTCTACAACTATGCAAAGGAGGAGCACTGTATCTGCACTCGAATTAAGCAGTAATTGATCGACGGATTCGGGACACGTGTTAGATAGTAAAGGCCCTACTGAACTGAATCAATACTATTCCCTCTGTTGCAAAGTAAGTGACATTTTTTTTACTTTTAGAAATCAACATTGGATTATTCATTTTATTTAAAAAATTATAAAAGGTATGAAAACAAACAAGTCATGTTTAGAGTATTTCTAATAATAAAATAAATTATATTTTCATAATTTTTTTAATAATATGAATATTAAACGTCAATATCTAAAAAGTCTAGAAACACACTTATTTTGGAACCGAGAAGCACTATTTAGTTTGTTTTTTCTTGTTCAGTAAGTTAGTGAAGTAGTTTCTTAGTTTCTGATTGACCCAATCAAAATCCGGAATGGATAAAATAGAAAAAAAAATTATCTAGGCAAATGTAAACTTCTTTACTTTGACTTGCGCAATGTTGCCTCTATTCTAAAATAGTGATCACCAACTAATTCAATTTTGAACTAACGGACGGCAATAATTTCAAAACAGGGAGAGTCTCATCTCTTATTGTCGGTGTAAAATTTATGTAATTAAAAAGAGTATTCATGCGCTCTTCGTATTTGAATGATCTAGTCTACAGAAGAGACTCAAAGGTTAACCTGATTCGGACCGCTAACAGGTGTAATACTCTACGTCCAGAGACGAGAAAAAAATCAAATCGTATGAACTCAGGAATAAAAGTACAATGCGAAAGTGTCTTGGCTCGATCCAAGAACCTTAACTCGCGTGGGTTGATGTGGTTACAACGGGGTAGCTAACTTCACTCGATTTCTCCTTCCATGTAACGCCTTACGGTACCCCTTTTATAAGGGTCAGACCGAGAGCACCAACTTAGTGGCTACGAAACTTGCTAACCCTCCACCAGGTGAGGCTTTGGTCATCGGCTGAGTTGATCGTCTGGCGCCCACTTGCGTCGGTGCAGTTGGTCGGTTGCTTTCGTACGTCTTTTGCTCAATTGTAGGGGACAAATGACACTTTTTTATCTTGCTTTACCGATCGTCTAGCTGCTTTATCAACTTTTAAAATGCTTTATCTCTCGGCAAAATTGCTTTATCTACTACTATACGTTATCAAAAATCTCTGCGGTCATTAGTGATTGGTTGTTAATGCGTTGTTCGATCCTCGAAGATCGGGCCAGAGCGTTGACTTCTAACTGTTGACGGGTTGAATCTTGTTGTCATGTGGCTTCAGTCCTCCGTCAGTCGGGCTTAGACGCTCGCGAAGATTCGACCCTAAGATCAGGATGTTCTTGGCGGGATATGATCCTTCGTGAGCTGTAGACAGACCGTAGGTCGTAGTTTACAGATGGGCTTTTGTGTAGAAGCTGAGTGCGTAAGTACCCAGGTATATCTCGACACTTATTTTTTCATAGTGCTTCTCTCTTCCTATGACAAGTAAACCAAAGAAAAGGTCCACTAGCAGCCACTAGCTGCCGACAAGACCGAGTTGGACTAAACTAATATTTGTGTTTATTACATAAAAGCCAAATGCCGGTGAACTTTCTGAATATCGTAAACAAAAAAGAAACAGGAGGCACATGATGAGGAGAGAGAGAGAGAGAGAGAGAGAGAGGCTCATGCCCTTTTTGGCCAAAGTCATGGGATCATGGGTTCTTGATATTTTGGACACATGAGGAAAGCATGGTCTTTTGGGGTTCAGCAAAAGGCCTCACGAGGAGGGGGTTGGGGGGATGTGCTGAGTGTGGGAGCATCGTAGCCACTAGACTTGTAACTTTCAATGCGAATATGTGTTCACATGATGGTCCTGTTTGATTCTGCTTATAAGTGGCTTATCGATCAAAATAAGCGATAATTCTATCAAACACCTCGTTTATTTTTCCGCTTATTTTGGTTTCCACTTGCCGCAGCTTTAGAGATTCTAACTACGAAAAGCAAAAAGTGAGAAGCGAGAAATCTTCGTTATAATCTAAGTGTGACGGAGAGAATCATTCTTAAACAGGGTTGATGTACAACAGATGGTGCCGCTATGGTGATCTGTGTGAAATATTACTGTTACACATGAAAAATTCAATGTCAACAATACAGTTTGATTCTAAAAGGGAATTTTGGTGCAGTGGCAAATTATTTTTGTGAGTATGAGATTTGCTGCCTTTTATAAAAAAAATATAGGGATATACTACGTATAAAAAGATTAGAATGGGCGGTTCTCGCTCTGAACCTTACGCGGAGGTATATGCACAAGGCTTCGCTTTTTAAACCGTCAGCTTCTTGTTGACTTTGGAGCTAGCATTGAATATTCGAGTCGTATAAAGTTGGAAAATGTAAGGAAAGAGCAGACCGTTCCGGTTTTCAACTTTTCAGATAAGGTAGGATGGCCGGTCAACAGTCCTGAGTTGTGGGTAAATGATGATGGATGTTCTAAGTGCAAGTGAGAGCCAAGGTTTTAGAAACCAGCTTCGGTCCGGTTTTCGGTTTGACAAAAAATCGACCGGTTAACCGGATTTGCTACAGTGTCAAATTTGATTTTCGGTTAAAAACCGAACCCAAAGCAGATCGGTTTAGAAAAAAAACCGTGAAAACCAGTCGGTTTTCGCCGGTTTTTAAAACCCTGGTGAGAGCCAGTGTTATGTTCCTGTATAGGAACTAAAAATGGTTTCCACACTGTTTAAAATATATAATATTCCATAAAAATCTCGTAAAAATTTCATAAAAATTAGTTCAATTTTATAGTAAAAAATATAAAAATATGAGAAAGTCTCGTATTCTAAACTGAGACTTACTTACTCCGATGTTAAATTGACATCACTATTGCACTTTTAATATCAACTTTGACCATTTGTTTTATTCAAAAAATTAGTTCAAATGTGTAAGGTCTCCTTTGCAACATAGGAATTTTACAAGAATCTTACATAAATTTTATAGAAATCAGTTCAATTTTATAAAAAAAAAACGCAGAAAAATGTAGGCCTAAAATTTTAAGTTGAGACTCAAATAACTTTAATGATAGATTAAATTATAATAAATTATATGATATTTATTAAAAAAATAAAAAATAGAGGAAATACACCTTTTTTCCTTTCCTAATCGGCGTGCAAAAGCAACCGGGACAAGCAAGCCACCAGGCAGGCCACTAGCTGCAAACGTTCCTCTAAGAAATAGAGCAGCAGTAGCTGGCGCAGTGGTTTGACTCGAAATACGGAGGCAGTATTAAAATAAGTGATATTTTTACTTTTTAGAAATCAATGATCAACCATTTATCTTAATTAAAAATTATAAAAAAAATAAATTATAGTTAAAATATTTCTAATAATAAAATATTTCATAATAGAATAAGTAATATCTTCGCAAATTTTCAAAAAAAAACGATGATATCTAAAAATTTATAATGATAATTATTTTAGGACTGAGGTGTATATTTCGCGCTCACTTTCCTAATGGATTAATTTTGGGGATCTTTTATATTCGGACGCCTGTTGCTTGCGAACAGCAGTGCTCGATCGGCATGGCCGGCGGCCGACGCCTTTCTCCGCGTAGCGACTGGCGGCCGCTTGTTGCGTTGTCACTGTGCGCGTGTGATGCGGATTCGTGTCGTCGCCAAGTTGCCCCTGCCGACCTCTGCGATCGCGATCAAAGTTTATCAATGTTTCTAGCTAGACCCCGTTTGAAATACCGGTAATTTTTCTAAATTCTATGTATTTTTATAATTGAACTGATTTTCATAAAAAAAATTTACCATTTTTGTGGGATTTGTGGGTTTGACTTTCAAAAGTGCTAAAAATCTTTATATTTAGGAACAGAGACCGTACCAATTAACAAATTCTCACGAATTTCTTCACTTTATGAATATACTCTCTTCGTTCTTTAATTGATGTCACAGTTAACTTTTAAATTCAAATTTGATCATTCGTCTTATTCAAAAAATTTATTTAAATATATAAAATTTTAAGTTGTGAATCAAATAAATCTAATAATAAATCAAATTATATCAAAATATATAAAATTTATCGAAAAAATTTGAATAAAACTAATAATCAAAGTTGAATTTAAAAATCAACGATGACATCTATTAGAGAATGGAGAGAATATTTATGAACATATACGTAACGTACGGATTTTTTTTTTTTTTTTTTGTTCACGAAGGTCAGTCCATGTGATCGAGACGAAGGCGATCGGTCTCTTCTAGACCGTGATCGTTGTGAATTGTCACGGTTTATCGGCCGGTGATCTACAGATGCTTTTGGTTTTTGCTGCTCATTCATTTCGGGATTTTGACCGCCTAACAACCCGGTAGTGAGTAATTAGTCATGCATCCATAACAGTCTTGTGATTTATGGCGCAGTTTCGATAAGATTGACGTCCCATTGACTACATGTGATCGATCTTTATTATTACCCAAAACAAAATAGAATTTCATGCCCTTATATAAATTATTAATACTCAAGTATAAAAATGATACTACCTTCATTCTAAAAAATATAAGTATTTTTAGGTTAGAATAAATTCAAAATCTTTTAACTTCTACCAATAATATTTAAAAAATTACATAATTTTTAATATAAAATATAATTTTTATGAAAGTTTATTTAATAATTAATAAAAAAATATAATTTTTATATGATAAAATATTATTAATTATATATTATTAGTAATCAAAGTGATAAAAATTTGATTTGACTAACCTTAGAAACGGTTTATATTTTAGAACGGAAGGTGTATTATTCAAGCCCTCTAAATTTCCTCACGTCTACTTGAAGACGTTATTCACCTACCTAAAAGTTTTATCATGGGAAATGGAACATGCAATACAATTAGGGTACTTGCAAAACAATTCTTGTTTTACATTTTAATTTTGAAAATGGTTCTTTTTTTTAGACTTTGCAAAATTGATCATGTTTAATCTGAAGCTTCCATTAAGTCCTTTTTTAACACCGTTAGTGGTGACTAATTTTTAGTTTGAAAAATAATAAGAAATAAGAAAAAGCATAATTGCCTCCCTTATCTTTAATTCCACTTGAGTCTGCATTCAAAAATATTTTACATAGTTTATTACATATTCAAAAATATTTAAGTTGGGCTAACAAATCATCTAAATTTGTTAAAAATATGAATTTTAGATTCCATATACAAACTACTCAAAACACGATCAATTTTGCAATACCAAACTAAAAATCGGATCAATTTTGCAAAGTCATATATGTCTTTGTTATATAATATTTAATGTAGTTAATGTCACTTAACGAAATAGGACTAATATTGTGCTTCGTGTTTGAAAAAACAGGACCGATTTTGCAAAGTCTAAAATACATTTTTAAAATTAAAGTGCAAAACAGAACCTATTTTGCAATTGCCTCATACAATTATTCAGG
>BCLH01000037.1:139389-188461 GCA_001602315.1 Zoysia pacifica | reverse complement strand
TGCACCCTCATTACTTCAACCGTTTCAGATTATAAAGCATTCCGCCCTCTTTTAGTTTTTTTTTTTTCAAATTATAAGTTATTCTCATTTGCTAAGACACATTTACCTTTTGTAATATTTTTTCATCTCTATACCTCTCGTTTTTTTCTACTAGTCCCAATCTTCGTGCTAATGCTACAGTCTAAAGAAAAATATTAACTTAAGAAATAATATATTAACATTAAAATAGATTTATTTTATTTTCTAACAACTTTCTTTGGATCTTATATATTTGTTTCTGGTTAGTTGTGTTTTGATAACTAACAATGGTTCATGTGGGACAAGATTTAAGAGGGCCAAGATGTTGAAGATCTGAAAAAAATCTCATACGTTAAATTTATAAAAAGTGTCTGTATAGAAATTTTATCCTCGTCATTGTCACTACTCACTGCTCTTTAAAAAGCACAGTTTTTTTTTTAAGGTACACATGATAAAATATCTTCAACACATATGAGTTAGACTATGTGCACATAAAAAATGCACTCATAGTTGTTTTTTTTTTATAAATCTAATGGATAAAATTTCTCCATAGACAACTTTTACATATTTAACAGATGAGCTCTTTTGGATCTCTCAGATCTTATGCACACACCGACTAAGTTAGTTAATAAAACAAACTACTCAGAATAAATATATGAGTATACGAGATTAAAAAAAAGTTGTTGGAAAATCATTCGGATGCACCATATGCCATCAACAAAATTTGTTAGTTATCGCTTTCTGTTGTTGCCATTCATTCGTTAATTTATAGTGAAAATAAGAAACTTCAAATTTTTAATATTAAATATATTATTTTTTTAAATCAATATTTTTTTAGACCGTAGCATTAGCACGAGCATCGAGATTAGTATTTGTAAAAAGAGATATTTCTGGGTGCATTTTTTATATAGGTAGTCTAACCCGTCTCTGTTGGGTGCATTTGACCTTGTGTACCTAAAAAAAAATATGTTTTCTAAAGAGTAGAGGTATATATCGCACTTATACACTCTCTTTAATTTTCTTACTCTGAACCTAAACGACTTATAATAAGACAGAGAGAGTGTTTCCTTTGGAAGGAACAGTTGTCGCTTCCATTGGTTTATGAGAACCGTTTTTGGGATACATGAATTTTTTCTAGTCCTATATTTTATAAAAATAAAACCATTTTCTACGAAAGTTCTACGGTTCTAAACAGGTGTATGAAAAGAACAATTGTTCATTAGTAGTACAAGAAAAACAAAATGCGTACTAGCAGTCTAGCATTCACGGCAGTCGCAGGAGAGGTGGATCGATTTGCTTGTCGCCTGATTCACAGTTTCTTCCTCCTCTCCCAGAGTCCCAGCGAGAAGGGCAGTAAAGATCCTTCAACGCCGCCACAGCCTTTTTGTCTCCCCTGCAGTGCAAGCTAGCACCTCTCTAACCAGAAGCTCATGGGAGAGAGATAGAGGGAGGGAGCAAGAGAGCTGGACAGGGAGACGACGTGCGTGCGAACGCAGAGCAGCATCCGAACGGCAGATGCTGTTTGCTTGCAAGATCCAAGGAGAAAGCGGCCAAGCAGACATGGTTGGGCGCCTTTTCGCGAGCACACTCATGACTGGCCCTCCTTAATCATCTTCAGACGCCACCAAGTCGTGTTGCTCTCTCTCTCTCTCTCTCTCTCTCTCTCTCTCTCTCTCTCTCCGCCGCCTACTTTCTGTTGCTTGGGCATGAATAGATGTAAACTTATATATACTCCTTCCGTTAAGAAAAAAAAAGAATACTTCATTTTAGCTCTATATCAGGTTCAAAGAAGATGCTATAAACCTAGCCAAACATATTGTCTAAGTGCATATATAGAAGATGCTATGAATATATATAAACACCTAGAAACATAGCCAGAATGAGCATTTTCTTTTTTGAAAGGATGGAGTACTAGTTTATTTCTAAAGATGAAAACTTCTGCCGTTGTGGTTTATGGATCAATGCGGCATGCGCCACTTTTCACCACCATGAGCGCAAGTCAATTAAGGCAGATGTGAATGTAATCTACCATGGCGCGCAAGAAGTTGCCATACATGTTATGATTTGATCTACTAGTGTTCATCCTTGCCTATTCTAAACCTTAGAGTTCGGGATGCCATTCTCTCGTTTTCACAGCATATTTTCGCATCTGAATTTTCCAATTTCCAGCTCCGCTTATATCCTTTAATTTTTTTTCTCTTTGTATATTCTCAAGTAGACTCTAATACTAGCGTATCAACGGCAACTGGGATTCATCTATCTTTGAATGGGGTATCACCAAGCACAGCAACTTGGACATGGTACCGATTCGCAACGTGTGCATCGATCCATCTAAAGTTGGCAACAAATCTTCTACAGTAATGAACAGACAGTGCCAAGGTTCGACTGATTTTAAAATTGCTTGCTTACTCAATTGTCTGACTGAGTCAGCTGAAGAAGAGGGTACGATCATCAAGCACACAAGAGGCCACTTGGGATCGAGGCCGGCCACAACGGATAATAATTGAAGGGAGCCGTTTCTTGGAAGGCAGGCAAAGCCAAAGTGCCGCCTCACAAATATCTAAGAAGATGCATGGATGGCTGAAAGATACGCATGCGTTTCCAGGTTCACAGAATCAGGCAAGTAAGGACGCGAGGACTTTAAAACTGAAAAGGAGACTTGGCCCCATCCATCCATGTCCCGCCCCCAAACTGCATTTCCATGTGCATCCATTTATTTGCTTTTGATCTCCGGACCTAACAAGGTTCGGTCGTGTGGTGCACCATCATCTCCATTAGTAGCTTCATGGCTTGTGAAATATCCCCTTTTCCAAAAAATAAAGAATTTACTCCCTTCAAGTATAGCCAAAATTCAAATAAACCCCTAAACTATGTTTTAGTTTATTTTACCTCACTAAAATGTGATTTTTGATCAATTCACCCTTCATGAAATTTATCTTTTTTTTCTAAATACAGAAGTATAATCTTACTTTACAAGACGATAAAGCAGATCATAACATAAGTTAAAAAATTATTAAAATTTTTTATCATTATTTTTATAGAGAAATTAATTTAATAATAAATTGATATTTGGGATACAAAACTATATGTAAAATAATAATAATAATTTCAAGAAGTATTTTTTTAATATTTATTATGATGTGTTTTATCATCTCATAAAGTTTCATCCTAAGCTAAGATTACTTTTTTGTTAAAAAGGACAAATTTTATGAGGAGGTAAATTGACTCAAAATCACATTTTGGTAGGGTAAAATAACTAAAACATAGTTTAGAAGGTTATTTGGACTTTGGTTATATTTGAGGGAAGTAAATTGAACTTTATCTGAAAATAAATGCATTTCTTTTTTTAAGTTAAGATTAATGATTTTTATAAATTTGATCAACCTTAGCAATACGAGACTTGTATTTTTTACAATCAACGTACGAAATAGTTCCGTGCTAGTATGTGATTCATACATTATCAAAACTCGATCCAATCTGTATAAATCATTGGTCAAGGAAGGTTTTGAGATACGTCCTATATCGCTGTCAAAAAATAAAACAAGAATGCCCATACCGACTGACGACAAGAAAAAGAAATGATCTCTTTCGGTAAGATCTTGACAATAACTTGCAAGGTTGTGAATGAATAAGACAACGAAATAATTTTCCTTTTTATTATTCAGAAACGAAAGATCGTGCAAAAAAAAAAGAAGTGAATGTAATGAAGGGAACATTGACCAAATTGCCTGTGGCCACGTGATTCCAAGTGTGCAAGCGAAAGGGGAACCAGCTTTTATCAAACACGAACCAGTGGCTCCACTCCACTACTAGTACTAACTGGACACACACTACTGGAGGATCGCTGCATGCCAATGTCATCTGATCATATTCGTACGCATCTTTCAGGAAACATATGCTTGTCCGCCAGTGCATCCATCATCACATTCAGTTTCATTTCATAGCATGATGATCTCTCTATAGCTAGCCTTTGAGTTTGGATTCAGTTTTTTTTTTTGCAATTGTGAAGAGCATGTACAGTAGCATATTGCAGCAGATCGATGAGCATCATGCATGCAGCTCACCAATCCTATTGGTGAGGGATTGAGATCTTTTGCATTAGTGGATAGGCCACTGACATGTAAGATCTGCTTCATATCATTGACTTTTAATGCACCAATACTAATACAGATACAGAGAATCTGCACAGTGGGAGCACGGAGATCATGCACGATCCATTCATAAAGGCAGAAAGGTACTGCCCTGCCCATCAGTGAGAAGACCTGCAGTCTGATCCACTGAATGAATGATCAGTTGCCTGCCTGCCTGCCTAGCTCTGATGACAGCCAACCCACCACATCACTGTGGATCCCAGGCAGCATGCATGCAATGCAGCTATGAACGGGGATGGCAGAAAGGCCCTGGGTCCATTGATGCCATCTCCACGATGCTCACCTCGCCTCTTCCATCCAAAAAGGTTCTTCCATGGGGTTAGGCGGCCAAAAAGGTGACGACGATGCACCAGCTAGCAGAAAGGCATGCAAAGAAAAAGGAGCAGCAATGCTAGTACCAGTACTCCTCCTATAACAAAGGTGACCGTGACCCATGTCTCCTGTTCTACCGAACCTGCGTAAGTGGAGGTGTGTGTGCATGGGTAGGAAGGAGATCGGAGTGATGGCTGAAAGATCGAAAGACCAAAGGGATGATGATGCTTGCGGCAATGGCCAGTGCGACTTTACCAACCACCTTCCTTCACCTTTCCATGGTGGTCGAGGAACTGGATTCGGGTCGCACGTTTGCCTGTGATCACGTGGATGACTGCTCCACACGTGTGCGAGAGCGGCGTGGCCGGCCGGACGGACGGCAGCATATTTCCAGATATCTTTCATCTTTTCTACGCATATATGCTAGGTCGTCTCTCGTCTCTCGGGCACAAAATCTTTTCATCGTTAACCATTGGTGGTTTTCAACCACAACGCATCGCGTGTGTCCTGTCCGTTTTCCGAATGCGAAAACGCATCCCTTTTAATTGCTCACTGCTCTAGCGGCTAACTAGAAGAGCCTAAACTAATTTCTTTGAACAGTTCAACGACCTCTGCCAGCGGCACACACACAAAAGGGCCTGATCATCAATGATACAAGATCCTAATTCTTAATTGAACTGTTCTTCTTCTCCCTTCCAAGCATGCATATATAGTCCACCTATACAGATTCTTTCCGGTGATGCTTTGCAACAACTTCTTAGCTCCCAGCTCCATTCCGTCCTGTCGTCTCCTGCTCGTGATCTTCTCGAGAGATCTTGTTCAACAAGTCTCAGTCGTCAGAACTAACATTAATCTCCTCTTGATAATTAGTGGTCTGACTGATTCAGCATACTACCTTCTTGTGGTTACATCAGCGGCAACTAATTAGGCGGCGTAAACAATAAGAGTTTAGTATTAGCCGGCCGGGTAGATCATCAATTAGTTGGTGCGACAAAAGTGCTGTCGCGTCGTCTTGCATCATTGGAGTATTCAACACTCCCATGTAGGAGTACTGGACATGTCTCTTGTTGGATCGAGTCACTGTGCCATCACAGGAACGACATGGTGGTGAACAAAGTGGATTGAAAAGCGCACCTTCTTAGCTGATTCTTGGCACTCCGTATAGTGTGAGTAGTACAAAACATTAGAAATAACAAGGAAGGATTTGGCTGGAAATATTGGTTGAATGGAAACTGGCTCACATGCTGTCGATTACAATTGCGTGATAATAGATGCATATAATTTTAATGGTGCGTGAACTCTCCATCGATTCTCTCGATACTCAACCGTGCGTCTGATGGAACACCCACCCGACCATCCTAACCAAAACTTTTGTAGGTGCAAATAAACCTCTGCGCAGTACAGTCCTCATCGACCAAATTTGGTTGAAAAGTGTGGCTACTGAAACCTGAATCTCAGGGCTATTTTGGTGGGGATTATGGTTACTCAAAAAAATAGCTTATACTTTAAATTATTCATGAAAATCACTCATCCAACTTATCCGTATAATTTATTTTTTAATATCAAATCATTTGACAAAACAACTTATTCATACGGATGGTTGACGGTGAAAAGAGAGAAGTGGCTAAAAGCAAAGCTATTATTTGTAACATATAGATGCTAGTACAAAATTTAATGGTGATTATATATGATTATGAATATAATCACTTATAAATTTTAAGTGTTTGATAAAAATTATAGCATAAATTGTGATAATCATCTGCAAAAACAGCTCCATAATCTCTATCAAATCGGAACCTCAGTTATGACACGCGCTCCTCAGCATCCACCTAATGGCAGAACGGCAGAACCATGCGTTCCTCTTGCTTTAATGCCATATCTTCAGAGACAGAAGCCCAAGCAAATGCCACTTATGCCTTAGCAAGTCTAATTATGCCACTTCAACGAATAAGTTGGACGCATCCATGTAGCCAAACGGGCTCTAAATTGTACTGGAACACAGTACTGCAAACTTTCACTGCACACCACAATTGCAGCACCAACCAGAAGTGCATTCATGTGGCCGGACCAACCGGCCGATCTGAGGCTGCGATTCAATTGAATCAACCCAATCTAGCCCTACATTTCCCAGCATTCATTCAAGCGGCCGTCAGGGGCTGTACCGCCAGGCACCCAAATCTGCCGCGGATCACCCACCTTCTCCGTCCCCCACTGCGCGTTGCCACGACGCAATGATCGGCACATGGGAAAACAAGTGAAGCAGCTGAAAAAATTGCTGCAGGACAGAATCTATTGATGGTGGTGAGCAAGGGGGCAACAGCAGTTGCAGCCATGTTGTACAAAGAGCAGGGAATGATGATTGCATGCAAGGGACAATCTGCAAGAGCACATGATTTAGATAGGTACTTCTAGGAATAGTACTAGATTGAGTGACACTGGCCACTCATGGCATCCAGTCGCAGTGGCAGAACAGTAAAGTTTCAGATTGTTTCTCACCAAGGATCGTTTGAGGTTGTAGAAAGAGAAGAAAAACAGCAACTAACAAGACATCAAGATACAACTGAAAGCACATAACCTCTTTTACATACAATACAAAGATGCATCAATTCCAGTTTTCATGACTACACTAACTTGTACTAGCAAGGGTAATATAACACATCGGCATAACAGCCAACAAAGCTCTGAGTATACCTCTAAGTGCAGTAAAAAAGTTACTCAGACTCTGATGAGTTGCCGGTATCTGACTGTCGGACACTTCGCTTGGTGGCAGTGGCGTGCTTGGATGGATTAGGTCCTTCTCCGTCGAGGAAGATGACTTCAGACTTTGCAAGGCGTTCCTCCAGGTCCTCGGTGCTGAAGTCATCTTTGCCACCAAGCTCATCAAAACCAACCTTGAAATGTGCCAGAATAAAGATCATTCGATGATAACAAAGCTCATAGTTCAAGCACCAAATGCAAAAGAGGTTGTCTTACCACATAATCTTCAACCTTGCCATTCTTCACTATAGCAAGAGTTGGGAGGACAACAATCCTCAACTTTTCTGTCAAAAATGGAGCCTTCTCAGCATGAACTTTAATGAAACGAGTTTCTACATGCTGTTTCGCAAGAATTGACAGGTGTTTGTCTAGAACCTGCAGACCAATGAAAAGATGTGAGAATATGGCTTCTTGAAAATGCAAGACTGAAAGTTACATGACTGATAACACCAGTGCAGGTGACCAAATGAACAGATTGTTAAAGAACAAATATAGCAAGCAAGCAATAGCTTTGGAACCATACCTGGGAGAGTCAATTAAGATTTAAACATTAGAATGTTGCAAAGAAGAATCTATGCAAACAAAATCACACTGAAATTCATTTAAAAATTTGAAGATCTGCAACACATCACCATTTTTCATATACAAATTTGAACATCTGCAAGACATCACCATATTGTTCACAATATTCCCCAAGAGCGTGGAACTATGGCATATGAAAAGAATGGAATGCATTCGTAATGTGACATCAGCAGGCTATAGCTGACTCATGAAGCCAACTCTAGTGAAAGCCTGGTGATACTTGTAAGATCAATCAGTTCGAAATTCAAATCGATAGCATATTCCTGTTGCAGAAAGCAAGATCCACATATCGGTTTTTGGTACCGGCAGGCAAAGGTTCGAATCATCATCTTATGGTCCACAGCGTGTAATGCACTGTTGCAATCAAGCACAAGCATATAAATTTTAAACGGATGCCAACTGTGATTGGAAGACCTAAGACACTACAAGCTAAAGGTTAAAGGACGAACACATCATTAGATAACGAAGGTAAAGAAGTAATGCAGGTGCTAATGACCTGTGCAAATTTCATAGGTTTTTATTGATACCAATCACATTGTCAAAGTGAAGTACAATGCTCCCATTGCCAATGTGAACATGCATGATGCTGGGAGAAACTTTTCGATATTATCCGCCACATGAGAAAACATGAACAAAGTGAGAAGAGGCAGCAGTACCCCATTGCAAACAGAGGAGCATACAGACATTAACACAGATGAGGTTAGTCAAAACAATGAAGTGGTAATTCTTACAGGTATGCTACATATCCAGTATCAGCCCCTAGGCGAAAATGATGCACAAATTTAGCAGGGCAGCAGAATCCTATTGTAAGCAGAGGAACGATCCATACATTAACTCAAATGTGGTTAGAGAGAGCAAAAAGGAAGCATGAGCAAAATCTTCTGATATCCTTTGGTGAGTGCTTCTGAAACGGTGTTTCAAGAATCTTCTTGTGCAGTGGCATGGTGGGGAAAGAGGCCAACGGATGACACAAATATAATCCACAACATCATCCAATTGCTAAAGCTGATAAATCCTAACAGTTTCTAGATTTGTTAAAAACAAGCATTTGAGTGAAAAAAATTTGAACAGGGCCATTAAAATTTTTTAAAAAAATCTTTCAAGATGTACACTGAGGTTCCTTGGATCCACAGAAACGTTGAGTAGTGACATCAAAGATGGTGTCTCTCCTACAATACTGGAAATACTGGTGCTCGAGTTTGGAAAAGTGAAGGTGATTTCAAAGTTAGCTGAAGGCCTTAAAGATATAGGCCCCGTTTGGAATGAGGGAATTCTTCCCGTTCTTGCGCTTTTTTCCTGTGAAATAACTGCATTCGAAATGGGGCCATAGCATGAAAATGTACATTCGTTTGAGTGCCAGTTTTCAATGCTTTTGGGTTTTGTGGCGTTCACAGCAGGTTTAGCAAGTTCAGATGGCAGCAGTCCTTGGGGTCAGTTTTCAGCAGAAATGGGCTGTCAGTAAGTTGAGTTAGTGAAAGGACAAGCACAGGTCAAAATGTAGAATCTACACATGAATTGGTTACTAGTTCAGTATGAAAATTTCATTTGTGAGCAAGTGAGCGTAAATTATAAGCTGATAGTGTACCAGTACCATGGCTCATACTCCCTCCAGATTTTATGTTGATGTAAGGACATGATTCTTAATGTACATTTGAATTAACAATCATGTCTTAACATTAACAATTTCCTGCCAGAGGTAGTAATATTTATGATTTCCATGAAAGCTGTACCAAGGGTGGTCTTGGTTCTAAAAATGAACACCTTAGCATGACCCAAAAAAAAAAACTGATGGAGTGTCCCAGAACTCCTTGTTTACGCCAATGAGCTGATTCAAGAAATTGAGGATGACGCATAGTTTGGGACAAAGCAGGGTCTCCTTTTTTCTTAGTTATGAGTATTCCTTTCAGTCTCTTTAGGTCAAAGGTTTCATGGTTCCGTTAGTAGTAAGCTTAGCCTCGGTGCGCAGCCTGCTTTCCACCCTCTCGGTATTGCGTCTAGTTTTTTTTAAAACTCTTTCCGTCATGAAACAAGCGCACTAAAAGTTCTTGAAGAATAACTTGCTGAAACGGCCGCAAACAGTACATTGCCAACATGGGCAGTCTGGATCAGGTCTATAGGCATTGAGTCCTTGTTTCAGGAACTGGTATAAAAATAGATTAGCATGATTTGCAACTAGTTCAAAGTATAATAATGTTCAATGTCTACCTCATCATAGCAGATCTAAGTACAGGCTAGTGCTAGACATGTAAAAGATGCACAAAAAGGCCGCTAAGGTGTAAATTGCAAAGGATTGATAAAGGATCATAGCTAATTATCATTGTAGATTCCTATGCTTTTAAGGCGGTGAGGCAAGATGTGGTGCTCTACACCCTTCCAATCGCCTAGGCGATCATGAGGCGAGGCGAGGCAATGCCATATACCAGCCTAAGAAATAAGAAAACTAAGGCACATAAGGGAAATAAAAGGAAAAAGAAAAAAGAAAGGAGAAGGGAGGGTGCTTCGCCCAGCCTGCCTCCCAATCGTACATACTAGTAGCTCCAGCTCCCTTGACCAGATCGACGGAGCTAGCGCTGCCGGTCGTTGCGCAGCTCCGCCCTCTTGCTGAGCTCACTTCCCTGCTGCTTTGTGCTCTCCCCCCCCCCCCCCCCCCCCCCCCCCCCCCCCCCCCCCCCCCCCCCCCCCCCCCCCCCCCCCCCCCCCCCCCCCCCCCCCCCCCCCCCCCCCCCCCCCACCCCCTTTCCCTCGCAGCCATATCCATCCCTTCCAGGTTGACACCACTAAAGCTGTCCTGCTCTAGCTACCGTCACAGGAGCCGAAAAAGATGGCCATGGTGAGTCTGCAGCTTGGCCGACCCCCCGCCCCCCAAGCCATTCATCCTCTTTTTCCCTTCTTCCTTCTGTCCCACGCCATATTTGATAAGGCGAGGACGCAGTGGCCATCGTGTCGCCTAAGCGACGCCTTAAAAACATAGGTAGATTCAATTGATAAAATATTTTGTTGAAGCACAAGTAATGTATACATAGTGTACTAGTCATAAGATTGAATGTTAAGCACACTGCGACAAACTGAGGATATCATTATATTGCATAACAACTTCATATAGATGGAACTTCATGACAGATTATTTATATAAAACATGGCTATTTACCAGTAGATCCCCAAATTCAAATGATCGTCGAAGGCATGATGTAAGGGCTGTATTTATGTTATAATAGTGGGATTACATTCGACTATGTGGTAAGGAAATATAATTTCCCACTTCTAATTGTTGCATCTTGCAACCCGGGCCAGTGCAAACTGTTAGATCTGCAAATTGCTAGAGCTAGTAGGTCAATTTTCAACAACTATAGAAAATAGAAACATTTCAGTTTCACTGTAGCAATACGTGAGTGAGAAATATGATGGATTAGTTTTTGTGTTAACAGATCGTGTATTGTGAACCTTATCTCACTCCAATAGCAACATCACAACAGTATGTAAGTACTTGAACATTACAGGCAGATATCTGATTCTGAATTTGAAATACCCCAGAATACACATGGTAAAAAGGTAATGCCTCCTGCTCAGCATAAACTGTCACTACAGCAAAAAGTAATTGGTTCTATTAAAACCATGGTTTTCTGCAAATATATGTGACAGCTTGCTTCAACAATCAATGGTTTAGATTCCTCAATAGACAACAATAACTTTTAATCACATTGACTCGTGGGTGCCAACCGCACGATAACTGTGATATACTGATATGTATCTAAAATGTGAAAAAAAGGGGGGGAAAATTGCATCCAAAAAGCAGGACTAGCTTTTTTAAGGTCATTGCGATACACTTCACCAACAATAGCCACTAGTAGTCCAAATTCTGTAGTGGAGTGATAACTTTGGGGTGGACCAGGGTTTTGGAAACCGCTACAGTTCCGGTTTCGGTTTTTGGGAAAAAAAGGTCGGCTAGCCAGCCAAACCATCCGGTTTACCGCTTTGCTACAGTACCCCAGTATGGTTTTTAGCGAAAACCGGTGCTCCAGTAATACCAGACCGGACCGGTTTCACCGGTTTTCGCGAAAACCGGCCGGTTTTGACTGGTTTTGAAAACCTTGGGATGGACTGGTTGGTAACGTAGTGCTTAATCCTGGTTGATGAACTGGAAAAAGAGTGTCTAAACTTCATTTCATTCATGGAGGGACCGGTCATTTAAGTTGAAGTGTCAGCGAATTGATGACATAATGCTAAACAGCACGACTACAATTGATCTGAGACGATGGATACAAGAGAAAATCTAGGAGTCCATCGTGTGTGAGAACCACCATACTACGAGCGAAACCGGAAGATCTGACCTTGATCCAGCCAAAGCACTAGACAACTAAAAACTCAAAACATTTCGCAGCAGAACGCAACTTCACATGAGATCCGGATCGAAACCAAGCATCATCTGTACCACGGTAGCGAGGGGGTGTGGGCGGAGCGCACCTTGCAGGGCCAGTTGTCGCGGTAGAAGTGGCATACGAGGCGCTCGCTGGCCTTGGCGGCCGCGAAGAAGTCCTTCTCGGGGACCTCTGCGTACTCGCCGTGGCCCTGGGCGCGCCACTTGGCCCGGCGCTCGGCAGCGCGGCGCATCTGCTGGATCCGGCGCTCGCGGAGCGCCTCGATGTCATCCGGGTCGAGGCGGTCGAGCGCGGAGATCTCCTCGTCGAGCTTGTCCTCCACCGCCTTCGCCACCGACAGCACCTGCTTCTCGATGATCTGCGTGCACCACAAGCGGCCGCCGCGTCAGAGGGACGGGCGGAGGGGGAGGGAGTTGCGGGGCAGGCGCGTGGGTGAGTGATTACCTGACTGACGACTCCGTCCATGGTGGATGCGGCGGGAGGAGGTAGCGACGCCGGCGAGGCGAGATCGGATGGAAAGCGGACGCCGAGGTGCGGAGGAGGGGGGGCTGGGGAGGGAAAGCTCGCTGCGGGTGATGGGCCTCCACTGGGTTTTGTTGCGAGTGGGGAGAGAAGGGATTATGGGCCTCTGTTTTGGGCTGGCATTTTCAGCTGAAGTTAAAAGTTGAAACAAACAGAAATCTAATTTTGAGAAAATGAATTAAAATTAAAAAGTTTACTCAAAGCTATTTTTTTAGTTTTTGATGTGCAAATAAACTAAGTATATATTATAAAAATCAATAGTCACTACTTTACCAGCTAGTTTTTTAACTAACCAACAATAATTTTTTCTAAAAATTCAAAACCTCCGACTGAAACAAACTCGACCTATGTATGGCCCAACTAAATGTAGTTGTCCTATTTATTTTAGCTTTTCAGACTGTTGAAAAAATTGGAAAGTCAAAAGCTAAAATGAACAATATTATATTGTTGAAAACCTAGAGGAAATGAAAAGCTAAAAATCTCATTTAGAGCTACATTTTTATCTTTTAGCGTGTAGAAAGCCAAATATATATTGCAAAAATCTACAGTCACTACTCTAACGTACATCTTTTTAAATAGTTACTATTCATCTTTTCTAAAAGCTCAAGAGCTCTAGCTCAAACAAACAAGTCATAAACCAGCAATAAATAAGGTTGAATACCTATATAAACCATTGGAGCTGCCAACTAGAAGAACAATAATAACCAAAAAAAAATTATATACTGACATATTGACCGCTACTAGCCAGATGAACCTTAAAGCTAGACTTAGGGCCTCTTTGTTTTAGCTGAGAAGCTAAAACAAATAAAGTTCTGAAAAGCTAGCTTTTGCAGAAAAGAATTAAAAACTGAAAAGCTAACTGAGAGCTGCTTTTCCAGCTTTTAGTATGCAGAAAAGCTAAATGTATATTACAAAAGCCAACATCTAAATTTCATCAGCCAGCTTTTCAACTAGCCGCCAATCAGCTTTTCTAAAAGCTCAAAAGCTCTAGCTCAAACAAAGAGGGCCTCAGTTCTAGAGTAAAACCCAAGCGTGAAGACCGAACCTGAAAAAACCCAATGCCCTTGACCAAAATCATTTTCTCAAGTTGTAAGTTCAGAAACCCAAACTGCCATGACAAAAATGTTACCACTTTTGATAAGCTGATAATAACTACTCCCTCCATCTCACTACAAGTGATGTTTTTGACGTTTTGAAATCAACCTTTGACTATTTATCTTATTCAAAAAATTTATGAAAATACAAAAATAAATAAATCAAGTTTAAAATACTTTTAATAATAAATTATTTCACAATAAAATAAATAATATTTTCACAAAATTTTTGAATAAGACGAATGGTCAAAAGTTAATTTTAAAAAATAAAAAATATCACTTATAGTAGGACGGAGCGAGTAGTATCCTCCTTCATTATGAGAAACACATGGCTTTGATCGTTGAAATGAGGCAATAAGTCATAATTTTCTCCCTCAGGGATTAATCACACTTCAGACACTCACTCCTTTTCGCCTCTTTGATGTTCAACATCTTGGCACACTATAGATGGATGCGTAAAGGCTATTGCTACGTTCAGCTGACTTGAAAAAGTGGAGGTTGAGTAGTTCCAAGGGATAAGAGTAGCAGCAGCAAATCACAATCAAAGGCTTCACAAGTGAATGACTACACGTGAAGGCGAAATCAGCAACCAAAATGCTATGATAATAGGGCGCAATGGCAAATTGGCAACAAAGCGTTGTCCAAACAGCTCGCGGAGGAAAAACGAGCGGCTTTGATGCATGCAGGAGTTAGATACTTGACTTTATAATTAAGAGAGCAGACAGTTAAGGTATTGTTTGGAATCACACAGATATAATAAACTAGATTGTATAATCTATATGCCTCCAAACATGTCAGCTTCGGATTATAAATATTGAGCAACTAGATTATCATAGTCACATAATCTACCCTACCCTAGCTAAAATATGATTATACCCACAAAAGATGTTTTTTCCTTTGTTGTGCTTTGAGTTCTTTCAGGGACAATTGCAGCGTGTTGGGAGAAATGATGTGTACGTGGTCCTCGATCTTCTGTCAGGTCGTGGTAACTCTCGATTTAATGAACATGCAACACACAATCGATCCGGCATCAAATCAACGCGATTCGAACCCCGCAATCACAACACTACTTCTTCTTTAGTTATCAACCGTATAATACAAGATTGAGCTCGCCAAAAAGCTAATCCAGCCTGCGAATTGAAGAACACAAACAAAAATAAAGAAGAACGCAACTCACTTAGAAAATCTGAATTAAACTTTTAAAGTTAGAATCAAACAAACCGTCAAACGACGAAATTATTTTGTAACAATGAAAATTAATCAAAACCTAAGTCTAATGATGACGGCACAGAGGTTAGGACGTATTTAAATGACAACCCTAATACTAATAGGCCTAAGAAAGATGCATAGCCTAAGAGCCAAAGAGATGGTGTCAGAGCACTATGACAGATTCTGGACGTCATATTGTTTTAGTGATTCCGAAAATATAAAAAGTATTTTAGCACAAGATTAGATCCGTTGAAAAGCTTATCTCTTTACTTTCCATTTATATCTAGAATGTCTAAAACAGAGTTCGTATGAGACCTAGGCATCCGTTTTTGTGCAGGCTGCTCGTGTGCTCTTCAATGTATTCTCTAACTTCTCTGCTTCTCTCCAATATTTCTAATCATGATAAAGTCAACAGGTAGTAATCTATTCTTAAAAGAAAGAAAGTCGAAAGGCATAGCCAAGTCTGTTCACTAGCAGATCATGACCTGCTCATTACAGATCGCTGCAGAATAATGCTCCAGGCAGCCCACGGTGGCAAATTAATACTGCTATTTTTATAAAAAATTAAGGCAAATAGGTCACACCACCATCTCGATTATTTTTATAAAATCATATTATAAAAACTATCTTTATAATTCAATAATCTGTGCAGATTCTAAACAAGGTCTAAGCAGTGAAGGGAGGTAAACAATGGTCATCTTTTTTTTCCTATGTAGATAGAGTACTTCATCATTCTATTGCTTATCATTGATGAGAAAATCCCTCATGAATCATTGAAAAAAATTTCAATCCCTTCTGAACCAATGAAAAAATAATTTTGCCTTTTGTGCCCCCATTTGAGATCTACTTCCCTATATGTCATTTTTTGTGCTGTTAAAACATACAGCGATGAATAACTTTGTTATTAGACCCACTACAAATTCTACAAATATTACGAAATAAAATTTCAGCTTACTTTAATTTTTAGATTCTTAAAAAACTTGATAAATTCTGAAAAAACTATGTAATTCTCTTGTGATCTAGTAATTTTTTTTAAAAAAATATTTCCAAGTCACATCTTTGATGAAAACATGTTTCAGGCTATTATTTAGTTGGAGTGGCAAATAGCAAAGAGAAATCTCAAGTGGAGAAAAAAAGAAAATTACTTCCAAGCTAATAAGGCATTGAGATTTCTTTCAATGGCTGACAAGTGATTTGCTGGTCTTGATCTGTTGAACTATCCATGTTTGATAGGGATGCAAGTTTTATATTTTTTTAGTCAGTGGATCGGTCCAAAAGTTTTTATAATGAACTAACTTCCCTCCACCTAGTAGTATTAGTGGAATAAGGTTAATTCTAAAATAATTAGAGGTTTAAACCTACATGTACCTATATTGAGTACCCACTTGCATCTCTATACCTTTTTTAGAATATAGAAATTTTGCAAAAATCTCACAAAAATTTCACAGAAATCATTTCAATTTTTGTTTTAAAAAAAACGCAATAACCAGAAAAAGTTTCTTTCTTCCAAATGGGGGCGCTAGTGTTTGATCCAGGCCATGACGGCTCTGATCTGCCGGAATCCTGTCTGATCCAGCCCGTGACGGCCTCGGTTGGGACCTCCCAGCCCAATTACCCGCAGCAGCACACGGCACACACGGTGACGGGACACCAAGGTCGCACCTCTCCCCATTCCGATTCCCGTCTCCATCCATCAACCCACCGGAAGCGGAAGCAAAGGCGATAGACGCGATGTCGGCGACGACGGCGGCGGCGGTGCCCTTCTGGCGCGCGGCGGGGATGACCTACATCGGCTACTCCAACATCTGCGCCGCGCTGGTGCGGAACTGCCTCAAGGAGCCCTTCAAGTCCGAGGCCGCGTCCCGCGAGAAGGTCCACTTCTCCGTCGCCAAGTGGGCGGACGGCAAGCAGGAGAAGCCGAGTGAGTGACCGGCCCTTCCAGATCCGCCCTCACCCCCTTCCCGCATTCTTGGGTCGATGGATTCGATCTGCGCGGCTCGTCCTAGGGTTTGGAATGTTGGGCGTGGATCTCTGTCTTCGCGTTGACACGATGGGGTGTGTTCTTGACAATTAACGTTGATATTGTATTCTCGCGCCCGTCCAGCCGTCTACTTTGTAGCGCGTATTTCCTTCATTTTTCACGGTAGTATAAGGGTGGTGCCACAAATCCCATCTGGACAGGCGATTAATGTTGTTGGCAAAAATCTGGTATTTAGATGATAGAAGAAAAAATTTGGCGCCTAGGATATTACTACGTATAGTAAGAATCACATTTTGGGATTTCTGGGAAATGTCCCAAGGGAACTTTATATCAAATGCCCCAGTGGTTACGACTGCTGTTGGTCTGTATTTCTGTTTTCGTTTACATGATTCGAGGTGAAATGAGCATAATATATGCCAGTGCTCTGCAAAATGGTTCTTAAAGTCGATACTGGCTACTATAGTTGATCACGAGAAAGAGGGGGGGGGGGGGGGGGGGGGTACAGGGTATCACCTGATCTGACTGTGTCAGAACATGAATGCACCTTATTATACATTGTTGATCACAAATGCATCCATCTCAGGATCTTAAATTTAGCGGTTACAAGAATATTAAGAATCTTTAGCCCCTATTCAGCTTTAAACCTGGTTACGCATATGAGATGAGGTAGATATGTGATATTCGAATATCTAGGTATGGGCTTTATCAAAATTTGTTGTGAGCACTCAAACATGCTGGTGCTAAACAAATGTAATGCCAAGTTTTATCAGTTCATGAAGTAGTTATGATTCTGCAGATAAATAGTGAATATGCACATGATGACTAAAATTGTGAAGCATAGTGATACTTTTCATTTACATCGTGTCAAAGGCTGAAAAAAAAGTCAATTATAATCTATGAAAACTAGGAGAGTAATCAATCAGAAGGGTTTGATTCATCTCTTTAAGAATGCACCAGGAATAAAGGAACTTGAGTGCATGATGCGTCCATGAATGAAAGCTATTTTTTCTTCATATTTAAGTTTAAATTTGGTAAAAGGTGATTTTTTTTTTGTTTTACTTGAGGTAGTTTTGATCCATAATAGTGTATGGAGTACTTCCCATTCACCGTACCTTTGCACCATAGCTCTGCAAGTGCCATTTATTTCAGCTTTACTCATATGATGGATGGTGACATGCTGCTGTATATTTCGTTGTGAAAGGTCAAGTGAAAACAGCAGATTTTGTGTAACACTGTTTTAGTTAGCCCAATCACAAGATGTTTAGGCCCTGTTTGGAATGCAGGAGTTTCACAGGAATTTTATAGGAAAAAAAAAAACGGAGGAATTGGAAAAATTCATCTGTTCCAAAAGGGGCCTTAGTATAAACCTGCATATCTTAAGGAACCGTAAAAACAGAATTTGTTTTCTTAATGTGCAATGGAAACTTCTTGTGATGATAAATGGAAACTTGCAGATCTAACTTTGTTTTTAATGTTGCAGCTATCCGCACAGATTCGGATGAATAAAAACCTGGTGCCATAGTGATTGGTGACATAGTCCATTCAACAGATGTTTTGAGGTGTTCTTGCTTTAACTGCAAGCTGTTGTACCTGGAATTTGCATTGTCATGTAGCTTGCTTTTCTTGTCGACGCTGAAGAATAAATTCTCAGTGACAATGGATCTGTTTTGAAACAATCTCTTGTTATAATGGTTTTTAATGTTATCCGATGTTATATCATGTGTGAAGGGCTCTAATTTGATGCTTTTTAGGGACCCTTTTGGTAGCTTGATGGCGCTTATTCTCAGCAAGAAAAAAAAGTAAAAAATGTACGGAACATTCTCTTTAAGAGAAGTTATTCTTCGCTGGTTTAGTGTGATTCTTTGAAATGAACTCAGGCTCTATTTGGAACACAAAAATTTCATAGGAATCGCTTAATTTTTTTGGGTTATTGTGTTTCAGTCGCAGATTTAAAATCTACTATGATTTAGTTAAACTTTGCTTAGGTTTAACATAGTTTTATGTTTAACATAGCTGGTTTTAAGTTCGGATAAAAGAGCAGAGTACTCCGCATATGCTTATTAACATAGGTGTTTATGTTGTTACAATATAGTCGGTATTAAGCTCGGATAATTTAATTGGTTGTGTTAAGCGTGGCGAGTTAATAACTATCATAGCTATTTCTATAGAAATGAAACCCCAAAGAATTGCGTTGGGACGTAACCTTCTTAACGACGTGCTATGAAAAATGAGCATGGGTTAGGTCGTTATATTTTTAGTGTTGCATCGTATCGTGATTTGGATGCAGTGTTAAGTGTGCAAAGATCGGGTCGTCGCATCTTTAGTGACGCGCTATGTCGTCATTCGGGTATAGTGAAAAATGAGCAAAGGTATTCGCATTTGATTTGACAGATGCAGGCGGTAAGGAAACTAGTCGAGCTTTGTAAGTTGCGGGTAGGTAGTTGAAATGTAAGATCGCTCACGGGTGAGCTTTGATAAGTAGTCGATGCTATGATTAGGCGACGCGTAAATATTCTTTGTGTTCAGGAGATGAAATGAAAGGGTCAAAAGGCAAAAGAGGTGAAAGATATCGGTTTCAATCTTTAATACATGGGAACATTGACAATAAAAACAGGATAAGCATTGTGATCGATAACAGGTTTAAAGATAATGTGGTGGACATCAAGATGCACGGAGATAAGATTATTTTTGTGAAGCTGGTTATTAGAGATTTAGTTTCAAACATAATTAGTATTTATGTCCCTCAAATAGGTCTGAATGAGAGTGTTAAAAAGCAATTATGAAAAGATTTGGATGCGATCGTCAGCAGTGTGCCTATTGCTGAGAAGCTCTTTATAAGAGAAGACTTAAATATGCATATAGGCTTTTCTAGCGTAGCCTTCGAGAGGGTGTATGGTGGTTTCGGTTACGGAGTAAGAATCAAGAAGGGGAGAAGGTTTTAGATTTTGTATTGATCTACGATTTGTTTGTTACGAACTCTTATTTTAGAAAGAGTCTCTCATTTAGTAACTTTTTTAGAGTGGTTTTCACTGTAGCCAGATTGATTTTATCTTAGCAAAAAGAGAAGATAGGCATGCGATTGTAAGATGATACCAGGAGAATGTATGATATTTCAGTATAGGCTTGTGGTAGCGGATTTTCGCTTTCAGTTGCGCTCTCTACATAGAAAGCAAATCAAAGTGAAAAGTATAAAGTGGTAGAAGCTTAAAAAAGATGTAGCACAAATGAAAAATATCAAAGAGGCCCGGCAGGTGTTTGATAATTATTTTGCCTAATCATTTTAAGAGCAGAATAGACAAAATACATGCTACATACAGGTACCTACAGATACGCATGTTGGCATATACGAGTTCAAGCAATGACCACCTGGTTGTTTACACAAACCAAGAGAAGTTCGGACACCACGTATAAGTACAAATACGTGCTAGTAGACCTGTGACCGGTACAAATATTGTAAGAACTCGGTAGGTTATACTACTTGTGTACGCGTGATCAAATCATCAGAGTTGATAGATGATTATTTCACGTAAAATACAATGGGAACCACGTGCAGCATGCATGACAAGATCTATGCATCTTCAGCTCTTCAAATATACGAATATGTATGGTGACCGGCCAGGTGTTTGTACAATGATAGAAAAAGCTATACTACGCACGCATGCAAGCTTTAGTTGGAGATCATAACCAACCTGAATGCAGCAAACTCAAGAGAAATTGCCGCCTTCACGTGAAGAGAGAAGTGGCGCATGCATCAGAATGCAACAGGTCTCTTTGCTGCCTCATCATGGGAATAATCAAGATGCATGAGACAAATATTATTATTTTTGTGCGAGATTATCAGGATATCCGCATGCAGCAAATTTCACCCTTTGCAAGTCCCCTTTAAAATAATATATCATCGCGAGAGGAGGAGAAACAACCACGCGATATAAAACTAAACTTCCGCATGGCAGCAGACGGACGTTTCACAAGACAACCGATCCGTGTGCATGCAAAACAAATCAAAGCAAAATACTTGCTGCATCACACGTGCAGATGAGAGCCGGGGGAACAAACTCACAAACTCAACAAACTATATGCCTGGCAAATGCTTCCTGGCCGCACGCTTCCAGGAGAATCTGCATGGTGTGTTGATCCAGTCTCAACTAACCTGCTACCTTCACGTGAATGCAAAACAAATTCAAAAGTCAAACCGGCCCCCACAGATGCATGCGTACACACAGAATCCAAACGAACCTGCTGTGCATGCGGGAGAAGGGCAACTAACCTGGCGCTCAACCAAAGGCCAGTATCATTGCCTATATAAACAACTCGAGTCTTCCGGTGCCAGGAGGGAGGAGGAGAGGCTGCAGAATACACGCTGGTAGGCGGAAAAAAATTACGTGGTATCGATGCATCAGGTTTGAAATTTAATTTATATGGTATTATAAATGATTAATATGAGTACTAATTAGATAATATTAATATATGTAATGTTGATATTTGATGTCACGAAATTTTTTCCGCCGGTAGGCTGCCGGGTTCTCGTGCCGCCAGCACATAGGCCGCCAGGCTGCTGGCACATTACGGCAGAGGCACGCCCCTACCAGGCCGCCAGGCTGCTCGCAGAGGCCGGAGAAATATCACCACCACGCCAGCAGGCTGCCGCCAGGCGTGATAACCCTGCCGCAGCGACGGCACATGCCGTCAGGCTGCCGAAGCACTATAAAGTCGCCGGGCTGCTGGCATGGCACATGACGGCAGGCTGCGGAGAGAGCCATGCCGCCAAGATCAGCACATTATGCCGGGCTTACTTGCCGTTGAACCACCACGCCAACAATGTCATCCTCCAAAGCATTCGTAATGCCAGCACGTAAGTGGCGATATCTCGTGATTCGAGATACTTGATGGATAAACAGATAAAGACGGATATCTTTCATCGTGGGGAGCCGACGGTCTGCATGTTGATCCCATCCACAACAGATGAAGATGGGTATCTCCCATCGAGGAGAGATGACGGTCTGTCTGTTGCTCCCACATAAAAGACAGTTTCTGTTCAATATTCTGCGAGACTGAAAGGATTTTAAAAGACAGTTTCTCTTCAATATTTCGCGATATTGGAAGAATTCTAGATGACAATTCATATCTAATGTTTTGCGACATTGGAATGATTTTAAAAGACAGTTTTTGTCCAATGTTCTGCGACATTGAAAGATTTCAGAAGATAGTTCCTGTCTAATGTTCTGTGATATTGAAAAGATATCAAAAGATAGCTCTTGTCTAATGTTCTGCGACATTGGAAGGATCCCAGAAGACAGTTCCTGACCAATGTTCTGCGATATTGAAAGAATTCTAAATGATTGTTCAAGCCTAATGTTCTGCGATATTGGAAAGATTCCCGAACACAGTTCATGTCCAATGTTCTACAACATTGAAAGAATTCAAGATTTACTTGACGCCCCGACTGATTATTGACAAAATATTTATGGCATGCATCGTCTAAGCAAGCAACTAGCTACTCATCATGACAGTTACATAATCATTATATTATGTCTAGTACCGACGAGGCTAGATGCAATTTTATTCAAGTACTGACGAGGCTAAGTCACTATTCCATCTCTATGTCCCATGCAACGAGATCAAACATACTATTGGGCACCAACGAGGCAAAGGCAACACACAGTCCGAGTAGATGAAGACCAGCATTCAAATGACTAGATACCGACGGAGCGAAAGTCATCCTCTTCATCAACATATTCTGTTCACCTAACGTAGCGATGGCACTGTTGCGACTACTTTCAGCAATACATATATTTCATCACCATATATTATATATATGGATGAGCAACACTGTATATGAAGATACGATCATTGTGCACAGCTTAATCGAAGGTTTTCTACAGACTCGCTCTGTAGATGTAATTAACCGGGCGAGCCCTGCATGGCCCCGAGAATCAGCAGACTACACAATCTCTCAAAGTCAGATCACTCCTTAAGTAACGACGCAGAAGACAGAGGAAGACAAAGCTATTGTGAATCATATATTTTGTGAACCTCAGTGACCAATGAAATATATGGTTCTGGCTCCTTTATTTTATTTTTATCTTCATTTTGTTTTCACCAACAGCAGGCAGAAGATGATACAAATGTTATGTGGTTGAAAATGACCACTTGCATTAGAAAAGTAGCCTCAGAGGAGCTTGGTGTGACTAGAGGAGCAAGACGTGAAGCCGAAGACACATGATGGTGGAACGAGAATGTCCAGAATGCTATCAAAGAGAAGAAATAGTGCTTTAAGCAGGTACACCTTGATAGGAGCGCGATCACATAGAGCAATATAAATTAGCAAAAAAAGACCGCAAAGCGAGTGGTGAGTGAGGCACGAGGTCGGATGTTTGATGCCTTGTACCATCATCTAGACACGAAAAAAGGGAAAAAGACATCTATAAGATAGCCAAAAGCCGAGAGAGAAAAACTAGGACCTCACCCAAGTTAAATACATTAAAGATGAAGCAGAGCTTCTATTAGTAAATGATAAAGAGATCAAAGATAGATAGAGGGAGTATTTCACTAAACTCTTGAACGAAGATAGTGGGAGCTCATCCATTGAGTTGGATATCTCTTTCGATGACCTCAATAGGCACTTTGTGATAAGGATTCAGGAATCTGAGTTAAATGAGGCTTTGAAAAGGATGAAAGAAGATAAGGCGTTGGGTCCGGATAGGATTCCTATTGAAGTGTGGAGATGTCTTGGGGATGTAACAATAGTTTGACTCACCAAGTTGTTCAATCTTTAGTTTGGCTCATCAAGTTGTTCAATTTTATCTTTCGATCAAACAAGATGTCTGATGAGTAGTGGCGGAGTACTTTAGTACCGATCTTTAAGAACAAGGGAGATGTGCAAAGTTGTACTAACTATCGAGGGATCAAGTTAATGAGCCACACAACGAAGCTATGAGAGAGGGTTATTAAGCACCGTCTGCGGGGATCAATGAGAGTCACTCAAAACCAATTTGGTTTCATGCCCGGGAGATCCATTATAGAGGCAATTTTCTTAATAAGGCAACTGATGGAGAGATACAGAGAACAGAAGAAAGATCTGCATATGGTCTTCATTGACCTTGAGAAAGTTTATGATAAAGTGTCTAGAAATGTTATATGGTGGGCATTGAAAAGGCACAAAGTCTCAACAAAGTACATTAACCTCATTAAGGATATGTACAAAAATGTGGTGACAAATGTCCGAACAAGTGATGGAGACATCGATGAGTTTCCAATTAATATAGGAATGCATCAGGGTCGGCTCTGAGCCCTTATCTTTTTACTTTGGTGATGGATAAGATCATACAAGACTTACATGGGGACATTTCTTGGTGTATACTCTTTGTTGATGATGTGGTGCTAGTGGATGAGAGGAGGATAGGGATGAACCAGAAGTTAGAATCATAGAGACATGCTTTGGAGTTAAAGGGTTTTAGACTTAGCAGGTCTAAAACAGAATATATGAGGTGTGATTTCTGTGCTACAGCAGTCGAAGAGAGAGATGTTAGACTTGATGGCCAGGTGGTTCTCAAGAATGACACTTTTCATTATTAGGGTTTAATGTTGCAAAAAAATGGGAATATTGATGAGAATGTAGGTCATAGAATTAAAGCTGGATGGTTGAAGTGGCGTCAATCTTCTGGAGTCCTATGTGATAGTTGGGTGACAAAAAACTAAAGGGTAAATTCTATAGGACTGCAATTCGTTCTGCCATGCTATATGGAGCAGAGTGTTGGCCTACGAAAAGGCGATATCTCCAACAGATACAGATAGCCGAAATGCGTATGTTGAAATGGATGTGTGGCCACACGAGGAGAGATCGTGTTTGAAACGTTGACATACGAGAGAGATTAAGAGTGGCAACAGTTGAGGAGAAGCTTGTGCAACATCATTTGAGATTGTTCGAACATATTCAACGAAGACCACAAGAGGCACCGATTGATAGCGGGATGGTAAGTCAGCCAAACGGTGTGAAGAGAGGCAAAGGTAGACCAAACTTGACTTGAGAAAAGTCTGTGAAGAGAGATCTGAAGAATTGAAGGATTGAGATATCGTTAAGGAGTTAGCTTTGAATAGGAGTTCGTGGAGGCTAGCAATTCATGTGTCTGAACCTTGATTGCCAGTTGTTGCTCCTTTTTTGTCATCTTTTGGGGTTTCTTCTCTAGGCTACTCTAACTTGCTTGGGACTAAAGGCTTTGTTGTTGTGTTGTTGTATGATTTAGCTATTGATTTTTAAATTTTGTGATACAGCCATAGAGTCAACCTCAATTGAACAATAAGTTCGTTAAATAACATTAACGGTGATAGCTTTTGTTGCGAAAAGAAAAATAGTTATTTGTGATTATACCATATTTTGTTAATTTTATGCTAAAAATTTGAAATATGGATAGAATTTGGTTGAAATTTCAAATTTTTATAAATGTTTGAAATCTAAAAATTTGAGATTTTCAAATTCCTGATTTCAAAATTTCAAAATTGAGATTTTCAAAAGTTTAAAAAATTTAAATTCATGTTTCAAAATTTTGAAAACTTAAATTTAGATTTCAAATTTTGATCATTTTTTCAACATTTTGAATTTTGACCCAATTTAAAATTTCAAATTTAGATTCAAATTCTTGGTATAAATAAAGTAAAATTAATAAAACAATGGTACAATTACAAAGGGCACTTTTATCTTTCGCATCAAAATTTAGCATTGTTAGTGTCGCTTAACGGATTTGTGATACAATTGAGGTTAGCTTTCAAAATATTATGAATGAATCATAAAATCTAAAAATTAATGGTTGAATCACAATTAAACTTAAAATCTATGGCCGAAACATAATTGTCCCTAAATGTTTACAAGAAAAATACTGAAAAACCGGCCTTAGGAGTAGGGCATGACGAGGAGTGCTCGTTCAGTATGTGTTAACAGCCAAACTCATCTACCTGCTCACTGCACATGACTTACCACAGTAGGCTCTCAAGGCTATTGATAAAATTAGAAGAAGATTTCTGTGGAGGGGAAGGAAAGAACTCAACGGAGGTCACTGTCTTGTTGCTTGGGAATAGGTAGTGGGCCCTATAGAGCTTAGGGGTCTGGGGATTTCAGATTTGAAGAACCTTGGTTGGGCTCTCGTATGAGATGGTTGTGGTTACAAAAAACAGAACCTTCACATCCGTGGAGCTTGTTTCCGATTCAAGTTCAAAAACAAATTACTGCTTTCTTCTCCATGGCCATAGCTACAGAGGTGGGAGATGGTAGCAACACTATTTTGGGAGGATAGATTGCTGCATGGGCAACACATCATTGACATTTTTCCCCGCTTGTATTCGGTGGTACCTAAAAGAATCACCAAGAGAAGAACAGTAGAAGCTCTCAATGAATATAAATGGATTGCAGATGTCCGAGCTGCTTCAACGGTTGGAGAGATGATTGAGTACATCACACTCTGGGATCTTCTCACAGATATTACACTACAAACCGGCATAGATGATGTCCACTCTTGGCGCCTCTCTCCCACAGGACAGTTCACCAGCATCAGCTTATAAGCTTCTTTTCCAAGGCTCTATTCTTTTTCTACCTTGGGAAAAAATCTGGAAGACATGGGCCCCCGGAAAATGTAAGTTTTTCCTCTTTATTAGCTCATGATAGATGTTGCACAGTGGATTGTCTTGCAAGATGTGGTTTGTCCCATCCGGAAGCTTGTTTTTTCTGTGACCAAACTCAGGAAACCATTGATCATCTCCTAATTGGTTGCACCTTCTCTCAGCAATATTGGTTTACAATCTTGAGACAAAGAGGTCTGCAGTACCTAGGTCCAGAAACTAAGTGGAACCAAGTTTTTTGATTGGTGGGAAAAAATGGGACAAAGAATTCCAGAATTACATAAGAAGGGCTTCAATACTTTAGTTGCTCTAGGGGCTTGGATGTTGTGAAATCATAGAAACTCTTGTGTTTTCGATGGAAAAGCTCCACACATGGTGCGTGCCCTCACTGCCACCAATGAGGAGTGCAAGATGTGGAAATGGGCTGGAGCACGCAAGCTTGCTGCCTTGCAGGTCATGACAAATGGGGAGTAGTAGGTTTATTTAGGTCATCTTTGGTCCTTCAGAAAAGACATGTAACCTTTGTACAGGTGTGAGTGTGGATGTTTGTGCGTGTGTTTTGTTGTTTGTACGTGGATCCTAACCCTTTCTATCTTCTTAATATGCAGCTCTCGTACATGTTTGAGAAAAAAAAACAAAAACAGGAAGCTCTATTTAAAATAGAGGAATTTTTTCTATTTTTACATTTTTTGTACTATTGAACTGGCTCTTGCGAACTTCTTGAGAAATTCCTTGGGGCTAACTGTAGCAAAGAAAAAGTTAGCACCTCCTGCAGTCAGGTGGTGCTAACTGAGCCTATGATAAATGGGTCTTATTTGCAAAAAAAAAGAAAAAATTGGCAGGTCCGGGTTGGGGTTGATCTAGAGCTATATCTGAGCATTTGGGTCACGCCTTTTGGGCTGGAATGCGGCCCGGTACTTTTGACCCGGCCCAGACACGGCCTGACCCGATGAGCCACGGGCCCTTGCCGACACGGCCTGGGCAGGTGGGCCGTGCCTGGGCCGACCACTAGGCACGGGCACGGCTCGTGGCACGGCTCAAAAAAGTGACGGCTGGTAGACGGCTCGGTAGCCGCTTGCAGGCCGGCCAGGCCGCGCCGCCCACGATCCCCCACGGCCCACACCTCCACAGCCCAGGTCGCCCACCATATAAAAAGCGACTATCCTCGCCCGCTCCCATCGCCCACCAAACCCTAACCATCGTCCCTGCCCGCTCTCGTCGCCCGCAACCCACAGTCGACGGGTGGCCCCCGCGCGCCTCTCCTCCGCGGCTCTGCCGCCCTTAGCTCCCCTCTCCTCTCCTCTGCCAGGCCATAGGTCGCCGCGCCGCCTTGAGTCGCCGTGTTAGGCTGTTGGTCGCCGCCTCGGGTCGCCGCCACGCCACGCCACCTCGAGTCGCCGTGTCGTGCCTTCGGTCGCCACCTCAAGTTTTCGCCGCGCTGGCCACCTCCTTGGGTCTCCGTCGATCGCCGCTCCGGTCCCTGCCGCGCTGGCCACCACCTCGAGTCGCCGCAACTCCTACCGCCGCCTCGGGTCATCCGCATCGGGCCTTGGGTCGTGCTTGGAGTCGCATGCTGGCTGGCCAAACGGGCCGGCACGGCACAGTTCTCGGGCCGATCCCTGCACTTGTGGCACGCCTCGGCATGGCCCGACCGGCCCGTCGTGCCTGGGCGAGCCATGCCTTACCGGACTGTGCCGTCGACCGAGCCAGACCGTGCCGTGCCGAACGGCCCGAATGTCCAGGTATGTCTGAACCGTTGATCTATCAGATCCAACGACTCTTATATCTCATTTGACTGTAGGTGATGCTGAGAAAATCTCCTCCAAAAAGAAGTGAGAGACAAGGACTGGCCCGCCACCCGAACCTCGGCATACTCGCCATGGCCTAGGTGCGCCACTTTGCATGGCCGGTTCGACAACCGGCTATATAGATACAAGTATAAGTTCAATTTACTCTCCTCAAATATAATCAAAGTTTAAATAACCTTGTAAACTACTTTATCCAATATACAATATACTATACCTTTGACCTTTATTTCGAAATATAGATCCAATAAAGTGGATAAAGAAAGTCAAATTTGTCCAACTTATGTTTGGTTTCGGTGCTACTCTACTCTACTCGTGCATAGATCACGAGAAACCATTGGAGCGTCACAGTCTGGAAAAATGGTAGAGCGTAAAAAGACTGATACAATAGCTAGAAAACAAGTAGTAAATTGTGAGGTTGTGTATTAGAAATTATGTGTCGTGTGAAATAAAATATGATAAAAGTAAGGATAAAGTAAATTGTGAGATTTCAGATTTTTTAACGACTCAGCGTGAAGAGTCTGAGACAAAATCTAATGTTTCACCAACTCTTAAAATCTAAGATCTTCTTTGGAATGGAGAAAAAATCATATTTTTTGTATTTTCTCTATGAAATTAAACTAATTATTGTAAAATTTCTGTATAATTCATATAAAATGCTTATGTTCAAAAGGAGGCCTAAACCGTTGTCGAGACAAAATCTAATGTAGTCCTTTTTAAAATGTAGGAATTTTATAGAAATCAAAGAGGAATTTAACATTATTCAGAAGAAAAATCCTCGTGTTCAAAGCAACCTAAACCGTTGTCGCTCGCCTGCCTCGTTCCCCGGCCCCAAACGATCGCTCCTCCAGCCTCCCGCGCTGTCGCCCGCTTCCACCGCGGCACCGCCTTCCAACCCGCGGCTGTGACCGCTGTGGCGATCGCAGTCGCGGTCCTGCAGCGGGACGCCCTCCACCGTCATCGTGTCCTCGCTCTGGTCCTCCTCTCGACCACGTCGTTGCCGACGCCCGCGGAACGGGACCTGGACGGGGAGGTGCCCCGTTCTTTCACACTCCCACCGCCGCTTGTGGGCGCGCTCAACGACTCACTCTTCTTCGGCAGCCGCGGTTCGGCCGCGCCGCCGCGTCCACGTTCGAGAAGGACCTCCGCGCCCACGCTGCGTTCCCTAGCTGCCGCCGCGCCGGACGCGATGCGCGACAGGGGACCCCGTGGCTGTTCGCAGTTCACGGCGATGGCGCGGACGCCAGCTCGTGGTTCGACGCCACGCTTGAGTCCTCACTCGTGGCGTTCGTCAACCCGCGTGCCGGCGGACACCTCGAGGAGCTAATCGGTCAAGACCAGGTCAACAACTAAACCATACTCTCTCCCTCTCTCTCTCTCTCTCTCTCTCTCTCTCTCTCTCGTATTACTCAGGCTGTTCGTGTTAGTGTCGCCTACCGCTGCGCGTGCTCGAGTGATTACCATGTGATGGTCGGCGTCGCGCGCTACGTGGACTTGCTGTCTCGGTGCGGCGGCGGCGACGCGCGGGCGATCGCGAGAATCCAGGGGGTGCTGGTCACGTCGGGGCGGCTGCGGGGGAGTGCGGAGCTCCACGACGCGCTCATCCGGGCGCTCTCCCGCTCCGCGCGCCCGCACCTCGCGCTCCCGCTTTACGCGCATCTCATTCGCTCGGGCCTGCTCCCCACCCCGCACACGCTCCCCTCCCTCCTTAAGTCCATTGCGCTGTCTCCCGCCGCCCCGGGCGCTGCGGCGCTCGCGCTCGCCGTGCACGCCCACGCCGTCAAGCTCGGCCTGGAGCGGTTCCTCCTCGTGAGCAACGCACTCATCCGCGTCCACGCGGGTCTCCTCGGCCAGCTCGCCCACGGGCTCCGGCTTCTGCGTACTGCCGCCACCGTGGACGCTTCTTCGTTCAACACGCTCATCACGGCCTACGCGAGGGCGGGGCTGGTCGCTGACGCCCGGGCCCTGTTCGAAGAAATGCCTGTGAGGAATGCTGTGACTTGGAGCGCCATGGTTAACGCATACGTCCAGGCTGGGGATGGGAGGGAGGCGCTGGTGATGTTTGCAAGGATGCAGGCTGAGGGTGTTTGTCCTGAAGATACGGTGCTGGTAGGGGTTCTCACCGCATGTGCACAGCACGGGGCATTGGAGCAGGGGAAGTGGGTTCATGGTTATCTGAAGGCAAATGGAATTAGGATCACAGTGTTTCTCGGCACTGCTTTGGTTGATATGTATTCCAAGTGTGGTGAGATGCAGCTTGCAATGGAGGTGTTTGGGGGAATGAAGGAAAGGAATGTGCTGGCTTGGACTACTATGATAAAAGGCCTTGCAATGCATGGCTGTGGGTCAGAGGCATTAGTGCTCTTCTCGCAGATGGAGAGTTCGGGTGTCAAGCCGGATGACATCGCCTTCATTGGTGCATTGTGTGCATGCACACATGCGGGATTGGTTGACAAGGGTCGAGAACTTTTCAATTCTATGGTGAGGAAGTATGGCATGAAGCCAAAGATTGAGCATTATGGATGCATGGTAGACCTGCTTGCACGAAATGGCTTGCTCAGTGAGGCTAGAGAGATGATTGAGAAAATGCCCATGAAACCTGATGCCTTGATCTGGGGAGCTCTAATGGCTGGCTGTAGGTTTCACAAGAATGTGGAGCTGGCGGAGTATGTTGTCAAGCACTGGATTGTGTTGGAGCCTGACAAAAGTGGCGCTTATGTACTTCTTGCTAACATTTATGCTGCCTCAGGTAGGCATGCTTCTGCGAGGAACATTAGGCACCTAATGCGTGAGAAGGGAGTTGACAAGACACCTGGTTGTAGCACTGTGGAGATTAAAGGAGTTATTCACCAATTCATTGTTGGAGACCTGTCTCATCCCCACATAAAAGATATTATGGCGAAGTGGCATGAGATTGATAGTAGAATTAGATTGGAGGAGGGTTACATCCCTGATAAGAAGGAAGTATTGCTTGATATTGAAGAAGAAGAGAAGGAGAATGCACTCAGCCGTCACAGTGAGAAGTTGGCAATTGCATTTGCTTTGATTAGTACAAGTGACAACACACCCATTCGGATAGTCAAGAACCTCAGAGTTTGCCATGATTGCCATCGTGTCACGAAACTAATATCCAAAGTTTATGGGAGAGAAATTATTGTTAGAGATCGAACGCGTTTCCATTTGTTCAAAGATGGCAGTTGCTCCTGCAAGGACTACTGGTAGTAGTTAACATATTTGCCCACTGAAATTGGCGCATGATTTTTAAGGTAGTATAAGTTAATCAATATAAAGTTCAGTTTTGTCATTATGGATGATGGATACACCAGGCACTCTATTGTGGTGGGAATTGCATTGGTTAAACAACCAATTCTATGCTATACTGGCCTATATCTAAGTAATAGTGCCGCTGAGTCACATTCATGGATCCTGTTTATGTAGTTTAAAAATACTTGAAATTCAATTATATCAATATTGATCCAAGGATATTGCTTAAGTATTTTTTGTTTGACATGGATTGCTTAAGTAATTGATGATATAGCACTGTTTTATTACAGAACATTGTCCTGTATTTGTACTTAGATTGAATCCAACAAAATTTTCAATGTCTAGGGGACTGGGACTGATTTTTTCTGTTCATGAAACATTAAGATCATTAGGCATTAAATTGCCATTTTTTCTGAATCCAGGTTTTTGATCTTACTATTATGAACCCTTCTGGCTTTGTGGAATACGGTTTAGCTTGTTTGGAACAACTTGCCAACTCTGGTGATCATAGTGCATGCTCTGTACGTCATAATCTGAAAGACTGAGAGTCATGGTATGCACATAGCTTTGTTGGGTGCAACTGCTGTAAAAGCACTACATTAGTTTTGCATTCTGCCTGTTGCTTTATGATTTCGAGGTAGTAATGCCACCCCTACTTCTATGATTTTACTAATAAAAAAACAGAAACCAGGGAAAGAAATACAAAACCTGTAGTTGTATAATTAAAGTTGAGGGCTGACCAGTAGGCTTATTGACCACCAATTAAAGGAAAATGAGGCTATAGCTTCTAAATACTTACAGTTCATCTTTTCTAGGTTGTAGGAAGTGACGGTACCGTAGTTGGTTGTTGGGTTGTTTGGGAGATCTATATGTTCAGAACAGCTAACCTGTTCCTCCAGTAAGTATCATACCACTTGGAATTGAAATGATCTTTTAAGGAGCTTTAGTTGGGTAAAAGGATCTTGTTCCTTTATTTTACAGTGTTTTTTTATATAAACTTCCTTTTACAGTGTTATTGTGAAGCTACACTTGCGAACAAGCCTCTAGTTGAGTTGGTTAGTTGGCTCTAGTAGCACTCGTCAGGTCCTGGCTTCGACTCATCGTGGGAGCAAATTTCAGGTTGAGATTAAAAAAATTCCCTTGTCTGTCCCACGGAAGAACATAGGTCTAAGGCCTAGCCTAGGTCGTTGGTCGCTTACACAGGCCACGGAGTCTCTATGTACAGGTGGGGCAGGGATTCTTGGGGTTTTCTTGACCTCCGCAAGGTCTTCTCTTGCAAAAAAATGGTCGGGGGCAGTCCTCATCTGCACATGACATATTTTGTAAGCCCCCATCTTATATTTCCTCATAGAAAAGAAACAGCTGTGGACTGTGGTACAGGAGGGGTGATGGATGCACAACTTTCTAGGATTGCTGTCTAATCAACACCACTTACATCCATAGAATGCATGAGAAAATTCAGACCATCATAGAAGGATGTTCCTAGTCAAACTAATGTTTCTACATACTTTATATACAATTTAGTAAAGATGGAATTGGCTTGCCTCACATTACACTTACCTTTCAGGTTCTTACTCCACTCTCACATGATGTTTGTGACAGTATTTTCAGATGCAAAACTTGAGAGTTAAAGGAGTGTGCACTCCCAGTGAAGAAAACCATGAATTGGCTAACCTCTTTGAATAGAAGCTTTTGCATTTTAAGTAAAGAATAATGGTGTAGGTGCTTCTGCTAGAATTTTCTGATCTGATAGAATGCATTGTTGATAACGTTACCTTGCTTAGTTGATCTTAGATTGAATTGTTGATGTTACCTTGTTATTTTCCATTTCATGATTTTGTTTCCCTTGTTTTAGCTGCTTTTATCTGCTATTGGATTGCTCCAGGGGGTAGGAGGAAGGCAAGATAAAAGTACGTAGAAGGGTTGGCTTTGGTGGAATTTGTGTGATAGACTTAAGTAAGCCACTGAAAGTGCATCTTGGCCCTATAGTGGGTTTTGGTGGATGATGACGAATCATTCAAAGAGCTAATGATATTTGTTAAGTGTATTGACAGCCGAAAAGTTTCAAAAAGAAGAAAAGAATATTAAAAGAAAAAGAAGACCTCTCAATTTTCTTGAATCAAGTCACGGAGCCTTTTCTCATGGAAGAATACTAGTTTTTATTATTTCTTGAGTCTAAGTATGCCGTACTATCAAAGGGGACTCAAATTGAGGTCTCAAAGTGCAAAAAATGCTCAAATCTTATCCAACCCGAGACTCTTTACCGGAGTATTCGACACATTGCCGGAGTCTTCGGTAAAGCTTACTGGCTTTACCCGAGAAGGCTCACCGGAGTGTTCGGCAGAGTGCCGGAGCCTCCGGTGGCCTAGCAGCCCGCACCCCAGAGGGCTCACCGGAGTATCCGGCACAGTGCCGGAGACTCCAGTGGCTCAGTCTATGCCAACCCGAGAGGCCTCACCGGAGTATCCAGCATATGGACGGAGACTCCGATGGACGGAGTCTCCAGCATATGGACGGAGACTCCGGTGGACCGGAGTGTCCAGTCAGTCAAAAGCCAGTCCAACGGCTACTTTTTGGAGCCCAGATATTTATACCCTCTCAGCCTCTTTTGAGAAGGCTAGCGACTCACACTTGCTTTCAATACTTTTAGCTCCAAAATACTCTCACTCCCTTTCAAGGCCTAAGCTTGCAAGATTTGAGCTAGAGATTGTGAGAGAAGTGCTTCCACTCCCATTGAGCATTTGCGGCACCATCGAGCTTCGATTTGAGTTTGTTACTCTTGGAGCTTTTGCTCTCAGATGGCTAGGCGTGCCCGGGAACTCCCAACTTGTGTGGTGACGCCTCGGAAAGTTTGTTCACCTCTTCCCAAAAGAGATTTACTAGTGGAGAACTCAACCTCACCTTTGTGGTTGGTTGAGTGAGAGAAAGGATCGAGTGAGATCCGGTTCTTTGTGAACCCTTCAACGGAGATGTAGAGTTCCCTCGTGAGCTCGAACTTCGGAGTAAAATCTTGTGTCTCTTTGTGCTCTTTTCATTCTTGCAAGTTCATATTATTCTTGTTGTTCCTATTTATAGATTTGCTTCGATCTACTTGCTCTCTAGTATCTATAGTATCTAGCTTGTTTAATTGCTTAAATCTACTTTCTATTTCATATTCTAGTCTTTTGATTCAAGTGAAATTTGCTAAAACAGCTAAAACTTGCTTAGATTCAAATTTCGTCCAAAGCACCTGTTTGACCGGAGTGTTCGGCAAGTTACCGGACAGTCCGGTTACCGCAGTATCTGGCACATTACCAGAGACTCCGGTGGTCTGACAGCTCGTTGAGTTTAATTTTTCAGAAATTATTTAAGGTTGTCTATTCACCCCTCTCTAGGCAACTTTCAGCCACCACTCTCTTTTTAAACGTAATACCACTCCTATTTTATTTTGAGTTGTTCAGAGGATTGTATATTTAGCAAAGTGTGTGGGTTTAAGGTGCCTAAATGAATTTATGTTGTGATCATACTCCCTCCATGCATAAATACTAGCATTGAGCATATGACAAGGTTAATAAATTTGTTTTTAATCCTTTTATCATATGTAGTTTTGTGATATAAGTACTAAAATCGTTGTTCTTGGAGAAATCCGTTATATATGCATCTTTGTAATAACTTGACAAAATGCTATTCCCGCTGTTCTTTTTTTGCTTTACGCTATTAACATATTGCATCTCTGCAAGATGTTGGGGGGTGGAGAGCATGTATGAAACAAGATAATTTTTAGTCATTCACGATATCTCAGAGCTTGTGAGGTTTTATCTGAGAAATTTTTTTTGAGCAAAAAGTTGATTTTTGATGATATATCTGCTCCCACATTTGGAATCTGCAGTGGCTAGTTAGATAATTTTGGGGAACTGGTTTATTGATGCGATTTGAATTTTAATAGGATCTTTCAAGCAATTAATCACTTCTAATTTATATTGGTATCGTGGGATTGTGCTGGTGAGCAATTGCAATGCCCTTGGAGGAATTCTGATGTTATCTAGACTTTGCTCATTATCTATAAAAAAAAATTTGGAGTTCGCTCTGGAGTTCGCTCATCATATGTAGCTTTTGTAGCAGATAGACTTTGCATTGCAAGCCTCTTTCCTTTTGTTGTATATTTACCCATGGTATTTGTATATGCTCATTTTCCTTATAGTTGATTTTCTAATGTCATAGGACAATATCAAGAATGAGCTAGCTAAGCTGTGCTCATATTGGGTCAAAAAAGTTCTGATCACAAAGCAGAATGTTGCATCAAAATAATGTCTGATTAGAGTGATATCGATGGTGAATCTGAATACATCCACAAACTTCACCAGCTGAAGGTAGATATATATTATTTAACAAGGACTTTGGAGTATATCTTGATGTTTTGTATAGTGCAGGTATACAAGTTTTAGCATTGATTGTTTCAATGTACAAGGGTATTCAATTGTAGTGAAACCCGTGGTGGTCTTCTGGATTCAGATTTACTTGTAGACTAGCTAACTGATCCACATAAGAGTGCCTCAGAGATTTACGTTTCAGTTACTATAAGAACTCTAGACATTTTTTTTCATTAGACTCAGGTTATTAATGATGGTGCATGCCCAATTAAGTTTTCTCAAGAATTACTTAATTTTCAGGAGTGGTAAGAACAGCATTGTGATAACATGTTTACTATGTTTTTTCATTGCTATATTACTGTAATACTATTATGGGATTACAACCATACAAAAGGCTTTTGCAATCTGAATCTGAATTTTGCACTGTCACGAAGTCAATTTTTTATTTGTTGCAGGCTGCGGGATCCCTAAGATAAACGCCTGTGTAGCACCTGCTTCCAACTGAAAATTAACAAATGGATAAATTTGCACTTAGATACGAGCCGTTGGACATGTTTTTCAAACAAGAGTTCACATCGAAGTCTACTGAAATTATATGCAGTCAAGATGTATGTGGTCTAAACTATTGGTCATCACCTATTACAAATGTAAATCTGGAGGCATGATTGTTGGAAGGTGGGTTCCTCCGGAGGTCGTACCCAAAGGAGGTGGGAGACCGAGGCTTCGGCTCCCGGCGGCGGCGAGGTTGAGGCGCCGTGCTGCTGTCTGGCACCTCTCTAGTGGTGAGCAGCTAGAGGAGAGGGAGAATTCCTCCACTCTGACTTACTTTATTGATTAATCAGACCTAGACTTTTATAGCCAATTCTAACGAACATTGGAACTAATCTAATCAAACTTTGGAACTAACCTTATCTAACTGATCTAGAAGTTCAAATTCAAACTAAACAAAGGATTCTAAAATGAAGGAGAGGCAGCAGGCCAGCCTTGCTTGGTTGTGCGGCTCACCATTACATCTTTCCCTCCCTCGACACACAGCTCGTCCTTGAGCTGGAGTTCGGGAGGGAAGGAGTCCTCATTCTGGAGTGGTGGATGGTGGTCGAGGCGGGTGGTCACTGGCTCGGATAACGTACTTTGTGGTAGCCGTACACATAGATCCCACGTTCTCCTCAAAGTCAGCCAACTCCAGGTAGAACAAACACTGGCACTTGTGCCCGTGGACATAGGGTCCGTCGCAATTGAAGCAAGGCCTTTGGCGACGACGTTTGACCATCTTGACGGGTGACAGGCGATGAAGAGTTGGTGGAGGCGCCGGTAGTGCAGGGGCCGGCTGTGGTGCAGGAAGATCCGTCACCACGCCGGTTGTAGTCTAGACATTCACCGGTTGTCTCGAGGGTGAAGGGGGAGCTGATGCCGAGTGTCAGCACTCGAATGCACGAGCCAAAATCATTGCGCGTTGCAGATCTTGAGGCTCATGAAGTTCAACGTCGATGCGAATGTGGTCGGGAACTCCTCCGGTGAACAGCTGCACCTGCTGCTGTGGGGTGAGGCGGCCAATGTGCGTCAAGTGTGCTTGGAAGTCTTGCAGGTACTCTTCGATGCCGACGCGGAAGGGTAGCCGAGCCAGATCGGCAAGGTAGTTGGTGAAGAGTGCCGGCCCAAAGCGTTGTTGGCATAGTATCTTAAACGCTTCCCAACCTAGAGTGCCTGTACCACCCTCAATGGCGTCGCGTTTCAGAATATAGTATCATTGCTGGGCGACCCCAGTCATGTGGGAAGAGGCCAACCACACCTTATTGGCCTCCTGCGTCCGCTGTGCTCGAAAGAATTGGTCGCAGCGATGCAGCCACTCGAGTAAATCCTCCTTTCTATCATAGATGAGAAAAGAGAGTTTGTGGAAGTGGGGCCCTGCATGAGCCCTCTAGACGGTAGGATGGGCGACTGTTCCTAGGATCGGAGACGGTGACGGGGAAACTAGATCTCTGTGATGGGAATCGGTCCTGTTGTGGTGCTGGACTGCGGCGGCAGCCCTATAAAAGAGTGGACAATGGTGGATGTGGATGACGACGCCGGTATCCCGTAGAGCAGCATGGCCGCGAGGTCCTTGGCGGCAATCTACCCTCCACATCTGACATGAGTGTAGCGAGTTTTCTCAGCAGGCGCGAGATGCCGTAGACGGTAGTGGTTAGTGATTCCAGAGTGGTCATGGCTGAAGTGGTGGCGTCAGCTGGCTGTGAGGCGGCGGCGGCGGCGGTGGTGGTTGTAGGCATGATGACGGCGGCTGTGGTGGTGGGAACGGTGGCCGGATCGGACCCGGACATGGCTGATACTAGATTGTTGGAAAGTGGGTTCCTCTGGAGGTTGTTCCCGAAGGAGGCGGCTCCCAGCGACGGCGAGGCTGGCGAGCCAGCCTCTCTAGTGGCGAGCAGCCAGGGGAGAGGGAGAATTCTTCAACTCCGACTTACTTTATTGATTCCTCAGACTTAGTTTTTTATAGCCAATTTCTAACAAACATTAGAGCTAATCTAATTTGAGCTAATCTAAATAAGCTCTGAAACTAACCTTATCTAACTGATCTTAAAATGATCTTAAAATGAACAAAAGATTAAAATTTAAACTAAACAAAAGATCCTAAAATGAAATAGAGGCAGCCGGCCAGGCTGTGCGGTCCACCCTAACAATGATGATGTAACCACTTCATGATTTAAGTTTTTAGGTGTGTCGATTAGATCTGTTTTGATATTTTTTAATGTCAAATACTTGTAATTGGGGCAATTGCAAAAGCAGTCAGTTTTCTACCTCAATTCTGAAAATGGTTCTCTTTTTTCAAATGTGTTGCAAATTTGAATAAAGAGTACCATTTTTAGAATTCAGGTTGAAAACAGGACAAAACTGATAGGTTTTTTTTTTTTTTTTGTGAAAAAAGTTGCTTGCATTTTGTTCATGCCTGATAGGGAATAAACTCCAGTTGGCCATGCCGTTGCAAAACTACTTTAGTAATCACAAATGGCATGCTATCGTCTCCTTCCATTCAAACTTACATTTGATGCTTTTTTTATTTTAATGTCACAAACCCACCAAACATTATATCGCACTGATAAATCTTCATGTGCGTGTCGCATATCCAGCTGCTAGTCCATTCAATACGAAATGCTGCAAACGCTCAACCCATACCCGTGGCTTCTATACAAATATAACTTTGATTTTGAAAACTAATTCAACAAGTAAACTTTGGGTTTCGAAAACCAACTTCAGAAGCATACTGGTCGTTCCAGCCTTTATGTTTGGCAGATTTTAAAATAGATTTAAATGACTGGAGTGTTCATTTACACTAGGTTTACATTATTCTTTTACCTTTTAGAAGGTAAAATTTCTTTAATAATTATTATTTACTGTATAGTTTAATTTGAAAAGTAATTAGTGAGTTTTAACAGGTGGTGTTAACCAGGAGCATATTGCTTTATATAAATCAACGGTTGAGATTGAATTGGTGTCTTTTCCTAGGAGGTGAAAAGATCACTTGATCTATTTAAAAATTTAAAAGGACTCTTACATTTTACATAAACAAAGCCTCATAGCACAAAAAAAGTCCAGCAAAATTCTCCCATTACAAATAAATTTGTTTACTTTCAAGCGCCTGTTCTAGCTTCTAGCTTTTGATAAGTATGTCTCCATTGGCTGAAATAATAGGGCCTGACTCACGGTCCTTTATGCAACTAACTACGAAGTCTGCCGATTTGCACAGAATTTAGGATTATACTTGTCGGGATCATATACCCTGCCTCAGGATTGATACGGAAAGCCCAGCCGTGAACTACGGCCCACGGCCTAACTCAAAGCCCACTAAAGACTTCGTCACGACAAGACTGAAGTTTTAGCCCAACTCACCAAGGGAGCCACTCGAAGGGTTGGCCCCACCATCCAAGGGTCGGGGGCGACTGACGATGGGACCCGTCCAACTCACCAAGGGAGCCACTCGAACGGTCTTGAACCGCCTTACGTGTCTGACCGCGGGGTCGGCCACCACCTCAATGATCAATTCCTGACAAGCGTAGAGATTCTTGACGACGCACAACAGGAGGTAAAGCAGCCCAGCGAGAGGTAAAGCGTTATAGCAAGAGGTAAAGCAATCCAATGGGCGGTAAAGCCAACGGTAAAGCAACCTTTATACCTTAGCACTGGACAGAGGGCGATCGAAGGACACCGACAAGCTGCTCCGGTGCTAGAGGATGCAAAAAATCTCAGAAGACCACGGCCCCCACCCGTCAAGGGGCTACCCGGTTTCGTAGGCGCCAAGCTTTGTAACCCTGTCCGACCCCTATATAAAGGCGCCACAGGGGGGCCTTAGACGAGAGGTTCAAGTTCACACAATTCAAGTCATCATACACACACTTAGGATTCTAGCTCGAGCAAAGACTCTTCCGCCATTGTAACCCTGTTTCAAGAATATACAATCCACTCTCCTCCTGGACGTAGGGTCTTACACCTCTGTGATGGCCCGAACCAGGTTAAACCTTGAGTCTTTCGTAGACTAAGCCACTTCGACATGAAGAGCGCATCGAAATCCCTCTCCAAATACATAAATTCTACTGTGTCGATGGTCAGAACACCGATGGTTGGCGTGTCAGGAAGTGGGGTTTTTGTGGTGCGTTTTCGCTTCGACTTTTGTTGGTGGCTTCGATCTTCACTTTGATGGGAGAGGCTTTGATCTCTCACCTTCGTTTTGGGAGTTTCACTGTCGCCGTCGCTCGAGACGGCCAGTCGTGGTGCGTCTCCGTCTTCACCGCTGACCAGGACTTTCACTTTGAAAGCCTAGATTTTGTCGCCGGCCAGGGCGGCGAGCTTCATTTTCAGGCCTCGCGCAAGAGGTGCGCGGCCCGCTATCGTCGAGCTCATGCGGTGCTAGCTCATGACCTAGTGCGAGAGTGCTTCACGCTGCAGGCTCCCATGGCCGCGGAGGACACACCTCTCGAAAAAACTTGAAACGGCGACACCTCTCCACGTCATCAAGCGAACTCCATCATCGAGCAAGCCCTCCGGTGCATAGCTGTTGCTGTCGAGGCCGACAACCCGGGCAAGGATGCTGCCGCGACAAGCGGCGACGCTCGAGCCCGTGCGGGTACCGCGTACAAGTGGATCATGGACAACGACACACCCCTCTTCGACAATCGGGTCGAGAATTTGGCGGTAGCAGCCTACGTCCTCGACGAAGGATTACGCCTGACAACCCCATGCTCAAAGAGACCCACAATCGTTTACGCGTCTACCTCCACGACGCTCTTCAACAACAGGAACCATCGCTCTAACCACAACAGTCCAAGGTCCACAGCAGCCAACAATGGCTCGCCGAGCAGCGTAGCCTAGCCCGCGGCAACCACAAAAGTCGGACTGAGGTACGAGACCCTCCACTACCGGCTCCATCAGTTCGCCAATGCCTCAGGCAAAAACAGGCGAGAAGGCAAGCCAAGAGCGATCCTACTCCGAGTCCCAACGGGAACAAACTCCCAACTGCCACGACCGACTGCATAGCCACGACCATCCTCGAAGCCGTAGTCCTGCTGAGGTCGGGCCCTGAGCGTTCGGGATGGAGATTCGAAGAGCAAGATTTCCACAAAGGTTTCGTGCGCTGACCAACATCATCAAGTACTCCGGTGAGACCAACCTAACCCACTAGCTCGAAGACTACTGCCTCGCCTGCCTAGCGGGGGGCGCGGATGACATGTTCGCCATCCAGTACCTGCCACTCTTCCTGGCCAACTCGGTTCGGGGTGGCTCGAGCACCTTCCCGACAGCTGCTTCGACCTCCGTCGAATCTTTGTCAGCAACTTTCAAAGAACCTACACTCGGCCAGGTAACTCCTAGGATATCAAGAATTACAAGCAAAAATCAGGAGTGTCGCTCCGAGACTACATTCAGAGCTTCTCACGCAAACGCAATGAGCTGTCCGATGTGAGCGACGCCGACGTCATCAACGCCTTCACCTGCGACACGACCTCAAAGGCGCTTGTCCACAAGCTTGGACGTAAAAACCCTCATACGGCTCGTGACCTCCTTGACATCGCCACCACCTTCGCCATGAGGGAGGAAGCAGTCCAAGCCACCTTCGACAGGGATCAGGGCAAGGACAAAGAGAAGTCCAAGTCTGACCGCTAGTCCGACCGTCGCTCTGACCGTCGCTCCGAGCGTCGCGATGATCGTTGTGAGGGCGGCTCAAGCAGCAAGAGGCCGAAGAAGAGCAAGCAGCACGGCGATGAGTTCGTGGACGTCACTGAACGACAGCCTCGACCTCAAGCGAACAATCAGCCGACCACGACAACCACATTGAAAAGCTCCTCGACAAGCCCTGCCTGAATCACTCAACCCTCGTCAAGCACTCGCTCAGGGACTACCACATGATGAAACAGTTCTTCAAAGATAACTTTCATCCTAACTCTCATCAACGTCAACGTCCCGACCCTTCCACGAAGGACGCCGAGGGTGACACCGACACAATCTTCCCCAAGCCAGAGGACTGCCTCATGATCTTCGGTGGGCCAGTGGCTTGCAAGCCTCGGCACCATCAGAAGCTGACATGGCATGAGGTCAACATCGTCGACCCCGCTGTCCTGACCTGTCTCAAGTGGTCAGAGGCTCCCATCACCTTCGACAGATCCGACCACGTGCCTCAGCCGAGGTGCCTTCCTCTCGTGTTCGACCCGATCAACGACACCACGCGCCTCACTAAGGTCATCATGGACGGCGGCAGCACCCTCAACATCCTTTACATCGACACCTTCAAAGCCATGAAGCTCTCAAGGTCAGACATTTGCCTAAGTCATGCTCCCTTCCACGGAGTCACCCTGAGGATCATGCAGTGCCCTCGAGTTAGATAACCCTCCTAGTTACCTTCAGCGACCGCGACAACTTCAGGACCAATAACCTCACCTTCGAGGTGGTCGACTTTGTTAGCACGTATCACGCCATCCTCGGTCGGTCCTGCTACGTCAAGTTTATGGCCGTGCCCAACTACGTCTAGCTCAAGCTGTACATGCCAGGGCCCAATTAAGACGTCATCACCGTGGCGTCGCACTTCAAACATGCGCTCGCCTGTGAACAAGAAAGCTTTGAGCTGGCTATCGCCCTCTTAGGGTTGGTCGAGCTCGAAGAGATCCGCAAGACCAAGGGGTCAGCTCTGACCCTCGACTTTAAGCCTTCAACCTCTACGTCCTTTGAACCAGCCAACGACTCCAAAAAGATCGTCCTCGACGCCTCCGATCTGACCAAGAAGGCCAGGGTCAGGACGGCGCTCTCTGACAAATAGAAAAGTGCGCCCGTCGACTTTCTCATCTGAAATCGGGACGTCTTTGTCTGGACACCTTCTGATATGCCGGGCATCTCGAAGGAGGTTGCCGAGCACTCCCTCAACATTATTCTCGGATCTCAACCGTTGAAACAATGACTTCGACGTTTCGACGATGAGAAACGTCGGGCCATCGGAGAAGAAATCACCAAACTGCTAGACACTAAGTTCATCAAAAAAGTCTACCACCTCGAGGCTAGCAAACCCTATAGTGGTCAATAAAAAGAATAGGAAATAAAGGATATGTGTTGACTATATCAGTCTCAACAAAGCATGCCCGAAGGATCTATTTTCTTTGCCGCGGATAGATCAGGTGGTTGACTCGACAGCTGGCTGTGAGACTCTTAGTTTTTTTATGCGTACTTCAGGTACCATCAGATCTCTATGCGTGGTTCTGACCAGTCGGTCATGTCTTTCGTCACACTGTTCGGCTCCTTTTGCTACGTCATCATGCCGTTCGGGCTAAAGAATGCCGGCGCCACATACCAGTGCTGCATGCAAAAGTGTTTTTACGACCAGCTGGATCAGAATCTGGAAGTCTACATTGACAACATCATCATCAAGTCCAGTCAAGCCGCCGACCTCATCGGAGATTTGGAGGAAATATTCACCAACCTTCGAAGGTACCGCAACAAGCTCAACCCTGATAAGTGCGTTTTCGGCGTCCCCTTCGGCAAGCTACTTGGCTTCGTCATCTCTGAGCGCGGCATTGAATCTAACCCCGAGAAGATCACCGCCATCTGGAACCTCAGGCCCATCAACAATGTCAAAGGGGTCTAGAAGCTCATGGGGTGCCTAGCGGCACTCAGCCGTTTCATCTCTAGGCTCGGCGAGAAGGCCAGTCCGTTCTATCGACTCCTATGCAAGTCCGACCGCTTCACCTGGATCGCCGAGGTCCAGGAGGCGTTCGAGCAACTCAAGACACTGCTATCGACACCGTCGATCCTGACTTCGCTGACCCATGGTGAGCCGCTGCTCTACATCTCTGCAACATCAAAAGTTGTCAGCACTTTTCTTGTCGTCGAGCGTTCGGAGGAGGGTCGGGCCTTGAAGTTCCAACGGCTCGTCTACTTCATCAGCGAGGTGCTCGCCGACACTAAAACTCAGTACACTCAGGTGGAGAAGCTCCTCTACGCCATCCTTATCACCAACCGCAAGCTACGTCACTACTTCGACAACCATTCCATTTGGTTTGTGACAAGTTTCTCACTCAAAGAGATCATCAACGGCAAGGACGTGGTCGGATGGATCGCCACGTGGGCAATAGAGCTAATTAGGCATGACATCACCTACGTACCTCGTTAAGCCATCAAGTCCCAGACTCTTACCGACTTTGTCGCCGAGTGGATGAAAGCTCAGAACCGCTGAACCCTATCGACCTCGAGCACTGGACGATGTTCTTCGATGTCCCCTGCATGTTTAGGGGCTTGGGGGCCAGAGTCGCCTTCATCTCTCCAAGAGGCGACAAATTCCGATACGTGCTGCAGATTCATTTCCGCGCCTCCAACAATGTTGCCGAGTACGAAGCCCTGCTCCATGGCCTCCGAATGGCCATCACCCTCAGTATACGGCGGCTCTATGTCAAGGGCGATTTCGAGCTCGTCGTCAACCAAGCTATGAACATGTAAGGTTGCCAAGACTCGAAGATGGAGGCCTACTGCCAAGAAGTTCGCAAGATCGAAGACAAGTTCGATGGGCTCGTGCCCTACCACGTTCTACGCCGCAACAACGAAGCGGTCGATGCACTCACCAAGATGGCCTCGAGGCGGTACTTGATTCCCAATGATGTCTTTCTCGAGATCCTCTCTAAACCGACCATCAAGCTCAAAGATGATGCCACCGATCCAAAGGCTAAAACTACAATCAGCAAGCAAACCCCAACCCAAGAGCCAACAGTTATGGTCATCATCCTCGATTGATCCGAGGATATCTTTGCCCTCCTCCAAGATGGCAGTCTTCCGGCCGACACCAATGAAGCCAGGCGAGTCTCACGCCGAACCAAAGCCTATGTAATCGCCAACAATGAACACTACAAGAGGAGCCCCAGTGGTATCCTTCAACGCTGCATTCCTCAGGCGGAGGATCGACACTTCGATGACATCCATTCAAGCATCTGTGGTCATTATACTGCCCCCGAGGACCCTGGTCAAAAAAGTTTTACGCCAGGAGTTCTATTGGCCCACGGCGGTCTCCGATGATGAGCAGCTCGTCCGCTCCTGCAAGGGTTGCTAATTATACGCTCGACAGACACACTTTCCGAGCCAAGAGCTCCAGACGATTCCCATCACATGGCTTTTTGCGGTCTGAGGGCTCGACATCCTTGGACCTTTTCGAAAAGCGCCCGGGGGCTTCACTTACCTCTTTGTCGTCGTGCAAAAATTCACCAAGTGGATTGAGCCTATACCGGTGCCCTACATAAGCGCCAGCCGAGCGGTCGAATTCCTTCACGACATCATATGCCAATTCCGGGTCTCGAACTTCATCATCACTAACAACGGCTAGCAGTTCACCGGCCAGCAATTCCACGAGTTTTGCGAGGAGTACCACATCCGGCTTGACTTCGCCTCCGTGGCTCACCTGAGAACTAACAATCAGGTCGAGCACGCTAATGGGCTGATGCTCCAGGGCCTCAAGCCCCAAATCTACGACTACGTCAAGCAAGCGGCCGGACGATGGGTCCAAGAACTTCCGTCCGTGTTGTGGGTCTGCGAACGACTCCCAACAGAACTACGGGGCTTACTCCCTTCTTCATAATATTCAGAGTCGAAGCTGAGCTGCCGATCGACCTTGACTATGACTCGACGAGGGTCCAAGCCTATAAAGAGGATAGACCGGAGACGGTGCGGCATGACGCTTTGAATCAGCTGGACGAGGCACGCGACGTTGTCATCCTACGGTCAGCCAAGTACCAGCAAACTCTATGATGACTACACGCTTGGCACATGAAGGGTCAGACCTTCAGCGTAAGAGATCTTGTACTCAAGAGGGTCTAGACCAAGGCTGGCCAGCACAAGTTATCGCCCTGGGAAGGGTCGTATGTTGTCAAGCGAGTTCTAAGGCTCGGCGCCTACAAGTTGGCGACCGAGAGCAGCAAGGAGCTAGCCAATACCTGAAACATCGAGCAATTGCATTGATTCTATGCATAATAAAATCAGCTAAGTTTGTTGTGCATCTCTTGTTTTTTCTTATTGTTTTGGACGGTGAAGTGCGGCCAACTGGCCGCCCTCTACCGCCTGAGGGCTAGTCTCAATGTCCCCTGCTTGGGGGTCAGAGCGTCCGACCCCCTCGTTTCTCGCTCTCAGGCTATGTGCCTCAACTGTTTGCTCTAATGCTCCGTGCCTCAGTTTGTTTTCTCGAGGCCCAACTCCCGAACCCGTGCTGAGTTTGCAGGTCACCCTCAAACGTGCTAAGTAAATTGTGAGCGCTATCACTTAAGTCTTCCTCGCGGCTAACGATCGACAACCTGGAGTTGCTTATGCTCTACAGATTTCGAAAAATGCAAAGTGCAAAAAGCTTACACAAGTACAAAAGAGGGTCTGAAACTTCGTTATGTATAATGCCAAATGCAGAGTTCTTATTTACAGGCAAAAGACACTACAAGGAAAAATCCTAAGTCTACGAGCCTTGGGACGGCCGTGGAGGGTCTTGAGGTCGTGCTGGCATCGACCCGAACCGCCCCCGCAAGAAGTCCCTCCCCTCGAAGCCAGAACAGTGCTCCCTCGCCCGAGAACGCACATCAGACGTACATAAATTGAATGTACCGGCACAAGGGCATAGGCAGTTGGGCCTGGCACAGGAGAAGGTGAACCCATAGCTATTGAAGGCACAGGGTAGGCAGCATAGGGATTATAAGAAGGCGGTGCCGCGATATAACTGAGTCATACCAAAAGCAAAACATGACAAATTGTTTACTTTGGTGGATACCCCACATGGATACCGCTGGTGGGGGTGGATGATATGGAGGAGGAGGAGCATAAGGAGAATGGGTGTAGTCTCCACCTGTCGGCATGTGTTTACTTTGGTCCACTGCATTTGCATCAGCTCCCACACCTAAGATGGACATTAATTGTTTCAATCCATAAGCATATGCAAAACATTAGTGATAACTGATAGCAGAACCATGAAACCAACAAAGCATAAATAATAATGGAGGGAAGGGCTAAATTGATATCACATCACATCAAAATATTAGAAAGGGTGTTCATAATAATAAAGTTGTGCAGAATCATATCGATTATCAAACTCTTGTAAGTCAAAATTAACAGGTTTTGTAGCAACGGAAATGATACTCAAAACACTGCTCCTATTGAACTGATTCCTTTCAAACAACAAACGGCTAAACATCATAGCACCAACACTCTCCAATCAAGACTTGCTTTGGCAATCCCCATCGCCATACAGGTATATATCCCCTCAAAAAACTTACTTTACACTCTACACCTGCTGCCTACATTGTAGTACAAGAAGTAGAACATGAACACAAAGCATAAACTAAAAACCGCACCTCTCTTGACGAAGAGGTTCTTCTTGGCCATCTCGGTGTGCAGCGCTGCCTTGCTCTCCGCATCAAACACCAAATCCTACAGATGATGAGCTCCCACAATCATATCAGGCGAATCCAAACGACCAAACCCTTGCCAGCCGCCAACCATCGAGGCAAGGAAAAAACGGCACGATTTGACCGAACCTGCAGCGCTGCCTTGGCGGCGACGGCGTGCTGCGCGGATGAGAATAGAGCGAACCCCATGGGCTGGTCGCCCTTGAAGTTGACCTGGGAGGCCTCGAAGCCCGGAAGCCAGCGCAGCAGGTTGTGCAGCTCCCGCTCCTTCACGTCCGCTGGAAGTCCCGAGATGAAGATCGTGCGGACCTCGTCGGCAGCGCCCAGGCGCGCTGCTACAGCAGCGGCGTCGGTCGCCCCGGGCACGGGCGGGGGAGGCGGGACGACGCCGGGTGCCGGCGAGGGCGCGGCCGCCGGCGGCCACTGCTGGTGGTACGGGTGGATGCCGGCCATGGGACCCTAGCTCTGGAGAGAGAGAGAGAGAGAGAGAGAGAGAGAGACGAGAGATTCGGGATTTGGGGTTGTATCTGAATTGTGTTGCTCGGGGAGAAAATTTTTCTTTTTTTGATGAAGTGAACCGCTCCAAATTTTCCAGTTTTCCAATTTGCAACCTAAATTTCATGCATATTCAACCTTTTCATAAGAAGTTCACTCAATTTTTTTAAAGAGAGTTCACTCAAATTTTTTTAAGGGTGTGAGGACACTCTCCGAGCCATAGAAAGGAAATTTTTCTTCACTTGTAGATACATGCTTCACTGCATAAAATAATGTTTTATCAGGTAACTGTAACAATAAAAATCACAGTTCTATAGGTAAGTAAAAGTGAATCATGGTGTAATACTATCATAAATACATTACCGTGCATTTACACATACTCCTATCTCTTAATTGTTGTTCATCCTTTATAAGTAAATCAAGATAATACGACACCATGTTTCTTAATCAGTGTCATCATTGTTGTTGACGACATCTACAAATTTATTCATCAAGGAGAGATTATACTAATTGTATATGAAAAAAATATTGTGACATATCCACGTCAAAATCCTAGATGTGCCACTTAATGCCCGTATTGAATGCTGGACATGTTAAGTGAGCTTGAGACTATCCCTCAAGATACTGTTGCTCTCTACGGAATTGTTTTTTTTA
>BCLH01000037.1:93549-135880 GCA_001602315.1 Zoysia pacifica | reverse complement strand
TAGGACCTTCTTAGCTTAGAACAATATTTTGAAGCTAACAAATGTTTCATTTTCTGCATTAAAATAGTTTATTTAATTCAGATCACTAAATAATTCATTAATGCAATCTTATCATTCCTTGGCACAATAAAATCTTGGAAAATTTACTTTTCTATTTATTTAGTCCAACCTTTTGGTTCTACAGGGTTTCATATTTATCTTCATCAAAATAATTCTATAAAGGTTATATTTATTGAAACACTATTTAATTTATTATAAATTCATTTGATTTTAATAAATCCTACAAAATATACTTTTCTGTTTATTTAGTTAAATTTATGTTTTAGAAAAAATTTCATATTTAATTCCTTCAAAATTAATTATATTAAATGTTTTAGTGTGTTTAAATGGTATTTAAATCATTAAAAATCTACTTGATTTAAATAAATCTTGAAACTTTCTCAAAATTTTATTTATAACCTCTCTGATTTTATGAGCAATTTAAAATTGGTTTTGTATTTTTGAAAATCATATTAAAGAAGTTTTTTAACCAAATTTACTAAGTCTTTCCTTTGAAAATAAAAAAGCTATTATTGCATGTGCATATTCTGACACTTATGCACATCTTTTCATGTTAGGAACCGAGCTAACTGAGAAAGAGTTCGACGACGTTCCGTTCGCCGAGGAAACTAACTTTGAACAAAGCTCAGGCAAACATCGGTGCATTAACTCTATTTTTAATATTTTCAATTTATCATAGTGTATGGTTAGTACTATAATGTGCATTAGTTTTTAGAAGTTGATTGAAACCATAGATTACATGATAGGTATTTTATTACCCATATGTTAAGTGTCTTTAGTATAATTAACCCAACATACAGCTATGCTTTAAATTGCAGTTAACGGTACAAGTCGAGTGAATGAGGACCTCACTCATGAGATATAGGTTATCATCTCTGAATTAGAATTTTGGTATAAAATAAGGAGGTTGGTTATGAAATTATATGAAATGATGAATTAGAGACCGGGCAAGGAAGTAGGTTGTAACACAGCATGTTTTCATTGTAGACGCATGGTCAATGTGTGATAGCTCTGTCTATGTCTATTAAAGATTGTACCGTTGTCGTCTCTGTTGAGTAAATTTGAACAGTACTGATTACATACTGGCGAAACGGGACTCAGAAAATCGATATAACTTGAATGCAGCATTGTGTGGACGTGACGCTACCTTTAGTTTTGGAGGCGCTAAGAGGAGTGATAGCAAAAGGTGCAGTACCTCACGTCCAGGTGTGGATTGCATATAGGCCTTTTTGCTCAGGTTGGTAGCAGCAGACTGACAATGAGGTAGTCTTGTGAAAGGTTGTCACGTGCGGCTTTTGATAAGCGCGTATGTGTCATGCAATCAGGTTTCTTCAGCTGAATGTAAATCGATTATAATCGTTGCCTCTTACAGTAACGAGTATCGCTTGTATCACTGTATCACATCGTAGTAGTAAGAAGTGGATTAAGAAACGAATAAGGATGTTAATATAGTTTGCCTGGTATATTTATTATAAATTATTTGGCAACTATGTTTGATGTAGATTATAGTGCAAATTAAATTTATATTTTTGGTACAACTTAATTCACTGCTAAAATTTGAAAGTAAAGATTCACTATTAGTGCTGCTTTTTGTCAACCAGCCATTTCTGTGAGTCAACTTTTATCCTATTTTTTAGAGTTGGCTGTAGTTGATCATGTTGACGGGTAAGATTTGTTGAGCATTTAAATGCTCAGAGTTTAGCTCTTTGTTATTTTATTGCAGATGTGATTCTTTCTCTCTACAATTTCAATGGAAACTCTGCTCGCTACATTGTGTTGTTGGTATCTGCCGCTAGAAGGTGTATCGTATGTGCTTGATACATTTTTTCTTAGACTTCAGAAGTCTCTAGTAGTTTATTTCAAGTTATCGCTGCCGCATTTTTAAAACCTTTATTTTATAAATTTAATCAATAATTTATTTTATATTTTTATCGTTTTTAAGTTGCATTATTAATCTTCACTTTGTCAAGTAATACCTAATAAAATTAAATTCTGAGGTTAATAGATCGTCTCTTTCCCGAGCCGGTCTGTCACAGCGATCGAGAACTGCTGGCTCGGAGCCTCGTCGCCCGCTGGAACGCGGCCGCGTGTGTGTACGTGTCCCGCGCGTTACGCTTCATTTATTCGATGGCCGAGGTCCGAGGCGGATCAGACCAGCAGACTCCTGGCTGGAGCAGCGCCGTCGCCGGCGTCACAGCGCGGCGGCTCGTGATCCGGCTGGCTGCCGGCGAACCTTCTAATTCGCGACGACGTACGTGCGTGCGTTTGACTCGCTGAAAGCAGAAGCAGGCAACAAGCAGCTGTAACTGGGCTCACGAGGAGCGTCGACGGATCTGAACCATGCTAGGTGTGTGTATACGTGTGTTCCGCTCCGTTCCGTTTAGAAACTGCAGTCTTTTGACAACTAGTAGGATCGTGAGTCTCGTGACTCATAGCCGTCTATAAATACCGCCCATCAACCCCACCCAACATTGCCATTTCCTAAATCCCACATTCCAGCGATCGAGGCCAAGAATTTGTCAGTTGCCACGCACGCAGTAAGGACTGAGGAGAGGTATGTAGCGAGCTAGAGAGCACGGGCAACGACTATCCGAGCCGTGAGCCACCCCCCCCCCCCCCCCACCAGCGCTTGGATGCCCGCGCGGACGCCGCACTCGCCAGCGGCGCCACCGACGCCGACGCCAACCTCGCAGTCGCCGGTGCCGTACCTGTTCGGCGGGCTGGGCGTCATCACGCTGGCGCTGCTGGTCCTCGGCTGCTCCTACCGGAAGCTCAACAGGTACCACGGCGCCGTAGCAGACTCGTCCACCGGCGGCCCCGACGGAGCCAAGTCGCCGGCGGCCGCGGCCGCGGCTTCCCCGGCCGCATTCGTGAGCCTCGTCGCCGTCGTCATGGCCGGGGGGACGACGCCGACGTTCCTGGCCGCGCCCGTCGTGCACCGCACCGTTGACGACAAGGCCCCCGCGGGTCCTGCCGGCCGCGGAGGGCTCGACGACGGGGAAGGAGAACGGAGCCAACGTCATCGGCAACGCTGATGATAGACGACAAACAGATTGCGTGCGAGGACTTGTAAATTCGTGAGAATTCAGATGAAGAAAATTGTTTGGTTCGTAAAACAATTCGTGAGAATTCAGATGAAGAAAATTATTTGATTCGTTAATTTCTTTTTTCCACAGACATCTCTCAGAAACTGCATAAATGGGATCATTCACTCGATAGTGGAGCAGTTTCCAAGGTGCGAAAGCATCGTGCGCCTGAATCTCTGGCAACGGTGACGCGGAAAAGCTTAACGTTCCGAGCAAACCAGAAGGCTTAAGCGGGGAAATCTGCGTGACGTAAAGCACGGTCCTATTAAAACCCGGAGCTGCGAGCGTACGTTTCCAGATGTGCTTTTTCCGCTCACTCAAAATGCTCCAACAAGTATGAGTAAATTATCTACTTTTTTTCATCAAATTAAATTTTTAAGTCAATTAGTTAATGTATGCTCAATATGATATCAAAGTCAAAAATCTCGAGTTCGAATTTTGATGAACATAATTTATTAAAAATAAATTATAACATACTTCTATTTTATTTTTGCGCAGCGAAAGTTACACATGAAAAGAAGTATTAAAGTATAAATAAATTGTCTATTTTTAGAGCTAAAAATGAACAAAATGGTCGGAAGAATACCTTAACCATTTTCACTTTTATATTTACAACGCCGAATGAAAACAGAAATAAAAAAGCCAAAAATAAAATCGAATAGATAAATAAAGAGTTTCAAAAACAAAATAAAAGTCGGTAACCGAAAAGATGTCGAAAATATGAATAAAATAAATATCAAATATTCACTATATGTCTAAGTTTTACAATATATATAATACAAATTATAATTAAATTCATAACATACAACTCAATAACCTAAGTCAATAAAAAGTTATTTGATTCGTAACTTTTAATATTTATTTTTTATAAAACATATTCAAATGAGATCATTTTCCGATTCCCACATTCCAGCGATCGAGGCCAAGAGTTCATCAGTTGCCATGCAGTACGCACGCAGTAAGGACTGAGGACAGGTACGTAGCGAGCTAGAGCGCACGGGCCACGACTATCCAATCGAGCCATGAGACCACCGCCCCCGAGCGCTTCGATGCCAGCGCGGACGTCGCAGTCGCCGGCGGCACCACCGGCGCCGACACCAACCTCGCAGTCGCCGGTGCCGTACCTGTTTGGCGGGCTGGCCGCCATGCTGGGCGTCATCGCGCTGGCGCTGCTGGTCCTCGCGTGCTCCTACTGGAAGCTCAGCAGATACCACGGCGCCGCAGCGGACTCGTCCACCGGCAGCCCCGACGGGTCCAACAAGTCGCCGGCGGCCGCGGCCCCGGCTTCCGCGGCCGCGTTTGGGGGCCTCGTCGCCGTCGTCATGGCCAGGGAGACGACGCCGACGTTCCTGGCCGCGTCCGTGGATCCTGCCGGCGGGGGAGGGCTCGACGATGGGGAAGGAGAACGGAGCCAACGTCATCGGCGACGCTGATAGAGGACAAACAGATTGCGTGAGGACTTGTAAAAACAGTTCGTGAGGATTCAGATGAAGAAATTTGTTTGATTCGTTAATTTCTTTTTACACAGACATCTCTCGGAAAATGAATAAAATGGGATTATTCATCACTCGATAGTGGAGCAGTTTCCAAGTCGCGAAAGCATGGTGCGCCTGAATCTCTGGCAACAGACAACGGTGACGCGGTGTTGAGCCAAAACCGAATCTAACACACCACTCGCACGTTTGTGTGCGAGAATGTCAATGCTTTTTTAAATGCTAGGTTTAGATAGTATCTAGATAATTCTGTCTCAAGAAAGACTTTGTCGGAGAAGTATCATTTTAAAGTTGATCTGGACTCGATCAGACCGAATCGTCTTCGATCGTCGCTAAAACGAAGTAGAGATGAGGTGGTCTTACCTCGAGCTGCCACAGATCTGGCATTTTAGAAAACAAATTACCTTTGATTTCTCAAACAAATTTCAAAATAACAGGATTATCGTACATTCCGGTGAATAGCCGAAGACTCCGGCGTCGTACACTCTGGTTAGGTGCCGAAGGCTCCGGTCGACTTTCGACTGATTCTAGAAGAGGGTCCATCGGACCTTTCGACCGATGGCCGGAGACTCCGGTACCAAACATTCCACCTTAGGTCGGAGGCTCTGGTTATTTTTGGCCGACTCCAAAAAGAGGTCAGTCGGACATTCTGGCCTTTGGCCGGAGGCTCCGGTCATTTTTCACTGATTCTAGAGAGTGGTCGGCTGTAACATCCTAGGCTCAGAATATGGCTTCAGATCCGCTCGCATCCCGTGCGGGTCTCATCTTATAAAATAACTGCTTACGCTTTCGTCCTCGCTTCGCGTAAAAAAATTAACTCAAGTGCATTCTAAAGGCCGGTTTTTGAATTGGTTTCCACCTCCTCAAACTAGCGATATGAGATTTCTCTGTACACTACAGTATTTTTGAGCTACAGTACCATGCTACATTGCTCTTCTACAGTACCGGGCCTGCTTTTTCTGTGCTAAGATTCTACATTCTCCCCTCTCTCTAGGACTCAACGTGCTCGTTGAGGAGTGAACCAATTTACTCTTTCCAAACAGATATATCTAAAATATTCCCTCTTGGCCACGTCTGTACGTGCAGTGCCGGCGTACGTGCGATGCCGTGTCCACGCTGGGCCACGTGCTATGCACACTGTACCCGCGCCTCTGGCATGTACACACCCGTAAAACCGCGAGAGTCGACTCTGATACTATTCTATAACATCTCAGACCCAGAATACGGCTCCAGACCCGCTCGCATGTCGTGCGGGTCCCACCTCGCAGAATAACTGCTTACGCTTTTGTCCTTGCTTCGCGTAAAAAGATTAACCCGAGTTATTACTGCATTTCAAAGCCGAGTTTTTAACTGGTTTCCATCTCATCAAACTAGCGATATAGGATTTCTTCGTGAGCTAAAGTATTTTCTGTGCTACAGTATCAGAGCGTCTACAGTCCGGTCATTTTCGGCCGATTCCTGAAAGGGGTCGGCCGGAGTCTCTGGCCTAAGGCCGGACAGTTCGGTCATTTTCAGCCGGTTTCAGAGAGGGGTCGGCCGAAGACTCGGGCTTGGGGCCGAAACATTCCGGTAGCCGCCGGTTTTGAGTGTCAACATATGCCTCCTTTTTTTTTAAGCTAGCGTATCACAAAACATTCAAGCACTCAAAATCAACTAAAGGCGATGGTTCTCTTAACTCATTGTCCATATCCTTATCTTTTGGCAACGATATGTTTTATACCGGTCGTCTTTCTCTTTCAAGTTTCTTGCTATACACTTGGATAATACTTTTTCAAGTATCGGCTGTTGAGAGCCCTAGGTAATAAATCTCCTCGAATATCCTCCAATATATATGCATTTCCGGCAATAACTTTTACTACTCTATATGGCCCTTCCCAACTAGGGACCATTTTTCGAATTTGTTGCTTCTTGAGCCTATGGGCAGAATGGTTTTTCACACCAATTCGCCCACCTGAAAAGTTTTAGCTTTTACTTTCTTATTGTAAGCTCTAGCAACTATAGACTTATCTTTCTCAATTTCTTTCAAAACACTGAAACGCTTATCGGTGACTTCATCAATATTGTCTAACATTGAAGTTCTATACTCATCGGAGGATAAATTATTTTGTTTAGCTAATCTTAGAGCTTCCAGATTTACCTCGACAGGTAAAACAGCCTCTTATCCATACACGAGTTTATAGGGTGTTACCTTAGTTGCTACATGCCTAGATATCCGATGATCCCATAAAGCCTCCGATAAGACTTCATGCCACCTCTTGGGATGGTTTTCTATCTTTTTCTTAATGAGTTTGATTAATGTTTTATTACTAGACTCGGCCTAGACATTGGCTTGAGCATAATATAGAGATGAATTGAGTATCCTAATCGTGTAGGATTCGGCAAATTATTTAACATGACCAGATGTAAAGAAAGTAGCTTGGTCAAAAGTTAAAGTTTGTGGTATGCCGAATCTATAAATAATATGCTCGGTAAAGAACTCAATTATCTCTTTGTGCGTCATTCTTGAAAGCCACCGCTTTGGTCAATGCTTCTATCTTCTTATGATCTATCTCTATTCCCTTTTCATGAATTAGGAAGCTTAGAAACTTCTAGGCCAATACACTAAAAGCACATTTGAGCGGGTTCATCGTCAAACCGAAACGACGTATTCGATTCAAGGCGTGTTGCAAATCGGTCAAGTGAGAATCTAAAGCGACCGATTTGATCACCACATCATCTATGTAAACCTCCATGATAACACCAAGCAAATCATGAAAAATAAAGTTTATGGCTCTTTGACATGTGGCACCCATATTCTTTAATCCAAAAGTCATGACGACCCACTCAAACAATCTTAGAAAACCGAGACACCTAAAAACAGTCTTAGACATATCCTCTTCGGTCATGAAGATTTGATTATATCCCGCATTACTATCAAAAAACTAATAAAACTAATAATTTAATGGCCGAAAGCATTATTAATCAACATATTGACTATGGGCATAAGATACTCATCTTTATGAGTGGCTCTATTCAAATTTCTAAAATCAATGCAAACTATAATCTTACGGTGTTCTTCTTCTCCACCGGCACGATGTTGGATATCCACTCTGCATATCTGCAAGGTATTATGAATTTTGAATCAAGTAATCGGTTAATGTCTTCTTTAATCCGATCATGCATATTCGGGTTAAACCTTCTCATCGGTTATTTAAAGAGTCTAAAACGAGATTTTATTGGAAGCCGATGCTCAATTAGCTCGCAGCTCCACCCAGGCATTTCATTATAAGATCATGTAAAACAGTCGCATACTTTTTTAGTAAACCGATTAACTTCACCTTATAATCGGCTCTCAAGTTTTTGTTTCTATAAGTTGGCCTCGGATTATAATCGCTGCCAAAGTTCACCTCCTCAAGAGGATCAGATGATGTGAATCCTTGCCCTAACCTATCTATGTCCTCTATTTCCTCTATAGCTTCGCACATATCGTTTGTGTTGGACCAATAGTGTTTCACTCTCTTTTGGAACCAATCAAAATTAGACTCCATTAAATTATATTATATGGTTGAGCCGATTTTCCATCAGTTTTACATTGACGGGTACAAACCATATCTAGTCACACTAAAAAAATCATAATTCATCAAGTCCAAACCAGCCAAGCACTTGACGACATCATGCAACAAAGAAGATGATTCGGCTATAGCAACATAAGCCGATGCATCCGTATGAACAACCTCTATGTCATCACCAACACATTGTATCAAGAATTGATACAATGTATAGAGGATACATCTATTGGCATGAATCCAATCACGCTCAAGGATCAAGCTATAACTACCGCGCATATCGGCAACAAAGAAAGCGGTAACTATGGTCTTGCTCTCAATGGTGAGCTTCATAGAAGCGACCTCTTTAGCTTTGATAGGGTCTCCTCCTCCCACACCGTTTAAAGTCATGTTGGTCCAGATGAACTCGTCATCCGTCTTACCTAGCTTCTTAAACAAAGAATACGATGTTAGGTTAACAATAGCACCGCCATCTACAAGCATGCGAGAAATCGGTGTGTCATTGATATGACCTCTCACATAGAGAGATTTCAAATGGTTCTTCGATTCCTCGAGCTTCTCGAAGATAGCACTTTTCGACTCAAAGTCGAATTGTGCCATGACTTCTTCTTCCTCTACAAGCAAATAATTGAAAAGGGATAAACAATTGGTGTTAACGTCTATACCTTCTCGAGGTGGTGTAGGCTCGTAGTCTAAGAAGTCGTCATCGTCGAACTCAGACATATCGACGTCTCCCATGGGCGAAGGTGCTGTAAAATCCTCTCCCAAGACGGCGTCAGCCAAGCCAAGTGTAGGGGCCTCGGGCTCCTTAACCCTCCACTGCTTACCTTGAGGGACCATCGGCTTGATCTTATTGAGGACCTCGTCCCTCTTCTTCTCTGTCTCCTCCTCTTGCATGTTTCAGAGGCGTAGCCTTTGAAGCTTTCTCTTTTGAGTGTGGGTCAAGGCAGACTACCACCACCTCGGTTGTATGTACTTGGAGGAGCTCTTGCTACTGCTAGCTTCATGATCATAGGAGGTCTTTTCGACCGGATCATCCAAAGTGATCGGTCCCGTGAAGACTCCCCTAATTTTGACATTGGTTGTGTCGATTTTCACGACACCTTCGGATGCATTCCCTTGATGAACAAAAGTAGAAGGGGCAGGTTTGTTACATTACTTCGGGTGCCAGTCTTGCTTAGGCGCAGTGATGGAGCTCCCCCATTAAACCTTGATCGGTCAAAAATCCATCCGATCTGAGATAGGGTTGGAGAGCCTTGTAAAGACATCTTCTCTCGGTCCATTCTATCTCAGATGAAATGGCGGGTATCGCATCGATAGAATGAGCATCGGTGGCATGGACATCGGTGGCACGGGCATCTATGGTCCTATGTATGAATGTCACACCGAGAACGATGGGCAAGGCATAGGATGAAACCACGGTGGTGGCACTCCGAACCCATGTGGAGGAAGAGGAGGAGGCCCGTGTATATTCACGATTGCCCTCATCTGCTTCCTAGGTAGGATGCTTCCCTTAGGCGGTGATCTTGGTAGCTTCATAGACCGATTATTCATATCGGTCTTTTGATTCTTGTACTTAGCCATAAGACGGTCGAAGGCGCTTTTGGGCCCCATCATTCGTTCTGTGGCTTTATCTTGGTTTATCTTCCACTAGCCCACCTCCGGATTCTTCGACTTAATTATCTTGGGCTGTGGAACTTGCCTCCCGGACCTAGAGCCTTGGATGGTGACTTTTAGAGACTCTTGACCATCGAGGAACTTCTCGAGCACCACCTTTCTAGAGGCACCTTTCTCACTCGGAGAAATAAGCGTCTCCTCCCCGATGATCACGTTCTTCCCCTTAGTTGTATCGGTTTGATGTGGCCGAATCAACACCTTGGGGTTGAGTTCTAGAGTGTTGACGGGGAAGGGCTGCTTGTCGATCTGCATCTTCTTAAAACTCAATCGTCCCTCATTGTAATCATTAGTAGCATGTGAATAAGAATTATGCCATTTGCAATATGCTCTACGCTTAATCTCATCCGCCGACGGTAAAGTGTATGCTATCTTAATGTATCCACCTTTGTGTAACTCATCAAATATTTTGTCACACTTAGCTCCATCGAATGTGTATTTCACATTGTCTTTTCGATTCTTATGAATCGGTTTGAGCGAATCACAAGCAAATGATTTGGCCTTAGAGGGCCAAACGAACTTGGCAGCCAAAATGTCTTTGGAATCATCATCGGAACTATCCGAATCATACTCCACGACGTGCACGCTGTGATGGGTCCTATAATTATATTTTATTTCTTTACTTCGGCTCTCTTGAGCCGACACCCTTTGTTGGAGGTGAGTGAGTGCAAGAAAATCGTACCTCTCCAACTTTTCCCTAACATGCGACCATAAACCACTACAAGCTAGGTCGGCTAAGTCTTTTTTAAAAATTATTAAATTAAAGCATCAGTTCTTAATATCTCTAAACCGCCGAAGATAATCAACGACGGGTTCGTCTTTCTCTTGCCGAACCGATGTCAAATGTGACAACTTCAACTTGTTGTCCCCGGAATAAAAGTGGTCAAGAAATTTGTGCTCTAAAGACTGCCACGTATATATAGACCATATATACCCCGGGGCCAATGATGAAAACCAAAAGAAAGCGGTTTCGGTTAGTGATAAAAAATCAAATGTACTTTCAAAGCCTCACTAAAACCTGCTTCTCTTAGTTGTGCTACATATTGACTAACGTGTTACCAAGTGGTTTTGCTATCTTCGCCATTGAATTTTACGAAGTCAGAAACACGCCATCCTACGGGATATGGGACTGAGTCCAAATACACAGGGTATGGTTTTTGATAAATTCGGTCTCTCCCCTTAAGGTCTACCCTTAGCGTTTCGCAAAACTATGTGTTTAAATCCTTCTTAATGCATGCCATACACTCTTCTATGTTGGCAATACATGGCCTAGTGAGTGCGACCGGTGGTGAAGGGTGTAGGCTTGTCTTCATGGCACTAAATAATTCGTTAGAAACAGGGTCATGAGAGGTACTCGTACCGCTCAGTGGAATAGGTGGCGTGCTATATACAACAGTACGGTAAAGAGGAACAAACGTAGCCAATTCATTCAATCGGCTAGTAACCGGATTGGGGATGTAGTGATTCGCTCTACGCTAGTGGGAGACACTACCAAAGCGTTAGTTTACACATGAGAGCGAAAACTAGATTCTCCACTAAACGAGTTCAACGGCATACCATATGGAGGTTGTTCTACACTAAATGTAGTAGGCACCGATGCACTAGTAATAGGACCTATATGCACAACATGAGATGATGATACAATACTAACAGTTTTAAATTTAGACAAGTTTTCTTAGATCATATATTGCACATCGTTGGCTAAGACCATTTTTATATCAGCAAAGTAATACGAAAGGTCTTCAAAAATAACGGGTGGGTGCGAAGATGTCCTTACATTGGCAACACCCATGGCCGCGACGTCGTTGACGATCGGAAGAACGGGCTCCTTCACTTGTGAGATTGCACCTTGGCGGTCCTTCCTGAAACACGCAAAGTAGTCTTGCAGCTCCTGCTCCTCGCGCGCCATGCGCGCCTCCTCGAAGGCTTTCCGGCGTTCCAAGAACGCCTTGAGCATCTCGTCGAGCAACTCCTCTAAGGACGGCATGACAATGTTCGTCGTGGAGATCTTGGAATTTATGGTGGAAAATGATGATTCGATTTGTACAACTAGAATCACTTGTTCCTCAGCAGAGTCGCCAAAAAGTGTGTTAATGCCGAAATCGGGCCAACACACCACTCGCACGTCCGTGTGAGAGAACGTCGACGTATCTTCAATGTCGAGTTTGGGCAGCACCTAGACAACCCCGCCTCGGGAGGGACCCCGTCAGAGGAGGATCATCTTAGGGTTGATCCGAGCTCAGCCAGGCCAGCTGAATCGCCTTCAATCGTCGTCGGGACAAAGAAAGAACAACATAAGGTTCGAGTAAGGAGATTAGGGTTTGGAAAAGAACGAAATATAAAGGAAAATAGTTTGATCGATTGGAATGATCCTCAACCGGCTATGGGCCTCTGTTTTATAGAGGTGGGATAGTCTTATCCTGTAGGGCAACTAATCCCACGAGTTAGAAAATAAATTAGAATCAATCTGCTGAAAACTTCTCTAAATCGGCATTATCGGAGTCTTCGGTAAAGTGTCAGATACTTCGGTGACCGGAGTCTTTGGTAAGATGCCGAAGGTTCTGTCATATAATTGCAAGAACCCGAGAGGGCCTACCGGACCCTTCGACAGCATGCTAGATATTCCGATGAGCCAAATGCCTCAACCCGAGAGGGCTCATCTCGGACCCTTCGACATCTTGCCAGATACTCTAGTGGACTAAGTGTCCGAACCCGAGCAGGCTCACTGGATCCTCCAGTGGACTAAGTGCCCGAACCCGAGAGGGCTCACCGGACACTCCGGCAACGTGTCGGATACTCCGGTGGCTTTGCGATTTTTGGGTGTCAACACATTCTTTATTATTAAATTTTGCAGTTAAAAAGTTTAAAATCTCCAATTCATGTTTCAAAATTTTGAAAATTTCAAGCTCAAATTTCAAATTCTAAAAATTTGATTAAATTCTATCCACATTTCAAATTTTAACCATAATTCAAAAGTTTTAGATTCATATTTGAATTCTTATATAAATAAAATAAATTTAGGGCCCCTTTGGCAGAGTTCTCAGCTCTTCATTCTCTGGATTCAGTTTTGATTCTCATGTGAAGTGATTCTATGGCTGAGAGTGATTTTCTTTGATTCTCTAGAATAAATCTTAGAATCAAGACAGAGAATCAATTCGCAGAATCAGAAGAAGCTATATTTTTTAGCTCATAACCACTTAGTTCATTTCAGATAATCACTTCACAGAATCAAACAAAATCACTTCTCCTAAAAACAGGGTTTGGCATAGCTCCTCCTGCCTGAGAATCAGAAGCTTTGCTAAAGAGGCCCTTAACAAAATCATGATACAATCACAAAAGACAATTTGTCTTTTCACACTAAAAGTTAACACCGTTAAAGGCACTTAATGAACTTGTGGTACAATTGAGGTTAACTTTCAAAAAGTTATTGTTGAATCACAAGATCTGAAAATCAATGGTTGAATCACAATTATACTTCAAATCTATAGTTGAAACACCGTTGTTCCTAATATAATTAATATATAATAAACTATCATGCATTCTTTGTTATTAAATGTTGTAGTTAAACAAAAGTTTAAATTTGACTCAACCTAGAAAAGCCTATTATATTTTAGGACAGCCGTAGCACTATATCGGCCTGTTTGTTTCTGCTTACAGGAGAAGCACTCAATAAAGAATCCGATTATTCCCACCACAAAGATTTTCTCAAGTCTAGCTTATGGATTCTTGTAGTTCCAATTTGTGAAGCCGCTTACCAGAAAATCAGATTCTTGTCAATATAAGCAAAACGTTTGTGTGGGATTCTTATTTATTTACACGATAATTAAGCCGCTTAAAAGCAGAAAACAGGGCCATCATACTGTCAGGATGGACATTCTTACTGACGGTGATAATTGATGGATATGAAGTAACCTCTGAAATCATTGTCGCCGATTAGTTCGATGATAACATTTTAGAATGGATAGATATATCATCTGGGGATAATATATAAAATATAATGCAGGAAATAGGATAATAGATATCACCTAGAGGAATAAAATTTGAGAATTCTATTAAGTAACCTTATAAATATGATTTTATAGTGCCAACCTAGTCTTTTTTTTAATTTTGTTAAAAAAACAATTTCTATCACGTCTAGTACGAGGGGCTGAAAGTGCAGCAAACTAGTCGCTATTTAACGGGAAAATTGAGTGAAAACTATTTTTACTACAATAATCAGTATCAGTTTTTATTAAAAATAAGTTAGTTTTAGTAACCATATCAGACCGTTTTTACTGATAATTGTGACAACCGACTGGTTTTTAATGGTTTTGAAACCATGACGAGGGGGCAGGTGCTGCGAAATTCAGTGGAGTGTCTCCATGGGATGGCACGGTCTTAGTCAAATTTTGCTTCGCCCTTGCCTTTATATATGGTGCAATAATAAAGCCAGATCTTACCCTGATCCGATTTTATTTCTTTTACTTTAGGCGTACATATATTTTCAGATAGAAAATCAAATTTTTACAGGCAAGCTGGACCAGCCCGGCTTGCGGGCTGGTGTCTCTGCTACTTATAGGACAGCTCACCGAATCTAAACAAAGCTGGCCCAAGTTAAGCTCACTATTTGTAGCCATAGGCTCAGTATTTTCTACTTGTACTAATTAAGAAACATATTTAACATTTGAAATAAGCCTAGATTACCCCTTAAATATGAGTTGGGTGCACTTTACCCTCTAACTTTTAAAACTGGACACTTAACCTGCTCAACTATTGAAAATCATTTAAATAACCTTCTAGATGGTTTTCAGAGTGATTTATTATTCATGATCCCACATGTCAGTTTGGAATAGGTCTACACCCCCTCACCTATCAATGGTGGAGTACTTCACCCCCTAAATTTTAAAAATTAAACTTTTAACTCCTTAAAATATTGAAAATTATCTAGATAACTCCTTGAGCTATTTCAGAGAAATGCTATTTTACTTTGCAATGTGAAAAATGAAAACAATAATACTCATGCAAAGATGAAAATAAATGCAAAAAATAAAAATAAATGTATAAATAGAATGCAAAACATCGACGTTCGAAATACTAGTTCAGGATCGACAGATATTGTAAACAAGGTCGAATGTGTAAGTATTGCGAAGCTAATCTCAAAGAGGGCTGAGACGAGTGGTTTAGACTGGTTCGGACCTCTCGAAGGATAACAACTCTACGTCTAGTGAGTGTGTGTACTCTTAGTATAGAAACAGATGTCTTGCTCTATTGGGCAGGTTACATATTTATAGAGGGGGGCAGCCCTCTCGTGATAATGAGAATTAATCACGTCGTAATGCTGATAACGTCTACCCCTAATTATAGGAGCGCAACCATTGGGCATAACGACCTTTTAATTAGCAGTTACTGTCCGGCAATCAACTGTGCTTCAAATTCTGCGTCGTGGCATTGTGGTATCGTGGGTAGCCATTTCACCGACAATTGCTCCTAGCTGGGCGAAGGCCCATGAAGCTCATCGAGAATTCTTGGTTTCGGCCCATGCCTGTTCGCAAGGCGAAAATTAAAGCATCGACATAAGCCTCTGAACACGTCTCCAAGTGGTAGCCTGTCTTTGGTCTTCGGTAATTTGATCGAGATAGATAAGATCGAATCGTACCTTTTCTTTGTCATTGCTGCTGCAAACTTGGTCATTCTATTCCTGCTTTTGACCGATCCGCATGTTGTGCCTTCCCACTGTCAGAGAGCAAGGACTCAGCGACCCTTGAGATCTCGAAGAATCATTCCTTGCCTATAAATAGGGGGGAAGGGACAGGCTTCTTTTTCAAAATTACTCCCTTTTTCCAACACATTTCGAATCCTTGTGCAATAACCACCCAGACTTTAGCATGGGCAATAAGCGCTCTGCCAAAAGATTTCGATCTTCTTCGAAGAGTGCTGGAGAGGATTTTTCTTCATTAGAAGGCCAAGTGCCTCTAGCCCCTGCTGCTCAAGGGGAACCGGAGGATAGTGTTCCTTCTCCGAGGTTGCCCACCATTGAGGACATCTATAGGGTCCCTCCTGGTGGGTTCCTTGAACTGATGGAGGAGGATGACCAGGATGTCGTGGATCTAGAAACGGATCCGAACACTTCAGGAGATGCTGAGTTTGCTCGACGTCTTCATGTTTAGTTGAATAAAAGTCTCCGGATGATGCCAGGCCCTAGAGAAGTGGTAGTCTTGAGTGACTCGAAAGGAAAAGATGACTATGGAGAGGACAAGGGCACCGAAAAGCTGCCTTCGGTTCTCTCTCAGCCAGGACATCATTCCTTGATGTCTTCCTCAGGGAGAGAGGAACAGGAAGAAGTGGCTGGCCGAGAGAACGCTGGTCCCTCGGAATCTTCTCCCCATCCTGGGGACTAGAAGGGGGTCCATGTCCAAAAAAGATGGGAAAAGAGATGATAACTCCACCTAGGTTTGGGTCTTTTTTTCTCTTTAGCTGGAGTTCTTGAACCAATAATGTAATTGTAGTGGTGTTATTGTGAAGAAACCTTGTTTTGTTTTCTATGAAGCTTCCTTCATTTCAAAATATGTAATGCTGAAACATTTCGATATGTTCTGTGCACTTGCCTTTGAGAATTTTGAATGTGAACTTGTTCGGGCTAAGTTTCCTTAGCGCATTAGTGCAACTATGGTTGGCCGAACTAATTGTATTCAGAATTAGTCTCTTCGGGCGTTTTATGACTTGGTAACTGAGTTCCTTGTGTGAATTAAGCACTTCAGGCGCAAAAAAAATACAAACGACCAAACCCATTTGATGTGTTTAGGCACATCGGGTGTTTAGGTTACATTGTAACTGAGCCCCTTGCGCGCGTTGAGCTCATCGGGCGTGAAAAAAGAGTACAACCAAACCCTATTTAATGCGTTGAGTACATTGGGTGTTCGGGGACCGGTATAAATGAGCCCCTTGCGTGCGTTAGGCACATCGGGCATTCCTGTTTCTCCTCATCGGACCGAAACCTGTTCGGGCCATCGGGGTTCCTTCCATGAGAAGCCTTGTCGATTCAAATTTCGATAACTGACATTGTTGTGCCTTTATTAGGCCTGGAACCGAGTGGAAGTTTCTCCACTCTCTCGGCGCCGTTCCCCATTCTCGCTTTCGCAATCCAAGCATCACCATTGCCTCTCTAGGTTGAGCGATACTTTCTGCTGCCCCCAGATCACCTTCTAGGTTATTTTCTCACCCAAGCATTCAGAATCCGTTAGTTCATCCATGTCTCCTCCTCCAGCCCAAAGAGCAATCGCCATCGGGAATGAAGAAGAGAAGACGAATTACTAGAAGAAGACATGTATGACTAAAAAGAGGTTGGACAAACTCTATCAACGAGGTGTTATCCCTGATTTCATTGAGTCTAAGATTCCTAAAGTCGAAGATGTTGTCGGGCCGGCGGATGGGCAGTTGACAGTCTTCGAAGCATATATTCTTTGCGGTTTTTGTGTTTCGGCTTCACAGTTTCTCGTGTCTATCCATCAGACTTACAATATAGAACTAGTTCACCTCAAGCCTAGTTCCATAGCTGCCTTAAACATATTTGTGATGCTCTATGAATGTTGGTTAGGAATCAAGCCAGATCTTGCTCTCTGGCGATCTTTGTATACAGCTGCCTACTACAAAGATCAGGTGATGGTATTCTCCGTAGGCTTCAACTTAAGGAGCAAAGAGAAATATATAAAGTTGTTCCTCAGGAAAAGCTAAAAGGGTACTGATCATAGGTGGTTCCACATGGAGATAACTGATAAATCGGCAGTGAAGGGAAAATACCTGCTACCGTATATCACTCTAGATGTGAACGTTCCCTGAATCAGTCCAACAGAATCAAAGCTCTTCTGGTAGAAATTCTAGTGCTCAAACGCAAGGGTCTGAATAGAAAGATTATTGTTGACGAGTTTGTTCGAAGAAGGTTGAATCCACTCGCAACAAGACATTCATTAGCCTTTGGATATACTGGTCTTTAAGATCAGAATAGAACTTCTCCTGAAGGTAGTCTTTGACCACTTGTGTAATCTATCAATAATTTCAATGGCTTAACACTCTGGTTTATTGACCATTTGCAGAGATTTAAGAGGAGGAAGTGGTGGCCCGTCGAAAAGAGATTCTGATAGATCCTGAGGTCATTAGGCCAGAAGGCCTTCCTCTACCCTTTTCTGCTGCAAACCCTCCTCCAGAGGTATCAATTGATTCTCATCATCTTGAATAATTTGCTTTTCTCTATTCTGAACATTAAACTCCAAATGCAGGGAGGTTTGCTCTTGATTCATATGATGTTGATATTGTCCTTGATGATGATGATAACAACAACATTGATGTTGCCGGTGTTCCCGATCAAGATCAAGCCGAAGCTTTGTCCGAGTTGTCCGAAGAGGCTGCAGGTCTTCAAACGCATGAAGCATCATCGGGCGCTGGACCTAGAATTTGGTGAACAACAATTACTTACTCCCGAAGAGGATGTAGCAGTGAGAGTGCTTGAGATGCAGGCTGCAAGTGCCTCTGCAAGTCACTCCCTGTTGCCCCCATGGAGATTGTGCCTGCTGGCTCCAATGTCCATCAAGAAACTACACCAAGGTCCAGTGGTTCAACACTGCCCAAATTCTGGTTCCATCATCTTCACAACCAATGCAATCAGGGACTGCTAAACGCTCTCGCGAACCTGAGGCAAGAAACACTTATCTTCAGAGGCATTTGATCCCAATCAAACAAGTTTTCGCTTCTATTTATAAAAGACTTCGCCATTTTGATCAGGAGGAAGAGCAATGCCCAAAAAGGATCATCAAGCGGCTAAAAGTGAAGAAGGCTGTCCACATAAAGTAAGCTCTCTACTTGGGTCTTTCCTTGTTGACTCTGATTTGGCATAATGTTTGCCTACTCAGATTTTCCAAGGTGGCCTCTGCTAGTGCTTCCTCGAAGACAGATGTTACTGGTGCCCTTCAGGCTGATCAATGAGAGGTCTTCTCATCTGTTCGAGAAGCTGTGCTAAATCTGTCTGAGGCCTTGTAGAAACAAGTTGTAACCTTGCAGAAACAAGTTGTGAAATCTTGCAATACTACTGAATCTTTAATTGATGCTGCTGAAAATAAAGCCAAAGTTCAAGCAGCTGACTGTGCCAAATTGCAAGGGTAGATTACCAACTTGAAGGAAGTGGCAAAGAGTATGCTTTTGTACCTAACCAGTATTATTTCTTATTTTCTCAAAAACTGAATCATTTTCTATGTGCAGAGCTAGCAAAGGAGGCTGACGAAAAAGACAAACAACTCCAGAACATGTTGCAAGAACTAGAAGGTGCTAGATTAGAGGTTACCGAGAAAACCCAGCAACTTCAGGATGTAACCACTGAATTGGACTCCGTTAAGTCCAAGCTAGAAGCTGTCGAAGATGAGATCAAGAAATTGCAGAAGTCTTCCTCTTCTGAAGATATGATTACTGGAGCTTCATATATGTTGGCCTACGCTAAGTGTCATTATCCTGATCTGAACATTTTCTTAGGTCTGGATTTCAGTGCTCCTCGCCGGATCAATGCCACAAATTTATTGAAGATGTAGTTGGTTCTGCTAAGTCCTTTGTAGATGACCTTAGCTTTACCGATCCATCTTCGGATGAGAACTAATGTAATACATGTACTATGTGCTAATCAATATCAATTTAAATTGACTGACTGCTTGTGAGTATGATATATGTAGCCCTTTGCTTTCTGTACGCTATGTATCTGTGCATGTAGAAAGGAACTTAGAATGAATTCATACGCACTCGATAGGTATTTTAAGACTTTAGGCTTGTGAAAGACATCTGTAACTAAAATCATCATATCAAGGTCGTAGCTATATAAGATAGCTGTTTCAAAAAAATCACTGCTAGAATGGCCGCAGATGCCTATCAAGGTCGTATCTTGTGTAACCGTCCGACGGCCAAGATAGAGTGCCTGGATGAAAAAAAGAAATGAGCGTTTTTCTTGAACCACACATTATAGCTAAAGCTTCCTTATATGATAAAGACAATTTTTGAGAATGAACAATCATCCTTTATTCAATAATTCACAAGATGTACATTATTCATAGAACTTACGTAACTAGTCTGCATTCCATGTGTTCGGTAACAACCCACCATTGATATGAGCCAGTACGAAAGCCCTATAGGAAACTTGATCTACTATTATGATGTTAAGGCCCTTCTCAAGGAGAAAAAAAACTTTTTGCTTATTTGTTGTGTTGATATCCTTCTTGAGGACTAAATCTCCGATCTCCAGAACACGATGCACAACCTTCTTGTTGTAATGTTTGTGAAGCATGGCCTGATACTTCTCCACTTTTGACACTACTAGTCTTCTTGATTCTTCCAGCAAGGTTAGATCAAGATCTCTTGCTGCAGCTTGATTATCTTCGTCAAAATGTGACACCCGCTGAGAGCCCAAGTGGATCTCCGGGGGTAATACTGCATCAGCCCCATACACCAAATTAAATGGTGTATCTTTGGTTGCCCGACTTGGGTTTGTGCGCAGAGACCATAGAACTGATGGCAACTCTTGAACCTAATTTTTTTCCTCTAGCTTCAAGCTTCTCTCGCATCCGCTTCTTCATCCCCTAAATGATCAAACCATTGGCTCTTTCAACTTGACCATTGGTTTGTGGGTGAGCTATCGAAGAGACTGAATGTTGTATCCTGAAGTCAGCACAACATCGCTGAAACTTGTTTCCCTTGAACTAGGTCACATTATCTGTTATGATCTGCTTTGGGACTCCAAAGTGCACAACAATCCCCTTCAAAAATTTGGCAGCAACTTCTTGAGTAATATTCACCAGTGGCTCAGCTTCTATCCACTTAGTGAAAGTATTGATGGCCATGATAATGTGCTTGTATCCCTTTTGTCCCCGGGGCAAAGTACCGATGATGTTAATACCCCAGATAGCGAAAGGCCAGGACAAAGAGATTGTGCGGAGATCACTAGCATGCTTGGTTGTTTGATTCTGAAATAATTGGCAATGACTGCACTTGCAAACTAGATCAGTGGCATCTTGATTTCCTATCAGCCAGTAAAACCCATGGCGAAATGTTTTCTCAACCAAAGTTTTGGCAGAATTATGAGAGCCACAGATCCCTCCATATATATCACTGAGCAATCGTATACCTTCATTTTGTGAGATGCATCGCATCAACATCCCATTTTTTCCTCTTTTGAATAATACCCCGTCAATAATGGTATAGTTCTTGGCAATTCGAGCAATACGCTCGGTTGTCGGATCATCATCTGCAATCGGATCACCTTCAATAAAAACTCTGATCGGGTATCTCCAATCTTCGGACTCTTCAAGATCGAGCAATGATACTTTATGAGCCCCAGCGGGCATCTTAACCAACACATATGGCTATAAGATTTCTTCAATGATAATGTCATCGGGCACTGCTGATCGAGAAGATGCTAACCAGGCGAGATGATCTGCATATTGATTGTCCAGTCGGGGAATATATCAGATTTCAAATCCGTCGAAAGAGCTTTCCATAGACCGAACAGCTTCTAAATAAGCAGCCAGCTTTTCATCTTTGCACTCATATTCCTTATGGACCTGTCAGGCCACCAACTAAGAATTGCCTCGAATCAGCAACCTCTTGATGCCTATAGACTTAGCAATGCGCAGGCCATTAATCAAGCCTTCATATTCTGCAATATTATTGATGGCCTTAAACTTCAGCTGGATTGCATACTTTAGAGGCTTCTCTTCGGGAGGTTTTAGCACAACTCTAGCCCCAGCCCCTTTCAGGGTAAACGAGCCGTCAAAATACATCACCCAATGCTCGGGCAATGATACTTCACTTTGAGGACCAGAGAGAGTCCATTCAATAATAAAATCAGCTAAAGCTTAACTCTTGATGGCTCTCCGAGGTATAAACTCTATATGAAACTGCCCCAACTCTACTACCCAAGAAGATATGTGTTCTGTAGCATCTCTACTGTATAAAACGCAGGAGAGTAGGTGATTAGAGACTACCTTAATTGGATGAGCCAAGAAGTAATGCTTCTGCTTTCAGGATGTCATCAACATCGCATATAGCAACTTCACCTTGTCTGAGCATCCTTCAAAATTTCGCTGATAAAATATATTGGTGATTGAACTGAACCTTCTGGATCATTAACTCGATCTACCATCAGAACAGTACTGACCACCAAATCTGAAGCTGCCACATAAAGCAGCAACTCTTCTTTGGGCTTTGGTGCCACTAGAGTAGGTATCTTCTTGAGATATTGCTTCAGCTCTTAGAAAGTCACTTTTGCTTGACTATCCCATTGAAATCCATCTTGCTTATGTAACAGCTTGTAAAATGGCATACCTCTTTCTCTCGATCGGGATATGAATCTACTAAGGGCAACCATCATTCCAGTCAACTTCTAGATTTTCTTCCAGTTCGAGGTGGTTGCAACTGTTCAATAGCTTCCACCTTCTTCGGGTTTGCATCGATCCCTCTTCAGAGACCATATATCCCAGTAGCTTGCCGAAAGATACTCCGAAGACACACTTCTTCGGGTTCAATTTCATCCGATACTTTCGAAGGTTATCGAAGGTCTCGGTGAGGTCCTTAAGCAGATCCCCCCGCTGTTTAGACTTCACAGCGATGTCATCGATATATGCCTCGACGTTTCTCCCAATTTGGTGTTCAGAAATGATATGAACACACTTTTGATATGTAGCCCAGGCATTTTTAAGGCCGAATGTCATCCTCACATAACAGTAAACTCCAAAAGGAGTGATGAACGCCGTTTTTTCGTCATCTTCAACTCTCATATTAATTTGATGATAGCCGAAGTAAGCATGCATCAAGAAAACTCAATAATATATTGATGGAGTTGAGTCCACAATCTAATCAATTCGAGGCAGAGGATACTCATCTTTAGAACATGCTTTATTCAAAGATGTATAGTCTCTACACATTCGCCACGAACCATCGGGCTTTTTCACTAATAAAAGATTTGCTAGCCAAGTAGGATAATCTACCGTTCTAATGACTCCGGCTTATAATAGCCTAGTGATTTCCTCACGAATGACGTCATGCCTATCTGGAGTGTACCTCCGCTCCTTCTGTTTGATCGGCTTAAGAGCCAGGTCGATCCCTAACTTGTGCTCAATCACCTCCCTGGGGATCTCGGGCATATCTAAGGGTGTCCATGCAAAGACATCGGCGTTTGCCTGAAGGAAAGTGACGAGCTCGAGTTCCTATTTTGGGGATAGAGAACCCTCGATGACCACTTGTTTCACTGGCTCATTGGGATTCAGCGAAACATTCTTGATTGGTGCTGGTGGCAGCACATTTTCTTCTTCCGGAGCCAGGACTTTGGGAGCCGAGACTTCAAGAGCTTTGACAGTGGGTTTTGATACAAAAAGTACCACACCACCATCTGTACGGGCTTGCTTGGATGAACTGGCTTCTAAGGCTCCTTGCTTAAAGTGACCCGCATGGATAGTTTATGTCGCATTTGACCGCCTCCTTAAGATCAGAGACGATCATAATGACCCCCAAAGGCTATGGCATCTTCATCGTGGCGTAGACCGAATGGACAGTGGCCATAATCTTCAGGAGAAATGGCCTCCCGAGTATACATTTGTACACCGAATCAAAATCCACCTCCTCAAAGGTGAGGACCTCTCAGCGCTTGTTATCTTCATGACCGCAAGCAACGGTCAGATCAATCTTTCTCAAGGGTTTTGATGAAACTCTTGAAATCACTCCATGGAATCTTTCATCCACGGGCTGCAGTGCTGCCATAGGCAAACCCATTTCCTCGTCAGTACATTTCATGAGGAGATTTTAGACCACACCTGTATCGATGAGGGTCTTGGCAACATTGCTGCGGTGGATGGGTATTTTGACAACGAACGGGAGGTTCCTGGTGGATAGCTCCGTCTTCAGGTGATCTTCAGGACCAAATGTGATTGGGACTTCATGCCACCGCATCTTTTTACTAACGGGAATGGCGTTGAGCACCTCCCGCTCGTACTTCTTGTACTGGGTCTTGGATGGAACCGCAGTACTTCCACCGAAGATCACGTTAACTTCGGGGAATTCTTCTTCATCTTCTTCTACCCTCCGACGGCCCCTGGACGAAGCCTCAGATCGGGGTGCCGCTGGAGGTTCAGGAACATCTTTCTTCTTCTGCTCAATGTAATAAGTGCAATCAGTGAAGTTATGGTACTTGGATCGATGAACCAGGCACCATTTCTGAGCATCTTCTGACATGTGGAAGGGTTTCTTCTTTTTCTCGGGACGTTCACCACCGTCCCGCTTGGCGACATTGAGCTCCCGGTCATCGGACTTCCTGCGAGAGCTCTTAGTCTTTGCTTCTTCCGTAATTCGAGCTTGAGCTTCCGATGCCTTGATGCAGGTTTCGGCGATTGACAAGAGGTGTCCCACTATTCCGGGTTCCTCAATGGCAAGCCTCTCTGCGGTGTAAGCATCAGATACTCCTTCTTTGAATGCAATAACAATCTTCAAATCTTTAATCAGAGGAATAGAATTCTTCGTCTGACTGAATCTCTTTACATAATCCCGAAGACTCCCATCAGGCTTTTGCTTGATAGTTCGAAGAGTTTTCGCTGTCAAGGGTCTTTCAAAGGTCCCCTAAAAATTCTCGATGAATGTTGCGTAAAGCTGATCTCAAGTTTGAAACTTGGACTCAGGAAGATTGAACAGCCATGATCGAGCTGATCTTGTCAGAGCCGTAGGCAAGTAATTAGCCTTTACTCTATCGTCTCCCCTAGTGGCCTGTATAACCGTGAAGTAGATTTGAAGAAACTCCTCTGGGTTTGATGATCCATCATACTTCTCGATTGGTCCTGGTTCAAATTTCTCAGGCCATCGGACTTGTCGCAGACTCGAGGCAAGAGCCTTAAATGAGCTTCGGCTTGACCGAGCCCGATGAGGAGCAACTTCAGTTGCTTCTCTTTGACGCCTGTTGGCATCGATATCGTTCCACGCATCATTTCGGCGCGGGTGATCAACAGTATGATCCCTCTGACTTCTTTGCCTGTCGAGGCTATGCCGTAAATCTCTGACAGAGAGACGGTGTTCCTGCCAGGGAGATGTAGCCGAAGCAAAAGGAACTCTTCGAGAGGCTGGTCCTCCACGAGAATCGCCACGTCGTGAAGTCTTGGGCTGATTTTGGCCTAATGGCATCGCATGCCTATTCGGCCAGCAATCTCCAACCCTTTTTGAACTAATGGTGCCAGAGGCGAACCATCAGCCGCTAAATGCTGCATGCATTAAAGGATTGTACTGGAATCGATGGTGGGAAGATTACTCGATGATCTGGCTGAAGGTGTCGGATTATTCTTCCTAGCCACATTGATCTGTCGCAACTTAGTGTTGCGATTCCACTTCGGATACCCCATTCTTGAGAGATAATCCTCATCGGAGCCGAAATCATCGTCGGTGCAGTCGCTGTCGTTGCTGGAATTATAGCATTTCAGCCCAACCCAAAGAACTTGCCATTGACGAGGTTGAGAATCACCTTGGACTGGGTTGGTATCTACTCCAGTTGATCCTTGGAAGGACCAACGCGTGATCGGAACCTGAATGGAACACTCGAAATCTCAATCGTATTAGGCATCTCAATGAGATTTAAGAGAAAGCCTCTAGAAACTTCGGCCGATGAGCCAAAGAACCTTCTTCATCGACGACAAAAACCAAAGTTCTGAAGCGGCACTTGGTGCTAGCCAGGAAAACAAGGTTGCTTGAGAAAGCCATGGATGAAGTTTGGACTAACTTCACCTCACACTCCCCTACCTGGCGCGCCTCTGTCGACGTCCGAAATACGAGTTCGAGATCGGCAGATATTGTAAACAGGGTCGAATGTGCAAGTATTGCGAAGCTAATCTCAAAGAGGACTGACACGAGTGGTTTAGACTGGTTCGGGCCTCCCGGAGGATAACAGCACTACGTTCAGTGAGTGTGTGTACTTTTAGTCTAAAAACAGATGTCTTTCCCTGTTGGGCAGGTTACATATTTATAAGAGGGGGCAGCCCACCTGTGGTAATGACAATTAACCACGTCGTAATGCTGGTAACGTCTACCCCTAATTACAGGAGCAAGGCCATTAGGTGTAACGGCCCTTTAATTAGCAGTTATTATCCGGCAATCAACCGTGGTTCAAATACCGCATCGTGGCATCGTGGGATTGTGGGTAGCCGTTCCACCGGCAATTGCTCCTAGCCGGGCCAAGGCCCATGAAGTTCATCGAGAGTTCTTGCTTTTGACCTATGCCTCTTCGGAAGGCGGAAATTTAGGCATCGACACAAAGATAAAAAAAACATAAAACAATAATATGCACATTACAAAGTAAAATAGCACTTATTTGATGCTGCTATTTTACCCCCTTCAGGTTTAATTTATTTTAAATTAATAAGTTTTTAATTTAGTATAACTTTAATTGCTCTCGGCAGTCTAAAAATATTATAAATTTTTCTTTGAATTAATATCTAATATTTAACTAGCATATGTGAGGATAAAAGAGAGAAGGGGTAGAAACTGATATGTGGGACTGTGCACAGAAAAACATTTTCGCCTAAAATTTTGATCTATTACATCTAAAAAGTTGGTGTGGCATAAATACACAAAAATACTGAACTGTTGCATTCGTAACACTGATGAAAATTTTGAATTCTAAAACCTCAAAAAGAGTTTTATTAGGCCTCAATTTCAGATTACTCTTCTTAAGGGATTTATTTGGAGTCTACAATGGCAGATTCTATCGTTGATAAAATAAAAAACAGTCTCCGTGTCAGAAAAACAGGGACTCTAAACCGGGGTTATTATGAGATTATTTAAATTGGTATGGGTTGTTGAAGAGATTAAATAAAGTCATGATTTTGTTTAGGGTACTAGCTAGACGAACAAAAGGAGATTATTTAGGAGGGCGGTAAAATGGACGTCATCCAATTATTAGCAGCACTTTAGGACCCACCATATCGTTACGCAGTTCGTTATATCATCATCCTCCGGTAGCCGGAAAGTGAAGAAACAAGCCAAGGACACACCAGAACCCCAATGATCAATCACACGATGGCCGCCCATGATGATCGCCTCCAAAGAAAACTGCATGGCCAGCGAGTAGATTTGGCGCACTTGCCTGTGGGATCCAAGTATAGTCCCGTCGACATGATGCCCGCATCCTCTAGCTAGGCCACTCCACACTCATGCCGTCCTCTGGCTTCACTGCAAAAAGAGGGAACGACGCCTCCACTGGATGGACGCGAGTGATCCTTGGCTTGGCTTCCACCCTAAACAAGCTTTCCCTGTACCAACCAGCATTACTGCCTCGCCCAATGGCAGCTCACTGTTCGTTAGTTTATAATCTTCATGTAACTGCTCAGAGTCTCATATTCTCTCGTCTGCATGGGTTATAAGGAGTTTTCCAGAACATGGGTTCCATGATAATTATAGAAATATATCATGCTTTTACTTTAGCATGGAGTTTTTAGCCTTTGAATCTTGGCCACGTTGTGAGTATAATTGGGCGCACAAAGTACTACATACTGTAATATGCATATATCAAACACACACACACACACATCAAACGCACATAACATGTTTTTCTCTTTTCCTCTGTTTCACCACGATCCCAACGGTTTCTTTTGTGATATTATACAAACAAATAATATTTGAGTGGTGAACTTACTTAAAAAAGTCTTTTTATGGGCAAGTATTCTTAAAAATATTATATTAGAAATATAATTATTTATATGAACCTAGTTTTTTGTTCGTAACTATTGTGACAAGTCACACTAATAGCTCTATTCAAATTTTTATGTTCCAATTAAGATACTAAATATCTTAATCTTGAAAAAACAAAAACTCAAATTTATTTTTTTTAGTAATATCATTTTATTCAATTTTAGTTTTATGTTTAACACAAAGCTATAAATATACGATTAAATATAAATTTTAATTTTGTAACTTTACAATAAAATCGACTCCTCTATTATCAGTTGTAAAGATATGTATAAATATGTCAGTATCACAATTTGTTAGATCAACATATTTAACATCTTATATTTTATAACACATTCTTTTCAAATTTCTTACATACTAATGGCTATAAATTTATATCAAAAGTTATTAAGAACTAAATGTGGTATCTCTTCTTTACCAATAAGTCGTATTGAAATGTTCAGTTTTATAAAAGTGAATGATTATATCCAAATGATAGATATTACATCTTATTAACTATTTTATATTCATTCATAACTAAAGCGATATTGCTTACGAGTGTGTAAAAGATAAATGATATACATAAATTTAGTACATGTAATCTATTTGAAATTATAATATATGACAATTTTGAGACCGAGTAGTTGATTAAAAAATTTTAAATTTGATAACCATTTTATTAAGGTAACAAAGCCAATTTTTTATTAAATTAGGAGTATAATTTATGTAATCATTTAGCATTTTTTTGTGTGATCTGCATCCATATATAAAGTCTTCTTTTCTTCTTTTTTTGCTTATTTGATTAATTAATGAGCAAATAATAAAATTTTAAATTTTTTCGATAGCTACTAATGAAAATGTTTATTAATTTGTTTTATTTGTAAAAATAAATTAAATTATAAATAATTCAAAATGTAAAAAATTACATTTTGAAAATTCTTTAAATTTGATATAGTAAATTTCTCCTAATATAAGTTTTCTATTTGAAAAAAATCTTTAAAAGTTTACTTAATATCAATTGAATTGACTCTTAATTTTTTATGCCAACATACTTTCATATTGGCAAATTGTGAACATACTCTACAGTGCATCATATTACAAATGAAGTGTTCCGTGTGCAAGTGTCGAATACCTCTGTTTGGGTCACCAAATGTTACATTTCTCATACTAACCTTTATGGATAATGCACAAATTAATGAAATATGTTGGTTGAAAAAAATATAGTTTTAACTCAAACAAAACTAAATATTCTTTTAATAAATAAAGTAAACTAAAAAAACATTTACATCAAAATATGTTTTTAATACAATATTAAATGATAGAAGTTACTGTCAAACTATGTCACCGATATGGATAGATTCTCCTTAACCACCGGATTAACATATAAGTAAATTAATATTTTAATTCTTACATTCTATGAAGTTTAGAATGGTTGTGCACTGCTTGTTACTTATTCTCCTTTTTTCAATTTGTAAGGGACCTAATTCTTGTTTTAACAGAGGCAGAGTCCATTTACTTGGTTTTATTATACAATGACACACGTACATCATTGCATTGCAAACCAAACGTACCGTAAGATAAAATCGGTTACCAGCTTCAAGCAGTACACGAATCAGAGTCAGGCACGAGTCATGTCCTAGGTTGGCAGTTGGCGCAAAGACAACGCTGCTCCGGGGATCCGATCCCTCTACCCATCTTTGCACCTGCACGCATCTTCAGTCCAAAGCAACCCCATTTTTGTAATCCGGCCATGGCAGCTTCCATGGTGGTCGCCCACACCACACCCCACCACACAGACCAGCGAGCTCGAGCTGCTGTGCTAGTGGAACGGCCATCACTGCCTCCAACAAACTACCCACCTTTTCACTGCCCTCCACTCCCCGCTGCTGCTGCCGCACCTATCGCCATGCCCATGCATGCATGGAAAGCGCCCGCCCGTCACCTACAAATCCCTGTCACTGTCCTCCCCGTCGCCGTCGCCCTTGTCACCGTCGCCGCTGCAAAGGCCGCCACTACTAGCTAGCCGTCGGTCAGCTGGAGCTGATCACTGAGTGAGGAAAGAGAGTGAGCTGAGCTGGGTTTGGGAAGGAAGGAGGGCATGGACACCATCGAGGAGTGGGGCGACGGAGGCGGCCGGTACCCGGGAGACGGGTCCAGCAGGATCCTCGTCGGCGTGCCGGACAACTCCCGAGGGTGCTCGGAGTTGCTGTCGTGGGCGATCGGCGCCGTCGCGAAGGCCAATGACTCCGTCGTTGCCGTGCACGTCCTCGGTAAGTGCGTCTCTGATCTCTGTTGGCGATTGCATAGCTGCTGTGTGCGTTCTCAGGGTGTTCATGGCTGCGGTCGTCCACGTCGTGCAGGAGGCAGGGGGAGGAAGAAGAGGCTGCAGAAGGCCAACGCCTTCGTCATCTACATGCTCGGGGAATTCGTCGAGGCGTGCGAGGCCAAGCAGGTGAAATTCCAACACAATTTAGACAGCACCGGCTGATCTTTTGTTTACGTTTTTGTTTGAACTCTGGTGATTCCTTGGATGCTCTGTTCTGGTGAATTCATGTGGATCCCCAGCATTTTTCTGGAGAATTGCATCATCCACGTCATATTTTTATCAATTTTTTTGGGTCTTGTTGTCGCATATTTCTTTATTTTCTGTTGACTTTAGGTGGGATCCCCCTCCATTTTCCACACCTGGGGACAGAGTGCAGTGAGAACTTAGAAGCGAAGTGTGCGCATATTATTGCCCGTTTGGTGTTCCTTTCCGTCAGATTTTGTCATGCTCGTGTACCTTTCCATCTGTTTGGTGAGGCTGGTCTAAAGGGTCGTGAGCTCGTCATTGGTGCACCGTGCTCTGAGTCTGTCTCCATATTCTTCCTTGTACTTCTTTTTGCTATTCTTGATCTTGGGATGATGTACCATCACCATAGCTAAAAGTGATGATCCTGTTGCATAATTGCCTTTTGAGATAAGTGTGTAAGAAGTCTGTTACTTTTTCTAGGTTAATTTGGAGGCTAAGGTGATTTGCAGCTCAAACATTGGGAGAGCCCTGACCCAAGAAGCTGCGCTGACTGATGCGAACGTATTGATTGTTGGTAGATCGAGAAGCGCATACCACAGGTAGTCTCATCTTCCAAGGCTGCTTCGACGCAATGTTCAGAAGTTAACCTTTTTCATGAATTCTCCTACATTATCATCGTCTACTATGGACCTGAAAGTAATTTCCGTTGTAATTTATTCTAAATAAACTCGATGTGCAGGGGTAAGAAAGCCCTCGGGCTTTTTTACTAAGAGAATACTTTCTCGATTGCTATTAGAGTCAACAAACCAACTCAAGTAGAGGCTCATCAGTTATACTCCCTCCATTTTTTAATTGACGTCGCCGTTAACTTTTAAATTTAACTTTGACCATTCGTTTTATTTAAAAGTTTTTAATAAATTTTATATATTTTTTATATAATTTGATTTATTATTAGAGTTATTTGAATCATAACTTAAAATTTTACGCATTCGAGCAAATTTTTTGAATAAGACAAATAGTCAAAGTTGAATTTAAAAGTCAACGGCGACATCAATTAAAAAACGGAGGGAGTATTTTATTTTGAGTGCGACTTATACCTCATACTATAATCATTTAGTTATACTTTATTTTTAGTGTTACTGCCCCTTTTGATATGGGTCCTGTTTTCAGTTATCCGTTATTCTGAGCATCACTGCTGCTCTGTGTATGGATTTTAAAAGGCTGAGTTTTACTACTATAACCTTTGCAGAAATCATTTTGAGATAGCAAACTACTGCTTCATGCACGCTCCAAGGAACTGCTCAGTGATCGCTATTGGAAGGGAAGGACTACCGCAAAAAAGAACTCTGTTGAAATCTCAGTCACTGTCATCGGAAGGTAAGATCATTTGGCTATTTTCTCAGATTGCAGCAAACATGCAATGCTGATGTTCTGACTCGAGAACTGAAAGCAGCAAACAGCAGCATATCAACAAGCTCGACATGGAGCAGAAGGTTCCCACCACTGCAGAAGCTACTTAGATCAAACTCGACGCGAAAGCTTGCCCAATCTATGAACGAAGGCGTTGAGGACAAGAGCTCACCAAGATCGGTTATGGATGGGCCAGAGGAAGCAGAGCACCAGGTCACTGAAGAATGCTACAGCACTTCTAGCAATGAGGCGAGCCGACGTGGCCAGAATGGTTTATGGAGACGCCTGTCAGACATGAAGCTCCGGCTTCCGTTCCTTAGGAACATCGGAGATGATAGTGCGAGAGGCAGTGATTGTTCGATGAATGCTGAGGACCAGAAACCTGCCTTTAGGTGTTTCAGTTTTCAGGAGATTTCAGAGGCTACCAATGACTTCCATCCAGGTAACAGATTCTGGAGTACTTCGCTACGTTTTCAGGATTATTATTCCACCTAATGTGGAAATAATAAGTTAATTTTAATTTTTATACGGCAAAGTTGAAATAATTTGTTGTTCGTTACTGTAGATAACATGGCTGGAAAAGGAGGATATGCAGAAGTATACAAAGGCATCTTATCTGATGGGCAATGTATAGCTGTTAAGAGATTGGCACAAGGCAAGCCCAGTGAGCAGAAGGAAAAAGACTTTCTTGCAGAACTAGGAATTCAGGGGCATGTGTGCCACCCAAACACTGCTTATCTTTTAGGCTGCTGTGTTGAAAATGGGCTGTACCTCATATTTGAGTTCTGTGCCAATGGAACTTTAGCATCGGCATTGCATGGTACTGAATTTCAGACAGTATTATTACTCAGAGATGAGGTGAATTTTGTTGGTAAACATCTCACAACAGGGATGAAATTTTGCAGGAAAGAGTGGGAAAATCCTTGAATGGCCTTTGCGGTATAAGATAGCAGTTGGCGTCGCAAGGGGCTTGCAGTACCTGCATATGTTCTGCAGGCATCGCATCATCCATCGCGACATCAAGGCCTCAAATGTGCTTCTTGGTCATGACTTCGAACCTCAGGTAGCACCATTTCTGACTGAACGAACAATTATTTGCCTTGCATCCTCTTAGAATATGTACAATCTCTCGAGTATCGAATACAATATCTATAATATTTTACTGCAAGAAAATGAAATCGATTTCTACTTCTTTCTGTGACAGATTTCAGACTTTGGACTCGCTAAATGGCTCCCAAAGCAATGGACTCATCACTCTGTCATACCCATAGAAGGCACATTTGGGTAAGAATAGTATGCTTGGTAAAAATCTAGTTACCGAAACATAATTCAAATAGCCTCAACCTTTTCAAATATCACTTTGTGCAGGTACTTGGCACCAGAATATTTCATGCATGGCATAGTTGATGAGAAGACCGATATATTTGCTTTTGGTGTTCTGCTTCTGGAGATTGTAACTGGAAGAAGGCCTGTTGACTGCTCCAAGCAGAGCCTTCTACAGTGGGTGAGCACTAGAGAAGAAACGATATTAAATAAGAAAAGAGGAATTTTAAGTACCAAACAACAGTTTACAGATATGAATTTTTGTTGCTCTTCAGGCAAAGCCATTCCTGGGGGCTGGACAAGCTGCTGAACTTGCTGACCCGAACCTTGGCGCCGACTATGACAAGGATCAACTAAAGAGGATGGTTGCTGTCGCATCACGTTGCATTATGCGACCAGCAACGTGGCGACCCTCAATGACTGAGGTACCATTCATTGGCTTACTACCTGAACTGGCCAGATTGACATATTATAAAAATGTTCATTGACGACTAAAATGCCACTCCACATGTCACCTTTCAGGTTCTGCATTTGCTATCTACTGATGATTATCTGGACGAGCCTGAGAAATGGAACATTCCAGAAGATGAAGTCATTGACATGGATGATTGCACATTGTTATCTGAATCTTTCTCTCTATAATTTGAATTGGAACCTGCTTTTAAATTTCCTTATTGGCTTGTTTTTCTTTTGTGGGTTCCAGCTTTTATGCCTACTCTAGTTTTTGGAGTCTTAGATGCCTTCAATGCTGTAACTTAGGGAGGAGATTTTGAGGATGTATTCTACAGAATTTAAGAATTTGGCGAAATAGATTATGGGATGGGCTCATGAGCATGAGAGACTGTATTTTTCTTAATATACACGAATGGTTGAAATATTATAACTGGAAGCCATTACTGAACTAAGAACAAATCAATGCTACTATATAACCAACAAAATGTGGCTGTAACGATTAGCAAACTAAGCAATGTTATTTCTATCTATCATCAATAGGTTCTTAGAACTGAAGGCATCTATCATCATTAGATTCTTAGAACGGAGGAACATAGTGATCAGATAATGAGATTTGCAATATGTAGCCTACCATCGTTAAGTTGCCTAGACTTTTTATATAAGCCTATAGCAAACTACAAGCCCGAAATAATATAAACGAACACAGAACCAAGTCTGTTGAAAAGCAGAACACATCTAGCACTACCATTACCAAAAAAATATATCCAAAACTTGGGAAATTCTGAGATTGCGTGACAGAAATCCTCGATGACGAACTCTCGCTCATGGAGTCATGGTTACAGTAACACCTTACTGACAGGTGGACCAGAGGCATAGTAAATTTAAGAAAGGCAGTATTCAATACCTCACCGCCCAAACATCATCATAAGAATAAAAAATAGCATCACCATTGTTCACACCATTTTACTAAGGAAACGGATGGAGGATATTCCTAGAGTAATGCCTCGTGTGGAAAATTTCTCTCAAACCAAATAGGGACATGTTCTTGCCCTGGCCTGCATCATTGCAAACGACCAAGGTACTGATGACCATGTCACAATCAAAGCCCACTACATAAATTGAAGCCATGAATCATGCAAGCTATCTGTTCATAACAAATCACATAGCATTTATTATTTTAGCATGGAAGGCCCGACAGCCAAAACTACATGTCAACAACTACATGAGCTATTCAATTAACTAAAAACTCGACCTAGAGGGTAAGAGAACCCCCCCCCCCCCCAGAATATTACATTGAGAAAAAAAACTTTTCACGCAAGTTGAAAAATCTTTGAACCCAGCTCTACCTTTACACAAAAACACTATAGCTCATGTGAGAACGACTAGTAACCTAGGCTAGGTCTTGGACATGTGCTTTAGTTTGGGACAAATGATGGGAATTTTTAACCGTAGGTTCAAATTCGCTCATATGAGGAGTCGAACATAGGACATGAGGATGCTACTAGTACAGCTAATTCCATTTAATGTTTTAAAAAATGTATCAGCCCTTTAATTTAGTAAATAAAATGGTCTATTAAAATTTTATATTATCTTCTACCCCCTCTGTCCTTAATATAAGTACTTATAATTTTTGTCAAAGTCAAACTTTCTAAAGTTGACACATATAATGTCTCAACAAATTACTTATTTCAAAGATCACGGGTTATTTATTATGATAGCTGATATTGCGATGAATTTAACATGATTTATACTTAACCAAACATTTATTATTTTATTGATGATCAAAGTTCAAACTTTTTGACATTGACCAAATCTAGAAATAGTTAATTTGTGGATAGAGCTAGTACTGGATAGCATTATTGACTATACCACCAATAACGATTTTTCGATTAACATAAGCTGCACATAGAACTATTTATTGTCAAGTAGAACAACTGATGATAAATAACGTAACACGTCCTCTAGTCCACGGACCGACCCATCAAAACCGGGATACTTCATTTTAAAAATTGTGTTGAAGATCCACCAGAATTATTGTCTGCACCAAACAAATATTTTTAAAAAAAAAACTGCAGAAGCTATTTATATTAAAATCAATGAATTAAAAAGTGCATTTATACACATGAACAAAACTATCTAGCTATCTTGGGATTCGTTAAAACCTAGCTCATTGTAATCATGGTTTACAAAAGGTTTTCGTAAAGCCTGTCCATCCCGGTTTTTTGGAAAACAATAGAGTTTGAAATTGTTTTTAAAAATAAAACCCACAAACCTGTGAAACCAAGTAGTGAGCCAAAGAAACCTTTTGGTTTCACAATATTTTTCCAGTAAACCTGAAAAATCAGCACTTCACTGTATCATTACGCCTAAATCTTATCAATTTTTTTTGACTTTTAAATGGTTTTCAAAAAAATTTCGCGGTTTTCAGTCCAACGCTTGGGTCTAGTTTATCTGGCTCTAACGATATCAATAACCTTGAATGCGATATATTGGCCCATATGAAAGATTCATGAATCTCCTCATCATTCGGAAAGAAGCTACATCCGCATTTTCACCACATGTTTCATTCTGGTTTTCACCATATTATTGATCGCAGCAGGAAACGACTGTTGCCCCTACACAGCAGTAAAGAATTGACACATTACCAAACTTATCATAGAAAATGAAATCGCAGGTCACGAAACAACTGACTATCTTACAACACATTAAATCCCTAGTTCATCAATGGATCCATCGAAATTCTACACCATCATTTAAAAATAGCGATGGTGGAATTTCACCATGAATATTGGAGCACAACCATGGCATGAGACAGACAAAGAACAAACGGCGCCAAAAGCACAAGGCGCGCGCCCTTAACTTGTTTTAATCTGGGCGAACGCCTTGGTCTTCTTCGCGAGGCGCCTGGAACATTCTAGAAGCTTGGCACGACTCCATAGGCACCGGCGTCCATGTAAAACCCGACGCCGTCGTCGCGGGCATCGTCGGAGAAGGACAGCCAGAATTTAGCCTCGTCGCCGCCGGCGTCCACTGCGCCGTTGTCCAGCGCGGCGGCCGCAGTCCCGGGGGCGCGCTTGACGAAGCGGCCCTTGATCCTCGGCCGCGCTTCGGCGTAGGCCTTGCGGGACGCGTAGCGGATGGTCTTCTGGAACTTGCGCTTCTTGCGCTTCTCGCGGTACCTCTGCACCCTCGCCTCCCGCTCGGCCGCCGCGGCGACCACGGCGGTGGCCGCTGGGACGACGACGGTGGCTGCGTCCGCAGCAGGCGACCACGCCGGCGTCCACGCGGCCAGGCCGGGCGGCGCCCAGAACGGTGCAACGTGGTGGTGGGTGGGCGCGACGCCGTACGGAAGGTGGCCGGCGGCGTCGCCCGTGACGCAGGCCGCGAGGTCGACGTCGGATAGCAGGTCGAACAGGCTCCTGCCGTCCGCGCCGCTGTCGCTGGTGGCGAAGCTGGTCTCCGAGCTGCCCTGGGGGCTTCCCTGCCCCTGCTGTCCCGACGCAGGCGGCAGCGACCACGACGACGCCGCGTCCACGTCGTCGGCGGCGAAGAGGTTGTCGTACGCGCCGGACGCCGCGGCAACGGCGGCGGCGGCCGCGGCGAGTGGCACGCGCTCGTGGCGCGACGCCAGTGGATTGGCAGAGTGCACGGCCGCGTCACAAGGGCCGCAGAGCGCCGCCGTGTCGGCTGCGCAGTACACCGCGGCCGCGCCGCCGCAGACCGCGCAAGGTGCCCCGGCCCCCGGGCTCGTGCTGCCTTCGCTTCCCATGGCCTTGGACTTCCTCCTACGCGGCGTAAGCCTGCTTCTTATACTTTGTTTCTTCTGATTTTCTAGGTGTTCGTCGTGCGTTGGAGTGGGAGATCGCACTGAGCTGCTGAGCTGCATAAATAGGAAGGGGGAAGAAGGCATGGGGACGAAGCCGGGAGCTCTGGCTTGGGGAAGGTGGAGTTGGTGAATCGCCAAAGATGACACGTGGAGATCCAATGGCCAAGAGAAGTTTTTCTTTTTTTTTTTTTAGCCTGGCCAAGAGAAGTTTGAGCTGCGGTAGAAGATGGTGTAATTTGAGAGGATTGGCAGGTGTACTATGTTCGGTCCCCTTATTCGCTTGGCAACTTAGAGATGCACTTGTTAGTGTAACATTTGTTTTCATGTGATTAATACCACTTGGCAATATGGCATTTGAGCACATTTCTATCGGCGTTCTGACCATCAACACAGTTAATATACGATCGTGGGGGCGGTGTGCCTTCGGATTCGATATACCTTAGTCTAAAAAAGACTCGAGGGGGTTTTTTACTTGGTTCGAGCCACCTCGAACGGTGTAATACCCTACGTCTATAGAGCGGATTATCTCGACGATACAAGACGAGATTCTCTCTTCGCGAGAGGATCCGAGACGTGGGCGAGCTAGGGTGTTTGCTCGGAAGGATGTAAAGACCTTGAGTTTTAATGGAGCTCGCGATTTTGTCTTTCGTGTGTGTGAGACTGTTGTTTCGTGAGGATGTAGTTGTTTCTATCGTTCTTCGGGCCTCTCTTTATATAGGAAGGGCTCTGGGGTTATAAGTGGTGAGTCCCGCACGATTCTGCCGTCTCGTCGACAAGTAGGCCCTTCTGTCGCCATCGCCATCATTTCGTTCCATCCAGGCGTGATCGTAACCCGTCGTGTCGTGCACAGCGGCAGGTACAGTGATGCTCGTCCGGCGCTACCGCGTCGGCTACAGTGCTGTCATGTTTTGTCCGACAGCCGTCGCAGCTTTCTGCTGGAGTGTCGTCGTGGTGAATCTCGTCCCATCCCGTCAGGACGGATGGCAGTTAGCCGTCACAGTAAATGTACCATAACGCGGTACCTACCCTCCAGGGGTCGCTCCTCGAGGGTCGGTCTTCGGAGACCGAGGTCTTTGCATGCCCGCACGGCTAAGTCGTGACCGCCGTAGATCGCCATTGGGGAGGGTCGAAACTCGTGATCACCCGACCCCCGATCTTACGTGATCTGTTAGGTACCCGAAGTACGTGATCCCGACAATTCCAATGGTAAAATACTGTGACACTTGGGATTGCAAACATAAGGGCACAAGAATAATTGATTTGACTAAATGATTGCCTTTGTCAATATCATAGGATAGATGATTCATGATATACTATATTAGATTTTATAAATAATGTGTCAAGTGGTGAAGAGAAAAGGCATGTGGCACATTGATACATCGGATGCTCTCCTCATGCGGTCATGTGCAAGGTTTATAAAAACCGGTCAGTTTTTGTGGTTTTCGATGAAACCGATCCGGTTCAATTTTATCAGACGACCGATTTTTGTTTTAAAAAATTAAAAAAATTAAAATTTTGAAAAAATTTGGAATACCGAAACCCGGTAAAACCGGTTGATAAACCGGTAAAACCGAGGTTTTACCGAGGGGTAAACCGGTAAAACCGGTGGGTTTCAAATTTTGAAACCTAGAAACCGATGAAACCGGAAAAACTGGTCGATAGACCGATGAAACCGCTCGATAAATCGAAAAATTGATCGGTTTTCGATCAAATTTCATTCAAATTTTGATTTTTCAATTTGAAACGGTTTTTAACCGATTTTTATGGTTTTTGCGGCTTTTATTAAACCAATCCTGTCTGATTTTACAGGTTCAAACGATAACAAAAACCTTGGTCATGTGTGCTTTGTTCCTCACCGCTGTCTGCAATGGTTCTGCTTACTTTTGTTTCATCTGCATGGATACTTAATTTTGCCATAGTTCATTTGTATTACCGAAATTTGTATCACTAAAAAAAGGTTATAAATTTATTGTAAAGTTAATAAAGTCAAATTTTATAATTTAGGTTATTCTAGTGCGAATAGTAGTAGTTCTCTAAAATGTATTTCACTATTATACAATGACATCTATGATATTAGAAATGTAAATTGCAAAAGCCTTCGTCAGCAGCGAAGCTAATTGTGGTCAAGAAGTTTGTATTTCTAACAACCATAGATGAAATTCCTTGTAAGTACTCCCTGCGTTCCTAAATTATTGTCACTGTTGATTTCAGACATCAACTTTGACTATTTATTTTATTCAAAAAATTAATTTAAATGTATAAAATTATAATTCATGGTTCTAACTACTTTGATAATAAAAAAAATTATAACAAAATATATAATATTCATTAAACTTTTTTAAATAAGACAAATAGTCAAAATTAATATTTGAAGTCAACGATAACAATAATTTAAAAACGAAGAGAGTACGTGAATTCCAAATTTGTAGCAACCATCCATGGACAGCACTTGAACTACATGAACTCTTGTTGCAATGATCGAGACAAATCCCCTTGCTCCAGGCGGAGCTATTTCGTATGTGGAAATCCCTTGTGCCCGTATCGATATGTCATTAATTTACACCAGGTGAGATTAGCCCACGTCAGACGGTAGACGGGAGCTGTCCGCCGTGTCCGCCTGGTCTGTGCCGACGTGGGACCCGCCAGACCTATACAAATTGCAGATATTGATCCTGAAGGTGACGTGGCGTGCGCCATCTTCCGCGCTCTCGACTGGCTGGCGATGCTTGGCTTGGATTGCTCGTCAGGCTGCCAGTGGGGTGTTTGGTTGCTGCTGGTGCCGGCGGGGGAGAAAAACTCGGTTTTGCCTTTCGCTTCTGACCTGTACCACCCTGCCGTACAAGCTAGTTATTGATATGATTTTCCCAAAGCTAAGAAATGTAATTTTGTCGAAGGAGAAATATGTTTCTCGAAAGAACAACAGGTAGAAAAATAGATCTAGAAATTTTAGAAGCAAAGACATTGGAGTTGCTAAGGCTTTGAGGTTATTTTGCTTAAGCTTACTGCAATTGTGGCTACCGCGGCTGCTACCGAAACTAAATTTATTGTATGTTGTAGGAGCAACAGCTGAACTCATAGTAGCTAATATATTAACTCAAACGAACACACCTTTGATAGTACTTGTATCGGGGGACCTTAGCTGTCCATCATATCATCCTTAATTACAATGTTACAATAATTGAGTTATCCTTAAAGTTTAATTTTTAGAGTCAAATGGTAAATAAATTCTCTCATGTATATGTGGTCCGCCACAAATGTTTCCACTAACATGTGTTCCTACCTTTATAAACCTTCTGATGACGCAATTTTTGTCATTTTATTATAAAGTAATTATTTAATATCATTGTTTCGATAATAATTTCATGTTTGCCTTTGTCGTGCCAAAAAGGTCAGAACGAGGTCTAAACAGGGATAGACCGAGATAACCATGAAAATCACATTTTGATGCTAATGGGTTATGAATTCACTTTTTATGTTTTTAAACATCAATTCACTTTTTTATTAATACTACGTACGTAGTTGTAGTTTTTGATCGATAATCTGTCTAACACCGGTTTGTGGCTCTTAGGCAATCTTTAATATATAGAATCTAGTTTTCTTTTACAAAGAGACTCGCTCCGATTTGACGTTGCTTATGGGCTCGTTCGCTTGAGCTTTGAACCAGTTGTAGCTGCAGCTGAATCTTGTAACAAAGCATTAGGCGTCAGTTCAAGGTGTTGCAGCTGCAGCAGTACTGACTGTGCAGTCAGCAGTACTGAACGCATCCTATTATAATAACTTCTACTAATATTTAGGATTAGAAGTTGCAATCCTACCACATCACAACACAACCCCATTGCGACCCAGCACCAAACGAGATGATCGCCACCGGATGGCAAAAACAAAACTATATTTAGAACGTCATTACCGAACATCATCACATGAAATATAGTAAGCTAATTAATCGACTCTGCGTGCCTGATATAATAAACAAACAACGACTTACTGATCCGGTCGCCGGGATAAGCTTGTTTAGCCCCGCTCGTATTCAAAAGGAACCGCCCGCCGCCTTTCCTTGGTGCGGAGCGGCCGGCCCGTGCGTGACCGTCACCGTCGGTGGTCGGAGTAGTACTATCATTTCTTCGCCTCCATGATTGCTGATCTCAACGGCGGCGACCGAACCAACCAACCGAGCCGCCGCCATTCATGGCGCACCACCGCAGCCGTCCGCGGGGAGCTCAGGTCAGTGGGCGCCCGTCCCTGTCTTTCCGACGCGCACGAGCGAACCCCTGAAAGTCAACGGCGTCGCCCGCTTTGACCTCTTATCTGCCGTTGCGGCCGCTTCTTCAGTTCCGCGGGGGCGACACGTGTGCTTCCAGAACGTTCGGCGGAAGCTCCGTGGGCCCCGCTGCCTGGCGTCGCCTACGCGCGCACTGAGATGGGGCCTTCGGGGCTGTAGCCGCGCCGGCCTAGCGTCACGTCGCCACGGCGGTCGAGCGCTGACGTGGGCGACGGGGTTTTCTTTCGCCGCCACCATTTTTCCTTCGGTGCGCCTGGTCGGGCTGTTTGGATTGTTTGCTTTTGTTTACTGGTTTTTTTTTTTTTTTGGTGGTGACGGGACAAACGTCCGCGTGAAGATTTTTTTTTTCCACGTTTGCGGGTGCGAAAGGTCGTTGACTGAAAATGACCTGCGCGTTTGGTTTGGTGGCGTAGCGTGAGCTGTAACCATTGGATTGGTCGATGGGGCACTTCGTGTGCAGCAATTTTTTTATTCCATCCGTTTAAAATTGTTGTTGTATGAATTTTGATTATTTATTTTATTTTAAAAAGTTTGATGAATATTATATATTGTGTAAAATGCATCAGCGGCTCTTCAACTGTTAGGTGGTCTCATCTGGGTTTTTAAACTTTGATTTGTATTTCTGTCACTCTAAACTATTGCCTCTGTCTCATATGCGTTTCTAAACTTATTTCTGATACTCTAAACTATTGGCCTGGTCTCATTGGCTTCTTAAACTATTTTTTTTCCATTTTTGTCTCCTTAATATATTTAAAAAGTATCTTTTTTCATTTATATTATTCAAAAAATTGTTCAAATATGTAAAATTATATGTTATTTTTTAGTAACTTCAATCATAAAGAAAATTATAATAAAATATATGATATTTTTATTTCTACATCTCTAAATATATTTAAAGTTATTTTACATTCATCTTATTTCAAAAAATAGTTCAAATGTGTAAAATTATAAGTTAATTTTAAGTACCTTC